>WEIU01008657.1:371963-853797 GCA_013389925.1 Aegithalos caudatus
TCTCTCCTGAGGCTGGGCTCATGAAACGTGCGTGAAGCTGACAGGTGTAGCTAAGAAACTTCTGATGCTGAGGATCTGGGATGGAGTGTGCTGAGTAAAACATAAGGTTGCATACAAAAGATGGTTAAAAAGTTGTATCCAATACTTCAAGCTATTTCCATACGTTCTTTGAGTACCTAAGTGTTCTTGAGTTTTGCATTTTTCTCTCTGTCGTTTCATGAGTTCTCTAAGGATGGTGTGAGCTTGCCTGTTGGATCAAATAACAATGAAGAAGAGAAACACTTAAGCTTAAACTCAACTTTAAATACTTGAAGTATTTAATTTCAGTAAGTGTATTTAAAAAAAGTTCAGTTGATACTTGGCAGAGCCAAGACTTATGTGCTTAGGATGGACAGTGATGACCTTGTCAGGCAGGTGTTCAAGATCTGGTGTTCTCCCTGTAGATTAGATTTTTGTGCTAACAATGTCTGCAATTATGAGTTGTTGAAAATGCCTGCATTTTCTGTGGATTCAGATCCCTGAAAACAAATGGCTACAAGTTGAAATATTGGCAGCCTGGCAGGGTATTTATGCTTGCACTGTAGATTACTATTATATTTGTTTACTATCTGGGGATGCTGCTTGCAGAGCTAAAAACCCTCTGAGCTGATCGTTATCAAGCTTTTAAAAGGAGTAGCAAAGGAGGAGTGTCAAATTCTGTCTGACATCTGAACAAAGGGTTTTTTAAAAGTGAACTTATCTAAAATTTCAAAAAAAAAAAATACAGTAACTAATGTCTGACCTTTTAATTAAAAGTTCAATAGGTTTTTTTAGGAGTTAGTTTTATCAAGATACTTTTGCAGTGTAATGCTCTTGGTGCCAGAGCTTTTTGTATTCTCCTCAACGGATAAATGATTAATGATCTCAACACTGCCTTCTGGATCACCTTGTAAGAGGTCTCCTTCATCAATCTGGCAAGGGGATTGTATGGCAGTTTGCACCCTAATTACAGTCCCCAGCTGGGGATGTGCTGCTTAACAGATTACTTGTAGCAGAAGTGGAGTCAGTGCAGATATGGATGGCCACGGAGTTGTTTGATGCCCGGGTTCTAAAATTAGATTTCCTTCTAGAAAAAAACATCCACTTCATATAAGCAGTGCAGCAGATAAAAGTGTTTAGCTGGAATTAACTCTGTAACTTAAAGGTTTAATAATAACAGCGCTTCTGTGTTTCCCTGTTTTCATCGTTTCCTTTCCCTTCTCTTGCGGTCTTACAGACCAGGGCGGTATTGCAAGCCAGAAATTTTATTACCAGTGGAAACATTAAGGTATTCCACAGGGCAAAACAAAAGTGATTCAAAAGGTGCTTTTACAGATAATAAGTTTTAGCATTGAGCAGTTTACCCAGAAGGCAACAGATTATTTCTAGTGGTCTGTCGTTATTGTTGGCCTTTTTTTCTGGCTCATTTGTGGTGTAATGCTGCTGCTCAATTAAGATGTATTTCGGTGAAAACCATGAATGACAATGTCCACCAAGCATATTGCTAAACACATACATCCGTGCCTATTGCTCAGGCTGACAACTCTGAGTGTGTTGCTGAGAAACAGCTCATTTAAGGACTAAGGCATGGAGGAAAACTTGCACAGGATCCAGCCAAACACTAAAGCAAAGTGCCCATTTGGTATTTGACAACGGGAGGATTTTAGGCTTGGGAAAGATATAATTGCCAAGTGATTTTCCAGGTATGTATCAATGTTTTAGTAGTCAATATTGCCAAAACAGGTAAGGTGTGAATATCTTGACAATCTGAGAAAAAAAAAAAGTGGTTTTTTTTAATGATAAGAATTTATTTTCATGCTCTCAGAATCATCTGGGTACTGGTAACTTCCCACTGAGTGACAAGTATTGGAAGATAAAGGCAGAGGGGTACCAGTTGACTAAGGATGGAGTTGGAATATTAACTATTTGTGCTTATATCCTGAAGAATACTAGAATTGAAAATTGCATGGATTAATATTTGTGTTTAGGACAGTGGGAATCATCAACAGTTCAGTGACTGCTGTGAAGGTGTGGATGTGTATGTTTTACTTAATCTAATGTGAAGGAGGAAAAGAAGTCTTTACTACTCAGTGAAAAAGTAGTTGACTATAACTGACCTGTGTTTTAGTGCTGTGGAATTGCAGTGAGTCTGGACAGTCTTCTCCCTGTCTGGGAGCTTGACTTCTGGAGTATGGAAGGAAGGAGCTGATAGGTGTGTGTGAAGCAGGAGTTTATCTTGTCCTAGGTTTAGAAGAAAATCTCTGAAGTTCTTACTCCTAGAGGTGGTCAGATAGTGATTGGTTGTGGTGTATTTACTCTTTCTAGGTTTCCCTCCCCATGAAAAGTGGAGGAATTGACTGTGGAGTTACTGCATTGCCTGGAAATCCCATGCACTTTATGGTGAAAACACCCTTGTTTCTTTGACCCAGGTTTGCCCTTGCTGAGGCTCAGGACTTTCCCTGTTCTGCTTCCCTCTTGCTCCTTTGGCTCCCACTCAAAGTGAACAGTCCTTCAGTGCTTCATCCTCTCAGCTAAAAACTAAAGGCTGGCTCTTCAGCTTCTTTTATTGTCTTGTTAAAAAGCAGATGCAGTGTTTCCTCCCTATCAGTCTTTTAGATGGGGGAGCAGCATGCTTTGGTGTTGTTGTGAGCTTCATCACTCTTCTGTTTGCAGAAGCAATTGGAGGCAAATGATCCAGGTCGTCGTTATTACTCATATTTTGTTTTTTTCCAGTTCTGCAGCTTCAGCTCCTTATTTGAGCTGCGTTGACACGTCATGAAGCACCACATTTCAGTCTGTAGTCATGCATATTAATAGTCAAGGCTGCTGCACAGCCTCTCCCTGATCTTGGTTTTCCATGGTGGCTCTCTCAGGTTTTGTTCCAGGAAAAATACGTTGTAGGTACTCAAGAAGAAAACATTTTCTCCTAAATTATTTTAGCAAATGGAAACCCTTTTTTACTCTGGCTGAAGACTTTGTCTTGGCTGTAAGCCTGAGAGATTCAAACATTTGCAGTTCCTTTTTATGTTTCAAACCCGTGCAGCATATTTTAAGTGAGTGAGCAGTCTGTCAAGTTACTAGAAATCATTACTTTGCCAGAGAGTTATCGAATGGATATGAAAACAGGTGTTTTTCAGATTTTTCCCTTCTGGACTGAATATTTTTGATGTTTGGGAACTTTTATCTGCAGTCAGCCATTGTGCTTTGTAGAGGAGAAGGCTTAATTCAGATTATCTGAGCAATCAGGGAGCAGAGATGCGGTTCTGTGATTCATAATTGAAATTTAGCCTTTAGATTAACTTCATTAGTATGCTGTTGAACAAGGACAGGGTGTTAATAAATGAAAAAATCCTTCTGGGTTTAAGCACCAAGAGCCACAATAGGTCTTTGCAGTTCATTGAATGAATTTTTTATTTTTGCTGTGACAGCATTATTTTTGATTTGACCACGCTCTTTTTGTCTTTATTCCTCAAAATTGTAAAGAGAAAAATAGAGAAAAGTTTTATCTGATGTGAGATTAAGCTGAAAATTCTTCTAGTAAAGCCACATTTATAAGCCCCTCTGAGATCAAGAAAAGGAACATTAAAAAATAGACTTCAGTTTCTTTCCTAACTGATGATTTAGAGTAATGAGTGAAACCTGACTTTTGTTCTTCAAAGACGTGAAACTTTCTGAGGAAGTAGAGACTACAGAACCTCCAGTCGTTATCTTATAAATGTTTATAAAATGTTTATCCTACTGAGATGACAAATATTAATTTCAGATTATTTTGTAAATTCTTGATCTTGAGTTTATTTAAAGGACTTTTCCAACCTAAATGGTTCTGTGTATATCTCACAGTAGTCCATGGGCCATCAGCATAGAAGGAAGTATTCAAACTTCTCCAAGTGGAATTTTCTTGCATGAAATGAAGATTAATGTAGTTGAGTTTTGAATGACTATGCTGTAATGGAGGAAGTTATAATTAGTTTTATTTGTAAGATTTTTTTGCATTTTTATGCTATGTTTTATAATGGTATGTATGAAAGATTTTGATAGATTCTCATTCATTGGTTGTAGAGCAGTACTAAGAAAGTAGGTTCAAGAAAAAAATTCCAGTTACCAGAAAAGAAGATATTAGGGATTTTTGGTTCCTTCCCATCTTCACAGTTGCTCTTGATCTCACTAAAACCTGTAGCAGAATATTTTAAGTTGTCTGTACATAGCTTTTCAGCGAAGAGTCTTGCACTTGATGTAATCCTCTGTGCTTTGAGGTGCTGAGGCATCTGCTTCGGCAGGGAAGGATTATGGATGTAGCTTTTTTTTCCTGCATTCAGCCTTGAGGGAAACACAGATTGCTGAACAACAGAGCAGATTGGTGTCTAGTGCTTGAAAGGCTGGGAGCTGAGTTTGAACTCCTGCACGGAGTCTGTGTGGGCCTGCAGGGGTTTGGGAAGCTTTGGGAATTACTGCAGCTGAGAGTCTGGGGTGAGGACGGTTTGGAAAAGAGAAGTAAAGAGAAGAGCAGAGAGTCTGTGTTACAATGAGTGCTGTGTAGTCCTTCAGTGTTTGGGAATAGCACAGGTTCTGATCTGACATTCGTGAATGGGCTATGGTGCAATTTTCCTTAGTGTTTGGCATGGGGGAAAACATGCTTGAAAAACACTAGAAAGTTGTGAGTGAGAAAACAGAGCATGTATGAGGCAGCTTAACATGGAGTCTAACAACTCCATTGTTTATCCCTGTGGAAGATGAGTCCTAACCAGAAGTCATAGTTCACATCCCAAAATGTCTTAATTCTCACAAAAAGCTGTTAGGAAACCTTGACTTTATACACACTGCTGGACTGCTGTGGGGGAAAATTGCACTATCAGTGGTTTCTAGCTTACTGCAACCTCTCTGTAGGAGAAGTGAATTACTTTCTCTCCACAAAGAACCAGCCCCAAAAAATAAATTAAAAATAATTTTAAATATGCTTTTTTATTTTTATTTTTTTTTTGGAATATTTGCTATGCCTCTGAGCAGTGCCCAGAGTGTAACATACTATGTTCAGTTTTAAGTAGGGAAGCCTAATCTATAAGAGCTTCCATTTTTTCTAACAGAAAATGATGCAGAGGGAAAGAAGAGAGAGAGAGAAATGAGTAAATTAGAGAACTATGGACTTCAGATAACATTTAGCTATAGTCCAGTAGTACAAAGTTTGAATGATGAACTACCTGCTTGAAGACCAAAAGATAAACTCGATCTCCCCATAATCATTAACATTACACTTGATAGATGCTGTGAGAGCAAGCAGTTTGGTAAGATACTTGAATAAAGGATGATGATGGCTTTGATTCACTTAATGAAGTGTGGTTTCCAATAGGAAAATATTGTGAGAGAAATACATGAAACATCTAAAGAGATTGGGAAAAAAAAAAAAGTTTGCTTTTCAGGGCACCACTGTTGATGTTTCATTTTGACAAGATGCTGTAAATAAATTCCCTGGAGATGCTCAAGAGTATTTTGTTTTCTATAATTGAGAGCATTTCTGGTTAGTAGGATTTTTTTGTTCATCTTGATCCTTAAGTTGGAAGGAATCTCCCTTGGCAGCACCAGCAGGTGCAGTGTGTTTAGCCTTTGCACACTCTGGAAAACTTGGGTCTGAACAAGGGCACCACTGCCAGGTCTTGGCTGCCCTCACTCAATAGATTTGCCATTCTGAAAGAGAAATACATGAACTAAAGATCATGCTTAGTTCAAATGGCAAAATGCAAATAGTCATTTATCTACAAGAGCTGAAATAGTAAAATCCTGCATGGAGAAATGAGAGAAAATCTTCACTTCCTTGTTCATTTGCAAAGGTTAAACTGGGAAGGTTTGTCAATGTGATGTGTTGGAGCCTCTCTTGATGTAATGAGGGTCAAGTGTTCCTCTTGCATTCTTGATGCTTCCCATAGTGTTAACTGGAGAATATTCATGATGAGTGTGCTGGTGTTTATGGCCAGTCTGATGAAAGATGCAGACAAATCTAACCTTTTAACTATAATCGAGTTTATTTTTCTTACTCAGGGGTTAGCGTGACCAGTCAAGTAAAATAGATGATGCTTTTTCTTTTTATTTATGCAGGTGAGAGGGCTCAAGGAAATGGCCTTAAGATGAGATAGGGGAAATTCATATTAGGTATAAGAACAAAGTTTTTCACTGTTGGAGTGATCAGGCATTGGAAGAGGCTGCTCAGGGAGGTGGTGGAGTCACCATCCATGGAGGTGTTCAAGTGGAGCTGGATGATGAGGTTTAGGGTTTAGGGATACAGTGGCACTGCTGGGCTGATGGTTGGACTGGATGATCTTAAAGGGCTCTTCCAACCTTGGGAATTCTATGATCCTTTGCAGATCCAAATGTGTATAATTTCCTATATTTAAGTGATGACTTAATTACTCATTGCCTCAAAGAAGGATAAAACCCTCCTTCCACATCTCTTTGGTGACTTGACTATCTCTGTTTAATGGGTCTCCTCTACTAAATCTGTACCTTGCTGTGTAGAAACTGTGATTCCAGACACAAATACTTAAAATACTCATTGCTAATGACTGATCCTTGATTGAGACCATGTCACAATGACAGGTACCTGATGTGGTGTCACTGACCCAGTCCTTAAAACCTCTAAGAAGCTGTAACACATGGATATCCTTATTCTAATGAAAAATTATGGTAAAACGTTTAGTTTCTGTAAGACAAATATGTATGAAATATAACCACAAGTGGAAACCTTTCATTGAACTGAGAGCTTTTCTGCTCTGTCCTCATTCTCTGTGCCACTTTTTCCACTCATCACTTCCTTTTGTGGACACATCCAAAGGATGAAATGTAAAATGTTGAAACCTGCTGAAGTCAGGATGAGGTTTCTTGTTGATACAAATAGGAATGCAAAAGCTAGAGGTCCTGTCCTTAGTTTTAAATAAATTTCACCTGTATAGAAGCACTGTCTGGATGTCTGGAAATAGACTGTCAACATACCTTGAAAGAACATAAGCTAAAATGAAAAAACAAGAGTAGAGTCTGCTTCCAGCTTTTAGTAGTAATATTTTGGTATTCCAGATTTTCATATCACCCTTTTCTTAAGCAATTCACAGAATCACAGCCTGAATTTTTAAATATCTGCTCATTTGTGGAACGTATCCTGGTAGGCTGTTGCTATTGAAACAGAGCTTAATCTCTGGCTTCACTGATCCTCTCTTTTAGTCAGAGCTGTCACTTACTTCAGGTCAGTTCAGGCACACTATAAATCAGGACCTTCTCACTAGTCAATCAGTGATTGATTTAGTTTTGCAGCACTCAAAGGCAGTTGTTTCTGGTTTAAAACTGAGTTAATGTGGCCTAACATTAATATAGGGTTGAGTACATCCCTGGGAGCTTGTAGGTTCTGGAGCCAAGACTGCTTTGTTACTGATTTGCAGTGTGGACATGGGCAAATAATTTTATTATTTAATGTAGAAATACTTGCTGTGCTTCAGTTTTTACTCCATGTGCTCCATGTTAACTTGAGTTCTTTGAGGCCCTGGAGTTGGAGTGTTGAGAGTTACATGGCCTTCCTAGTACCTGGAAGTACTTAGAGATGGAAAACCATTCACCCTGGTGTGAGCCTCAGATGGAGACATTTGTGCAAATGGAGCTTTAAAAAACAAAAAGCTATGTTTGCAAAGGCCTTTAACGCTTTTGCAGACTTACTTTTGAAAGTAATTCCATTTTGAAGTGGAATTTTTATTTACTCTTGAAGGTATGAAAAGCCTTCATCCCATTCCATGCCCTGTCTACACCACAGCCCAAATATTGGAAACTCTCAAATCCTTTGCAGTACTGAATAGTGGATAGTGAGTGCATCATGATGGGTCTGAACTCTTCATAATAATATTAAAAGTACTTGGGAGGGACCAAATTTTCTGATGTGTGGTTTTCATTTCTGTGTCTTATACTGGATAAAGAATTACTCTCACATCTTGGCATTCCTGTGTAGGGAAGAGCTTATATGTGAAGGAATTGTATAGGAATTGGAAGTGTATATACTTGTGCCTCTCTGGGTTCAAAGTTTTCTCATGTGTATGTTCTGTAACCTTTCAATAATCTCAGAAAATGGGAAAGCCCTGCTGCTGTGAAGACTCTGATCATTTCAGCTTATTAGTAAAAAGGGAAAAATCCCTTGTAAAACATCCACTTTTTAAAATGCAACAAAGTTCAGACTTCTATAATTGTTTCAAAATTTAATATGCTTTCTAAGTAATAACAAATAAAATCTGTTTTCTTAAGGCAGGTGAAACTACAAGGATAACATAGCAAATCAAAAGAAAGTAGGAAAAGACTTTCATCTTCCTATTTCCCCTCTTGCAGTCTGTGGGTCTTCCGCTGTGGTGTTCTCCTACTTTGAAATTGCCCCAGTTACGTTGGTCTGAAGTTATTGCTGCTATGAGAGAAATGTTTTTTACATTACAAAGGTGTTTCATTTGAGTAGCCTTGGAAGGTGGGTATTTTTTCAGTAGTAGTTCCATTTCCAAAAATACAGCCAACATTTCAGTGAGGGCAAGTAAGGAAGTCCAAGAATTATATTTTCTGACAGTACATGGTATTTTTTGTTTTTCAGGATGACGCTAAAATTCTGTTCTTTTAAATTAACGATGAGGAAATACTTCTGGTTTTCTGGTTAGGGGAAGAAAAAAAAGTGAACTCTTCTGTCTGATCTGTGGAATACACTTGGAACAATTCCAGAGCAGTGAGGGATGCTGTGGGTAGCGAACAGCATCCTGCAAGGCAGGCTGCCCTCAGTGTTCAACAGAGCATCTCTAACTTACTTAGCTCTTTTATGTCTCAATATTGGGTATTTGCTGGGGAGTGATGGCTGCTGTTGTGTGCTGGGGTTGCTGCTGGTGTCACAAGTGACTGGATTGATGGATCAGTGTTCCCTGGAGGAGCTTTGCTCCCTGTGCCAAGCTGACATGGCACACGAGCCACATCCTCAGCTCTCCTGCAAGAGCACGAGCAAAGACTGGCAAAGCTGCACATTAGTCCAAAAAGGTTCTTCCTGAGCATCTTTAGCTTCTTTAAATATATGCCTGTATTTATGCCAGAATTTCTGAGTAATTATTCTGTTAAAACATGAGTATTTGAAATAACTAAAACAAATGAGGTGTGATAACATTAAATACAACTGAATTTGCATAATCTGTTTAATAGATACGAATTGTTACTGTGTTTAGTTCAATTTGTCATCATTTTCCCTGCTTTACTATTGTTTTGGATGCAAAAAAAAATTAATGTCTAAATACTTACTCTTCTACAGAGGCTTAATGGCATCCATAAAGAAGTTGGTTGCCTGACTCAGGAATTTGTCTGCTCGTGTTTCCACCTCACCTTCTCCTTCCTGGCTCCTTCTTGCTACTTTAGACTTTGACCACGACAATACTCGAGTGGCAGCAGCTGTAGGGATGAGAATGAACTGAAGCCAGCCCTTGTAAAGCAGGGAGTGAATAATATATTTATAAGGATACTATATATAGGTACTTTGGTATCAATATATACTATTAAATAATGTATAAGGTATTTACAGGAAAGAAACTTCAGCTCTGCAGAAGCAATTGCACGTACAATACATGGCAACAAGCATCACACGCTGTGTTGTAGGTATAGGCAATGTTAGGCTGTTTAAAAACAAGTGGAAAATTGCTCTAAAAGTCCAGAATGGGCTAAATGCCATTGCAGATCTTGAAGCGGGTTATAAAATTGTTCAGAGAAATCTTTTGAGGTAGTAAACAGAATTTAAAAGCCCCACATGACTTTGAACTTGAGAATTGGAGCATCTTCTGTGAGAGATTTGTCAGTGTGGGAGAGCAGTGTTTTAGTGAGCTACCTCTGGAATAGATCCCATGGGGAGCTCAGGATTATTGCAAACCTCTCCACCAAGTGTTGGGAATATTTGTTCGGCCTCGCCTTCCTTAGTAGAAGAAGTAAATGGTTGTATGATAGGACTTTGGAGATTAAATAATGGGTTTTGATTATATGGAAGAAAACGAGAGCTACTCAGCAGTGTGGAAGATTGGTCTTCAACTCCAGTAAGGCAGGTGGCAGAAATCCCTGTGTAAGTGTTAACACTTAATAAAATCAAAGCTTTTCTTAATGTAATTTCACCCTGTAATAGGAGAAAGGGGAAGAAGAGTTTAATAATTCATAATATAAACAATACATTGGCTTATAAGGCAATTTCTGTTCAGAGGCATTAGGGCATGAGTATGTTTTCTACTTCATACATGTAATCAAATCAAATGAAAACAAAACCACAAACAAGCAAACAGACCCCCCAATTGCCTCTAACAAATCCCAAACCAAAAAAATCCCCTGAAAATAAACAACCCAAAGGTCTGATAGATGTCTGCTTTGACCTGAGAAATCTTGTTGCATGTCCCATCACCTCGTATTTAAGCTGTTTGATTTTACAGACATTTTTTTGAGATTGTTCTTGTTTGGATTAACATAATAAGTAGTAAGATTAAAAGAAAAATGTGGATAGCAGAGCCAAGAGGAGCAGTTGAGCTTAAGGGGATGTGTGGGACTCACTACCTGCCAAGATATCTTAGGTGACCACTGTGCTGGAGGCAGTCCTGGACATGTGCAGGAACTGCATTTAAAGGTACATCCCTCTCCTGGGGCTTTGGAGAGAAACTGCTCCTGCCCTGATTTCTTCTACCTGCAAAGTGCTACTGCCAAACCTGCTTTTTTTTTTTTTTTTTTTTTTGACTTCCCAAGGGTTTGTTCTGGGGAGAAGCCACCTCAAAGAGCTCAAGTGTTTCTTAATCAATTCCTTCATTATTCTGTCACGGCTGCATCCTGGTAACCTCCGACAGGGATCCTTCCCTCAAAACAACCTGACATTCAGTGAGGATAATACACTGCTCAACCATGATGATGATAATGGATGCACTAATGTTATTTGACATGTGTTTCAGGTTAAAATTAATGTTGTCTTTGATGTTGAGAAGGTTGAATTCATAGAAGAGAATTGATTCTTGAGCTGAGAAGATGTCTTCCAAGTTCTTGGCAGTTCCTGGTAGCTCAGGCTGCAGGTGTGTCCTGGCTGTCATTCCACTTGCAGACCATCCTGGCAGCCTGGTGGTTGGAAGTACCACAAGTGGGCATGTCACATGAACACAGAGAAACAGCAAAAGCTGAGTGGTTTGGGAGTTTTTTGCCTTTCTACTAAAACCCCCAGGGTTTCATAGAGTTGCAAAGTGCCTGCATCTTTTTTTTTTTTCATTTAGAACTATGTAAATTAAAATATGCGTGGGAAAAATAGATAACTGATTTGCAACTGGTACTAGATAATTTACTAATTACTTGTGTTTTCCAGTATGTAGGATTATCATTTTAGAATAAAAAAGCTGCCACCAGAAGCTCTTTTGAGTTTGATTTTATAGAAGATAGTGAAGGTTCAGGTATTCATCCTTGGAAATACATTTCAGGGTGGTGAAGCAGCCCTGAAATGACTCCACCATCCTCTGGTTCTGGGTGGAAATACCATGGATTACTGGCTGCTTGTGTTAGTTGCATAATCAACATTATTGGAAGTTTATTGCCCAATAGCAAAGAATTCTGACACTAACAGGTCCAGTCTATGTTGTTAAAGCTTTGTGTGGTGGAAGCTACCATTTTTAATGTGGAATTGCCTCCTTTTGTTACAGCACTGGGCATTATCATTAAAGTAATAGGAATCACTAAATAATACTAGCCACAACATATGAAAAAGTTTATATGATGTTTTGGTTATTAAATAAGTATGCAAAGTACTTTAAATGATATCTTTCTCTATAAATGTGCTCTGACAGATTTAGTTATTTAATAAGTATTTGAAGTATTTTCAATGATACCTTTCACTATAGACATGCTGTAACAGAATAAATGACATCTTTAATGTTTTGTTTCAAAGTTCTTCTATATTTTCCAGAATAGCCAAGTATATTTTCCTTGTTATTTGACTGAAACCAGCAAAAGTATTATTTTAATCCATTTTTGGATAAAGTAGTAAGACTGTAATATGCAGCAGTCTGACAAGAGGTTAATTCATTGTAATATTGTTATCAACAGACTTCTAATAACTTTAAATACATCTTTGTCATATTAAATGTTCATGTGTAGGTAGAATGGGAAAGGTTGTTTTCAAATTCAAGGAAAGTGCAAAAGAGTGCTATTTGTCCCTAATTAAATATTGAGGACCTTTGTATTAAATATTTAATTGGCCAGCTGTACTGCAGTGGAGTGGTGGAGAAGTGATAAAACCCTGTATTTGCACTTAAAGACTGTTTTTGGGCAGTCAAGTGACCTGTTGTTAAACAAATTGGAAGGAAGGAACAGACTTAAATAAAAATACTTTTGTGTTTCGCACCACTGCTGATCCAGGAAAAGGGCCCTCAATAATCATGTGGCTACAGCAGGCTCTTCTGAGCCATTTTATATATAAGCTCACTGAGAACCTGACTTCTGTTTTCTGCAGGAGTCCTGGAAGTTTGGAAAGTCTGGAAAGCAGAGGAAAGCAGGAAATGCTCCTCCTGTGTGATAAGTCTGTATGAAAATTGGAATTAAAACCATGCAAATTGAAATGGTTCAGGTTGATAGAATCTTTGTCAGTTTTAAAGACAACTTTGAAGCAGACAGTTACCAGAAGAAGTGAACATGTTTTTTTTGCAATGTGTAAATTAGTCCTTGTCTGTTGAGGAGGAAGTGTAAAAGTAAAAGGGACAGACAAAACACTCAGGTTAGTTTTGAACACTCCATAGATTCAGTTCAGAACAGGTAACTGCACTATAAAAGATGCCAAGGCAGAGCTTTAGACATGGAAATGTTGGGCTACACCTGTGAAATTGTCATGGGTCCATCAGGCCTCAGGAAAATCAAAATGTTCGTGTGTTGTGTGGCTGTGTCACATTATCAGTTGGTCCAGCAGCTTGGGGTTTGGGGTTGTGTTCATGAGCTTAAGTTCTGTTTCTCAGTGGTCATAGAAAGGTTTGGTTTGGAAGGGACCTTAAAGACCTCCTGAGTCCAACCCCCCTGTTGTGGACAAAAACTTTATTGTGAACCTTGGCAGTTGTTCCTGAGATGCTTTGTGTTTGTTGGGAACTCTGTGTATGTGTCATTCCAGACATCCTGAGAGGTGATGTGATGGTTCTGCCCTATTTGCTTATCCTCCCTTTTCCATCCTGTCTCTTACCCCTCCATAAGTAACTGGTAAGTTGAAGGAAAGATCAACTCCACACCTCAAGATGAATGATGTGACAACAGTGAACCTGGGAACACATTTGTCAAAAATTATTTTAGCTTGGAAACTGAGGGTTTAAACAATATTGAGAGATGTCCTGAAATGGCATCTCAGTCTGAGAAATTTTGTATCTGAAATCTCTCTCTGCTGCTGTACCCAAGGGAGTTTCACTCTTTGGCATATAACTGAGTATATGGATTGTGGTGGGGTTTGGTTATGTAGTGTACAGTGTGTTAGATTTAGGTCACAGCAGATGTGTGCTGGTGTCTCTGGGCTCAGGTTAATAGGATTATGAGGCTTAAGGAATGGAAAGCATGTTCATCTTGAGCAAAGAAGGATGAGATTTTTGACTTTCTTCTGTAGCACATGGGGTCACGCATGTTTCTGGATCATTTGGGTGTTTGGTGCAGTGAAGGTTGATGCCCTTGATCTGTTGAGTATTTCTGTTTCACTCTACTGCCCTGGCTACTGTGTTTTACTCTGGCCTTGGTTTGTTACTGGGTGTTTGAAGTTGCTGGTAGTGTTTGAGGAGACATTCAGAAATGTTTTATGGTTTAACTTTAGGTTAAACTTCCACCACACCTCTCTGCAGCACTGGGACTGAGCTCAGTGATGCAGGCAGTTCTTCCTTTGTTATGTTCCTTGAATATATTACCTAGGTTTTTTTCCAAAAGTGGAGCTGTTGTTAATTACTATTGTAATAAATGTTGTTGTTGAATTAATGAAACCTTAAAAAGAATTCCAGATTTCATTAGGATGTCATAAAGCTACATCTTTTAATAAGTGTGAATTATTGTAAAAAGTAGCAAGACTTACTAAAAATGAACATAATGCTGTGCCACTGTGCTAGCATGCTATAAATTCTGCCTGTATGTTGCATCCTGACATTTAGTAGTTTTATTATTCTGTTTGTTGGTGACTTCTGAATGAAGAGTATTAATGAGAACTACATAAAATATTTTTTGTTAAAGACCAATGACTTTGAGGGCACGTCAGGTACAGGATTTGCACACTCTTTTTTGTCCTTTTTTTTTTTTTTTCCACCAGGCATCACATATTCCCTCTGGATATTATTTCTGTGTGTTTGTGTGTGTGACAATTGTTTTCATATTTTAAATTATCTAAGTTTTGTCACATGAAGTGAACAAGGCTGTATGGGGTGCATAACCAGACCCAGGAATATGCAGTGAAGACTTGTGTGCCAGAGAGAAGAATTGTTTAACACAGCAAACTGAAAGTTATGCTCATTCCTTTTATGTAAAACCAAAGTCCACTGAGTGGGAAAGTCTACCCAAGATTCATATTTATTTTCATAATACTATGTTAAGAGATCTTTCACTTTGTGAAAATTGTTTGTATTGCAAAGTGAGTTTCAGTTCTTGCTCTCACTTTACAGCAGATGAATCTTCCCTCCAGTTTCTGAATTGCATATGTGCACCCATAGGGACAGATTCCATCTTTTGAATGTCTAAAACTTTTTCCAACATCCTTATGCAAAATACTTTTTTATCTGAGAACTCTAATTGCAACTGAGACAGCGTAATGAAATATTCTGGGCTTGATTGAAGTTCTTCAATATTTTTTTCATGTTCCCAGCAGAATTTCTGGTAATTCACCAGAGAGTCTGTAGCTGGTAGGATGGGGGTGGAGATTTAGATTTACTTAGGATGAGGGATGCCTGCATTCAGATCAACTCTTCTTGGCTGCATTCAGATCTAGGACTTGGATTAATATTTGGGGATTCAGTTGAGTATTTTGAATAAGGAGCTGTGGTGAGGTGCATCTCTCTCATGTTTTTGATGTAAAATATATGTGAGAAGGATAACCTTCATAATCCACCAGAACATTAAAAAGTTACAGGATGAAATAAACCACTCCAGTTCAGTTTTAATGACAGTCACGGATGAACCCTGCAGCTCCTGAGTGCATAAGACAAGACTTATAACTGGGAAAGTTGCTTTAATTTGGCTCGAAATGTGGCCTGTCAGGAAGCCTTATAAGCAACTTTAACTGTATTATACAATGGAAGGAAGCTATTACTTATATAATTGCCTGGATTTTCATTAATAATGTAAAAATTCCCTGCTTTTTTATTCCTCCAGGTGATTAACTGAAGATTTTTCTCAGCAATCTCCCCTCTGTTTTGGGAAAGGAGCAGTGAACAGTCCAATAGATCTTTATCTCTGCTTTAGAAAAAAGGAATTGATGTGATTAACCTTTAGCAAAGATACCATGACTGTTAACATCTCATATGGTAACTGTGCTGAGCCAGGGCTGAACTGTTGGGAAGAAGGTTAATGACTGATCCTCAGGCTCTAAAAGACTTTGGAGCTCTTTCCAGTACCTGAAGGGGCTCCAAGAGAGCTGGAGAGGGACTTTGAACAAGGGCAGGCAGTGACAGGACAAGGGGGAATGGCTTCACACTGGCAGAGAACAGGGTTAGATGGGATATTGGGAAGAAATCCTGTCCTGTGAGGATGCTGAGGCCCTGGCACAGGCATCCTGTGGAAGCTGTGGATGTCCTGCAAGTGTTCAAGGCCAGGCTGGATGGGACTTGGAACAACTTGGTCTCGTTGAAGGTATCCCAGCTGATGGATTTGGAATGGGATGGTCTTTAAGGTCCCTTTGAACCCAAACCATTTTGTGATTCTGAATTGATCTCTCATGATTTAAATACACATCACAGTGTGAGTTGGAGATTGGTGGATTTTCACTGCTTTTAATTTGGTCTAAAACAACAGCAAAACTTTGGTGACAGAACCTGCACTGATACTATTAAATTTAGATAAACGGGCCACTCAGAGTTACAGATGTGTGATTTTAGCGAGATACTGGGATAATAGCATGAACTGTAACAGCAAAGCTTGAATATTTCCTGTGTTTACTGGAAGCTGGAGGTGGTGTGGGATGGTGGAGATGGCCTCATTATCTTAAATATGTTGGCTCATAGTTAAAATCTACCTGAAAAGGTGTCTGTGGATTGTGCACTGCTGTGGTGGGTTTTTAGGGAGAGCAGCAGTTTGTTGGCTGGATTGCTAATGGCCATGGTGGGATCTTTCTTCATGAATTACCTTTTCTCTCTGGGTTAGTGCCATTACCTTAACAAAGCATGAAAACTGCTAATTGCTAGAACTAACAGCTTACCTTTGTGTGTAGCCATCAAAGAAATGTTGTATATAAACCACATGTGGTATGTTGTGGCATTAATTGGCTTTTATTGGTTTATCTTAATGATAGTCCATACTTAAGATAATCACAGGAATCCTTTTACTTGAGTAAAGGCTGGGATCCATGAGCAGAATATCTGGATAAAGGCACTGACTGTTGCTTCCATTCAAAACATTGCTGTGCTCCAGCTGTCACATAAAGGACAAAATTTTCAAATGTAATATTTTCTTAGAATTTATTTTTGTGGAGTTGTTTCTATGGCAGTTGTTATTTTCTGTGCAAATGGCGTGGTGAAAGTCAAATGGGTGAATGTTTCCTGAGGCTGAAGAAGCTTAGCAGAGCAACTGTTGCTGACTTTAAAATAAAGCAATCAACATCCATAACTAATGCCTTAACTTTTTAATGTGATTTTTAATATTTAAGTAGGAAAAAATGCTGTGAGATTGTATAATCAATGCAACTGATAGATTTTAAGAAGTAATATTTTATTGAAAGTACTGCTTTTTTCAGGTTTCAATCCATAATCATTCAGTGCATTGTTTTTTCCATAACCACATGTTCATTATTTTGTTCAGCCAGCCTTGAACTAAAGGGTTGATGGATTAAACCTAATTCTAAGCTATTGCTTTATTTTTCTAGATACAATATTAAATCCAGGGATACATTTTAAGTGCAGAAAGTTGTGATTACCACGGTTGTCAGAATCCAAGTCGTGTGTGCGTTCCAAAGTGGGCTACAACTTTAGAACAACTTCATAATTGTGGTGATTTTGCTGTTCAGCTCTAAGAGAGGAAAACTTGACAGCAGGTCTGTGGAAGTCAAAACCAAAAAAGCCTGAAGCTTATACTTAAGCACTGGCAATCACAAAACAATTTCTATTTTGAAGCCCCTCCTGCAGTAGGACATTCCCTAGGATGGGTTCATGAGTGAACTCTGGAGAGCCTCACTGTGTGTGCACATTTCTGTCCCAGTGCCTTGCTGGGTGTCCTTGTAGTCACTGGAATGTTCTGTGTCTCCTTCAGCTTCCCCTGTGTGCTCAGTATTCAGAAGCTGCCCTGCAAGAGGGCTGGGTGTGCTGTTCTAACAAAGAGTCATTAAATTCCTTAACCTGCTCCTTTTTCCTGGAGGGAGTGCAAGGGTAATGGACCGAGTCCAAGGACAAGGGGCAACTCAAGGGGAGAACACTGAGATGCTCTTGAGTCCTTGGGTACTTCTGCTATGGAGACAGGCTGGAAGAGCTGGGACTCTTCAGCCTGGAGAAGAAAAGGCTCCAGGGAGACCTGAAAGCACCTTCCAGTGTCTAAAGGGGCTCCAAGAGAGCTGGAGAGGGACTTGGGACAAGGGTCTGGAGTGACAGGACCAGGGTCACTGGAAGACACTGGCCAGAGAAGCTGTGCCTGCCCCATCCCTGGAAATGTCCAAGACCAGGTTGGATGAGATTTGGAGCAACTTGGTCTAGAGGAAGGTGTCCCTGCATGGGGTTGGAAAAAGATGAGCTTTAAGGTCCCTTCGAACCCAAACCCTTCTATGAGTTTGGGACTGGATTTCTTGGAAGGTCATCTGTTGTCTTGTTATCTCCTCTGGAACACTGGCAGCCTGATGGTCAGCTGGATAACCTTCCTTTCCAAGGAGGGTGGTGGCAGTGCCTGTTGTTGCTGCTGTCCTGCTGCAGAGCTGGAACTGTGTTTTTGTAAAACAAAATGTAAGTAAGATGCTGTCTGCGTTTTTTCTCAAATGACTTTAATACTCTGGGAAGCTCAGTGGAGAATTAGGTGTTTATGCATGGATGAGGAGAAGTTTAATGAAGAGGAAAACTACAGTCTTTACTCATTTTAGCCTTTCTACTGTTTTTCAAATAAATCCACAGAGAAGTCGCAATATTAACAGTGTGCACCTATTCTTATTGTACCTCTCAGCACTTTAGCATAGAAATTAAAGACAAATAAACCCCTCCAAACCAAACCCTGAGCCAAGCTTTGAAAAATGATAATGGGAAAAAAACCTCAGAGCACTGTGTGTTTCAGGCTTTACAGAGCAAACTTTTTAAAAAATGAGGGACTCCAGGGCTATAGTGTTGTAAAGTGAACCTCTGCTTTCATTTTAATTGCCCAGGTGTTGAGAAATGAGAAAAAAATTTGAAAGCAGGGGGTTTGCCCGGGCACAATCTTGAAATTAAATAAATAAATAAACTAATACAGAAGTGCACACACACATATATATGCACCAAATGTTAGTTGCTGAGGGCAAGACTTAAAATGCTGTTTGGCTTTATCCTGTTCATCTCCCTGCACACATTTTGCTTCCCTGACCGCATGTGAGAAGGGGCAGCGGGAAGGAACTTATTCCGTAGCATTTATATTCATAATTTATGCCTGCAGCCTTGAAATAATCTCATTTGTCTTCCACTGTTACCGGAACAGTTTTGCTAGCAATGAAGAATGCTGGGAGCAATGAGGGATTCTGTTGTTTCAGCTTTTCATTTGTCTTCTGTAAAGAGTGGTTTTGAATAGAAAGATGAATCGGGCAGCGTTGTGTAATACAATTGCCGGGACGTACCCAACCTGATTTTGAGGAGGCTCGCAGGACTCTGACTTGTCTCTTCAACAGATAACCAGGTTTATTGGGCAGATAATGCATTTCTCTGGGGCACAGGATGAGAGCATGTCAGGCACCTTCTCCTGCCTTTCCAGGGGATGCTGGCTGCAGGACGGGAGGAGGCTGCAGCTTTGCCGGGGAAGCGCAGCAGGGATGAAGGGAGGTTTTGGATCCCTGTGTGTCCCCTGCAGCATTTTCTATCTGCCACCAGTAAATTGCAGCCAGAGAGAAGGCAGGGCTCTGACCCCACTTGCAGCTGGGAATCATTCCTACAGTGAGCTCAGATCAGGCAAGAACTGATTTCTTTAATGAACCCTGACCAGGAGGAAGCCCTGCCCTGTGCACCTGAGCAGTGGCTGTGTCCGAGGTGTCCTGGGGGACGGTGCTGGTTCACCTGTGCTCAGTCACAGAAGCAGCTACACAAACTTTAACCTAAGCCAACTAAACCATTAGCAGTCTGTCAGCAGCAGTATGGCACTCAGCGTGGATTAATTTTTCCCTCTTGTCAGTAGTTCTGTGATTGCAGAGCAGCAGTGACCTGTACCTGCAGTTTTTGTAGGTTAAACCAGCAGGTTACAGACTGCACTGCAAAGTGGTGGATTGAGTCTGTAGAGAAAAAGCGATTTAAAACTTTGCTTGAGAGGAATTTATAGAAGATTTTGGCTACTACAAACCCAGGAAACAAAAATATTTGTCTTAGGCATTTTGTGTAACTTCTTACCTTGTTTACTCTGGAGTATATCTGAGTGAGTGCTGGTGATTTAGCATTTATTTGGTGTAAATTAGATTAAAAGTCACCCTTGGGGCCTAATTAAGTCACGTTATAAGCAGGGCAGTAAGTTAAACACTTGCAGTAGATTTTGCAGATAACAGGTATGAATAGATGCAAATTTAACTTTCCATTGATATGGGTATTTTAATTGCAGTTGTTGGCTGCTCTTGGGGTGACTACCAAGAGCTCAGGACCGTGGGCCGTGAAGCTGTGCTGTTGTCCCTGCACAATCCATGCCATCCCACCTCTGCTCGCTGTTTCATGTTGTGCTGGTTGTTTCCCCTTCCTCCTCCACCACTGATCCAAAAACATATAAATGCATTTTTTTTGGTTAGTCTAAGCAAGGGGATAAGATTTAAGAAATTTTCCTAAAGACTCATCTTTGTTGTTGACAAAATACTTTACAGACAGGCTTTGGTTTCCCAGTTGGACCAAATGCAATCGCTTCCTGACTGATTAAATATAAATCTTGCAGAATTAATTAATAATTCTAATGTAGTGTCTTCTACCTTGTTCCTGATAGCTAAAGGTGGCTGTGGGAAGTTTTTATACATCTTCCCTTCCGTTTTCCTGGTGGATGTTTCTGCAATCAGGGATGAGGTGCCAAGCTCAGCATCAGCCATGTCTCACAGAGGCTCTGCTGTGGCCACAGGCTGAACCCTCAACAGAGTCTCATTAACTTGCCACATACTTAGTGGTGGGCATGGAGACCTCACAAATGTGTCATTACTGTGCTTAATGAAGGAAACCACCCCTTGCTAGAGCACTGGCAAGATGTGTGTGTTTCCAGCTTGGCTAGTTTTATATTCTGCTAAATTTTAAATATTGTTTCTTTTAACTAAAGGCTCTACAGAAGTAATAGGGAGGTTGTGTTTTATTTTCTGTTTGACTGAATCTTGAATTCAATGCTAAAAGGAAGAGATAAATTCATATTAAAATCTCTAACTCTTTCCCCTAAAGAAATTTGGTAACTAAACTCCATGTATTTTCTTCTTAAAATAGCTATTGGCTTTTAATAATCATAGTGTTCCTGAAGACTTCTGATGTAAAGGGAAACTTTTAGAAATATTTGTATTCACTTTCACAGAATGATCTGCAAAGTGCTTTGTGCAACTTCAGTTAGGGAATGTCACCTTGTGCTTACCACTCTCCCAGGAAGTTTACATCTGATAGGATTGATCCTGCTGTTGTTGAAGATGACAGCAAAACCTTTCCAGAGTGCAGCAGTTCTTGTAGCTGGGACAGGTGACATTTGCTCTGATTGCTGATTTAGAGGGAACTGAGACCCCTCCTCCAAAAATCAGGGCAGAGGATTGTGAGGGGTGGTGAGGTTTGTGGAATTTGAGCTGTACTCCCTCTCCCACACAGTAGTGCCCAGAAGTCCTTAGCAGTGTGTGGCTTCTCTGAATCTTTTCCCCCAAGGACAGCTCTGCCATTTTTATCACCCTTGTGCTCCAGTGAACGTGGCCGAGGTTTGTAGGGCACCGAGCTGCTTTTCACTTGCCATAAAAATAAAAGGCTGGATGGGGAGCCCCTGTGCAGCAGCTGGTGATGTTCCAGTGTGCCTGACTCATCCTGGGGAGCTGGTCCTTTGCCTCTGCTGTGAGCCTCATGACACGTGTGCAGCATCTCCCGTGAGTGCTGTTGTTGGTGAACTGAGCAGACAGTCAGGGAAGGCATGGCTGGGGAGGTGGAACAACCCATTCTTCTGGAGGCACCTGCTCCCATGATGGGGCAGTCCTGCTCCTGGGCTGGTGATGTCCATCAGTGGAGCTCAGACAACCAGCTCCAGGGCTGGGGGCTGGAACTAGAACAAGGCATGCTTCTTCTGGTTTTTAAATTTTCAACTAAAATGGAACAAAGCAGCAAAACTAACTTCCTCAAATCAGACAGAAGCCTAAAGTGTAACTTCTGCAGCTCTACCTCAATTTAAAGCATTTGCTCTAATTACCTGGTTTGGAGGTCTTTATGGCTGATCCATTTTCTCTGTTTGGATTAAGAGAATAACTGAAGCGAATCATTGCCATATAAGATATGGAAGTTCAAACGTAGTTCATGTTTAAAAGGGTTTATAATGAACTTCGTTAAAAATGTCTACTGATTACTTCTGGTGAACTGAAGTGCATATTATAAAAGCTGCTGATTTAAAGTCCATCTTACATAAGCTTATATATTGAGAACTGAGAAGATTTTTTCAATATAAATTCGGACCAGCTCTTGAAGTGAGATTACACTCTAGTTTTTAGGATGTGGGGATTCCAAAGAAGTGTATCTCCCCATTCTTTCGGGTGTTTTTGTGGATCAGAAGTCCTGTCCCTTAAACAGCTCCTAAGGAACCGAGTGGTGCAAGGCTTTTACACGGTATAAACCCTCTATTGCATAGATAGAGATTTCACATGAGGTTTCCTAGACACACATTACTCAGAGGAACTTGCCACTGTTCCTGCTTTGAAATGCTTTAAAAACCTGTGGTTTGACCTTAAGCAAATGGTTGAATTCTTCCAGCTGGGCCCTGTCAGGAGTTTTGCATTCCCTGTTCTGCTGAGCAGAGGTGTCACAGCAGGTACACAGCTCCTGAAGCAGTTGTTAGGCTTTGCTCGAGTGGTGGAGCAGAGCATCACCTGGTCCCTCACCGTGCACTTCTGTGAGGCTGCACCTGCTCTGAAATAGCCATGTCTGTGTTCAACAGTAGCCAATACTGAACTGTTCTGGGAGAAGTCTGTAGGAATAGAGACCCACAAACCTTGGAAGAGCTCAGTGTGTCTGTGTGTGGGTTTTCTCTTCCCTATGAGGGTCTGTGGGGACTCTCTTTGCCCTAACGTGCTGGTGTTTGGAGCTGTAAGCACAGATCCCTGGGGGGGCAGCTGAACAGCAGCAATTGATGGTGCTGTACTGCACATTATCTTGTGGGAACATAACTTTGTCAAATGAAAGCTTTAAGGCCAATGGCTCTAACTTATCCCATTTCCTTTTCATCTCAGGAATTTTTTTTTTTTGAATAAGCCTAATACTCCTGATGTCTTGCTAAAAATTGGCTCACGATTATTTTATGGGTATCAAACACTGCAGAAGGAGTGTGGTGGTTAGTACTGAAATAGTGAAACAATTGGGGGCCTTGTACCTTGGCTAGAAATAATTGACTCATTAATCTTAACCACGTTGAGCCCACCATATGGGGGTCAAACATAGTTTAATCCTAATAGGTGGGAATTTGTCAGATTACACTCCAGTTCTGACAGTTATTCCTCTCCCTGGAAAATATTTTTACAAAGAAATTAGGAAGAAAGGGAGTAAAAGATACCAAGAAAGCTCTAATACATACACTGAGACAAAAAAGCAATGTGGCATAATTTAAACCTTTATGAATAGGATTTTGAGGAATATTAGATGAGAGCCTACAAATGAGAAAAAGAAAAGGGAAGGATATGCCTTTTTTGGAGTTTCACTTTGCCCTGTTCTGGTTGGTTCCTGGTCTTCTTTCTTATCCCTTTGGAAATGGCTCTTCACTCGTGTACTTATCAGTCTCAACTCCCTGAGTCAGATGCTTAATGCTGTACCTCAGTACAAAATAGTTTTTAACCTTGAATACCTCTTCTCCTATCAAATCTGCATGTTACAAAATGCCACATTGCAATGTAGTAGTTGTGATACGGTATTGTAATTTAAATAATGTTTCTAACCATTGGCAAATACAGCTCAGGGTCTGGTAAATAATGGATGGAAATTACAGTCAAAATGAGAATGTTAAATAGCCATTCCTAACAGATGGTCATCAGAAATCATTTGTCTTATCTTTTATAGACAGCACAAACACAGATATCTGTGCTTCTGCTGAATCAATTTTTACGTGAGCTCCTTGAAACTGTGGAGCAGTGTCCCAGCACTAGTGGCAGCTCTGGGAAGCCCAGATGATGGGTGGGTCTCTGTTGTTGGCTGGGCACTGAAACACGGATCTGAGCATGGTGGAATATGGATTCCTTGCCTTCAGGCTGCTGCTCTCAAACCTCTGTAAAAAGAATTGATTTTCCTGAAGAGAAAGTCACGGGCTGAGTGAGATGACAAAGGTATGTCCTTCCTCCTGGCCCTCCTCCTCTGGAGCAGAGGTGCTGTGTGTGGGCTGAGGAGCTGGGTATTAGAGCCACATCTTATCTCATAAATCAGGGATGATTGACACCTAAAACTGCACCACAGCCACTGGTGGTGTGTTATGCACATGTTGTACAAAAACTGGCAGTAAGCCCATCAGGCTGAATTGCAGACTCCATGTAACACACACTTCCCTACATGCCTGTGGAGGAAAAAGCTGCTTTAGATAGAGCTCTAAATGAGTTAGTTACTGCAGATGGAGTCTCCTTGAAAAGTGCTTCCCAAGCTCTGCTATGCAAACTTGCAAGCTGCTCCTGTCCATGACTGTGCAAGCAGCTGGCTCTTCAGTCTATATTAAATATAGGGTTTTTTTGTTGTTGTTTTTGTTTTGTTTCTGTTTTTGTTAGATTAGGAAGTTTGGAGCAAGTAAATATGAGCCATGACAAGGAAAGGAATGGTGACTGGTAGACCTGTCCTTTGAAAAGAGACTCTGCCAAAACCAGGAGAGCACAGAGGCATCATGTTCTTGCTATCCATGTATGTATAGTATGTGTCAGGATTGTCATTAAAGGGCCCAGAGCAAAAGAGGAAAAGCCTTAAACATTCTGTGCTGCCTCAGGTGCTCAGTGACTGCAGAGGTTGTGGGTGCTTTTGCAGATGTGAGAAAAACAGGTCCAATACTGCCAAGAGCTCTGGTAATGATATTGGAGGTACTGGTACCCTTAAGCAAATGAAAAGGCTGGGAAAATTTTGTACAGGTTTTGTAGTATTGCTCTCATTTTCCCCAGGCAGCTTGGGTTATACTGTAGCTAACCAGGGGATTGTAGGGACAAAAATCCCCAGGAGCAACCAACACAGGAACATCCAGCAATACAACATGGTTTTAGAGGTGATCTTAAGGACTTCGCAGAAAAGTGTGAGTTTGGACATGTCGTTGGTAGTCACCATTATTTTTAAACCAATAAAATAATGAAAAAGGTGTTGAAATTAAAAAAAAAAGGCAATTGAGACAGCTTCAGAATCCAATTCTATTTAGCAGTGTTACATGGAGATGGATGCCCATGAAGCAGGGGCTGTCAGCTGCTGGCGTTTCACTCGACAGCAAACTGAAAGATGAATGCTTGTGCTGTCTGATACTGATGTTGCAGTCATTGGGGATTACAGATGTATGAAGACAGACATGAAAAAATCAATATGATTTGGGGTTTGAGAAGTTGCCACCACTTTATGAAAATGGTGCTTTGTGTCTCTCAGGAGGAAGAGGTAACTTCAAGGTCACAGGAGATGGTTGCTTCGTGCCGTGCCCTGATAGGTGATAACACATGTGAATTGCAGGAGCACAGGTGATGGCTCTTGATGTTTCATGAGTTCTCCACAGCTCTGATAACTTGAAATGAGAAATGTTAAGGCTTCAGGATTTAACACAACTCAGACAAATGAATATGTTCTCCAGTGATACTGATTTTCAGAGTGGAATTTTATCCCAGGAGTGGCCTGGGTCTCCTCAAGGACTAAGTGATTGTTGTTGGCAAACTCGTGTTGTAGTTTGGCTGTGCCTATTTAGATGGTCTGTATTGCTTAGTTACAGAAAGGAGGACATGGTGAGAACTCTTCAGGACAGATTCTGCCCATCAGGGCTTTCTCAGACAGAACATCTAAAAGGTGTCAGAGATTGGACACAAAATACATCAGGGCTTCTGCAAGCAGGAGAAGCAGGAATTATCACCAAAAGTAGACAGATCTTGTGGTTCTTTGCTCTCAGTGCAGAAAATACATTATCAGAAACACTGATACCAAGTGAATCACCTGTGTTGTTATGTAGCAAATAATTTCTGAGTAGCTAAAACAAGCTCTACTCTGTGAGTCCAGTCAAACATATGTATGTCGACAATGATACATGATTGCTGTTAAACTTTATAAATCATTTGTAGTGAGGTAAATGAGCTAAAACCAGGCTGGAAGACATATGCAAATTAAAAGTAGAATGGAAATGAAGAAGGCTAAAAGGGAGAGATACCTACCTTTGTGAGGGTGCATGAGAAGAGGCTGTTCTTGTAGAACATTTGCATTTGTGTAATCCAGCTCTGTGAAGGGGGGATGGGAGATATTCCTAATCAGCGCAGCTGTCTCGGCAGCAGGCTCAGGTGAGGATGAAGAGCCTTGCTTTGATAGGAGAGAGGCAGTGGAGATAAAAGCCAGAACTGTTCTGAGCAGCTCCATCCCCAGGAAAGCAGCATCAGGTGCCCAGTCCCAGCACTGCCCCATGTCCTGGTCTCCAGCTCAGACATGGTGTGTGACAGGGCAGTGGTGGGAAGGGGTTGGTTTGGTAATGGAACTCTGCAGGGCAGAAGTGCTGCTGAATTTGTCTTCACTGCTGGTAGCTCGAAGGTGCTGTGAAAAGACTCTGCAGCTGAAGACAGACTAAAATTTCAGGTACACTTTGATTTTTTTCCTTTGTGACACGTTTCAAATGTGACCATTAAGCACAGAACCTTTTATAGTGTCACTGACCCTGCCTGATGCTGCTGATGGAGTGGTGATGGGCAGATCCTGCTGCAAGGGATGGCTCATTGCTCAGGGAGCAGGGGGACTCTTCCTTGACAGAGAATGGCATCTCACACCAAGGTTATGGACTCTCAAAAGTTGGAAGAACTTTTCTGTGAACTTGGGAGAATGGATGAGACTGAAGGATGCCTGCTCCAGCTGATGTGAGCCAGTGGCTTTCCAGCAATTGATTGGAGTTACTGGTGGGAAGATGGCTAAGCCAGTGGCTTAGCTGGCCATCTCAAGAATGACTCCAGAGAGATGTTAATTTTTCTTATGCATGTCACCCACAAGTAGAAGAAACTGGTGTGCACATAGACTTTGAGAGGAGTGGAGGTGCCCATCAGCTCCTGGAGGTGCTGGGAAGATTTACCACAGTTCTCAGTTGGTGTAGTTGGATGGTGAGATTTTGCATCCCCTGAGGAACATAATCTGCAGTGAGGAGGGAAGGCAGATAAAGTACCCTGTGCTCTGTTATGTTGCCTGTAAGCATGTGGCTGATGGTTTTCATAAGATGGGAACTCACCTAGGACTGTCAGGATTGGCATTTAACTGGGCAGGAACCTTAATCCAACATAAATTGTTATGAGGCTTTCAATTCCCTCAAATTAAGGCTTCAGCAGTAAGTTTCTTTGAAAAGACAGGAAAATTTCCTAGTGCTGTGGTGTGTGATGTATTATTTGTCTGCCCTTATGATTCAATTTTCTGTGTGCTGCTTAACTGCTGTGAGGAGAAGGAAAGCGATTTGGTGTGGCCATGTGGGAGAGGTCCTGCAGAGCACATTGTGCTGGGGCACTGGGAATGCCAGCTGGGGCTGGCAGAGACAAAATCTTTTTGGTTTGGCTTCCACATGGAGCTCCTGCTCTGGGGTGGCAGCAGGACCCTTCCAGTCCCTTCAGCAAGGAGGCTCCAGGACATCCAGGTGACAGCTTGGGGAGCTCCACCATCCACCCCATAACTGCAGGTGTCCAAGGATGGGGCTCTTGCTGCTGCCTCCCTCAGCACCCCAGCAGAACCCAGGTTTGGGTTTTCCCTGTTGAGCTTCACCTGCACCAACAGATCAAGAAGTGGATGTTACTTCAAACCATCTGTTTGGAGGTTTGAAGCCATATGGCTCTGGGGGTCTGACCCATTCAGGGTTCATTGTCTTAGTCCTGTCTTGCAGTTTTGTACTGGATATTTTAATGCAGAACATCAGGTGATTTCCCCCCTCTCCCCACCACGTGCTCTTTTAGAGCATTAAGATGTGTTGAGGTGCTTTTAATTTTCTGTTGGGTTTCTGAGCATCCCTTAGGACACATTCAAGGTGGTGTCTGCAGATTTTATGAGAGACAAAACTTCCTCTCCTGAGATAAAGGAGATTCTGTATAATAGCACAATGTGTAGATATATAGGTCCTTAAGGTAAAAAAACAAAGTAGTGGTGCACTGTAAGGGGAATATTTAGGGAGGAAAGTATTTCCCTGTTGTAGTAGGAGTGATTAATTTTAATTGTAGGTCTTGTACCATGCCAGTTGCAGACAATCAATTTTGTATCAAATAATATAGAATGTGTTGCCAAATTATATATGCAAATTGATTATGAGCTTGTGTGTAATGTATTATTAAATTTTATTTTTAGCCTGGACTGTGCGTGCCTGTGTTCTGCTGCATGGTCTGAACCAAATTTCATGGTGGTAGGTGTGTCAAAGGCAATTTCATTTCTGTGTGTGGAATGAGGGCTGGTGTCTGCCTGGAGCAGATGCAAACTCAGTGCTCCCATGGATGGGAAGGCTGCAGCATCCTGGGTATGGGGGGAATCCCATCTATTGCTGCTACCTGTGTGCAGAGTGGGGCTGTGAGAGGGAGTTTGGTGAGCTGATGAAACAGCTGGGGTTGTGTGGGAAACTGGAGGGAAGCATCTAGGGAGCATCCATACAAATCCAGGCTTCAGTACATCCATGAGACACCTTAATTAGGTAAAACCATAAAGGAAATAAAGATTTACATTTTTCTGTCTGATGGGATTGTACTTGAGTTAATTGCTTCTAAAATGAGACCATAACTTTTAGCAAGGAGGATGGGTAGCTACTGTTCAGATTTCGTTTTGATAATTTTGTTTTACATCAGAAACCCAACTTGAGATGCAAGAGGCCACTTTTCTGTTTGAGGCACTGGAGCACTGAGGAATCATGCTAAACAAATGTGTGAACTTGATTTCTAATGGATTTCTTTTCCATCTTTGCACTTTGCTGCAATACATATGTGTTTTCATGCTGTGATATTTCTAAGAGGCCATGGGAAATGGGGTAATTAATAAACACATTCAGTAAGTACATTAATGAGTTTATTTTATGTATATGACTGCACATCTGCATACATTACATGCTCCAGGGCTTTATCCAGAAAGGCAGTTTTCCTTCTGGAAGTAAAGTGAAATGAGTTTTAACCAAGGAATGTGTTTTTGAAGTGGATTAAGTTGCTAACAAATTTCATTTGAGTTCAGTGATGTCAGAATCAGGTCCAGTATTGTGATACTTCATATCAAATGGCGTAAATTCCTTTGATACAGGATTTATCTAGTCCTCCTTGTAGTCTTTTAAAGAAAGATTTAGAGAGAAGTTGTAATTCATACTGATTTTCTTTTTCAAAAGAAATTGAATTTTTTGCCATGAAAAATTCATATATATTACACTAATTAAGAAGTGTTTGCACCAGATCCATCTAGACGTAATTTTGTATATTTTTTCTCCTTTCTCTTCAGCCTCTCTTTCCTCTAGTGCAGACTTTTTGAGCTGGATCCTTTCAGAACAGAATCACTTTACAAAAGCTTGGGTGTTTGCACAAGCTGGGTTTTTTAAAAAACATTTTTAATCTATCTTAATATTTTTTCATATCCTATAGCAATATACAATAGCTTTTATTAGGATCCTTACAATGTCTTTTTAAATCCCCAAATAACACTTGGCATGTCAGGATTATATATAAGCATAACCTTTTTTTTGAGCGTGTCTGGGAATCACAAAGAGCCTGATGGACGCTTATTTTTCACTGGCTGCTGTTTTAACCCCCCTAAGGCAATCAGAAGAGACTTTGCAATAGTGTATGTAATGTGAATAATTTTGGATACATTTCTTTCTCATTTCTCTAAGATGCCTGTAAAAGAGCTTCTGGCTTCTGGAGCTGCCCCTCACCTGCTTTCTGCAATCCCAGCCCATTTGCTGTGTCTTGTAAGGGGCACCTGAAATCACTGGTCACATTTGAGGGTATTGCTAAAAAGGTTAGAATGATTTTTTTTTTTCCCCTAGTCATTTTTTTCCATCAGTCAGACTCATACTGCTGTATTGGAATGGAAAGGTACAGAAGAGACAGGGCTCACTGCTTACATACCTGTTTGTTTGTTAATTTGGTACTTTAAAATTCAAATTTATAGCTATAAATGATGCTTAACTGCAAGAAGAATTTACATAAATACCCAATTTCTTGTTTCCCTGCTCTTAACACTTTCAAAGCATGGTCATATCCATATTTAAAGTACACATCATAGCTTCAGTTAAAGTTTTGGCCTGGATGCATGTATTTTTCAGGATGGGTCTTTGGGCTGTTTAATGCAGGAAGTGAGACTGGATGTGCACAGTGATCTCCTTAAACGGTGTCAGTATTTCTTAGAGGAAATTACAAATTTTGGAAGAAAACAGGTATCTCTCTATTTGTTCAGAAGCTAATTAAACAGTAGCAAACAATCTTTGAATGGATTTTGAAATTGCAGAAACTTCTCTGTATTAGAATGGAAACAAGCATAGATGTTGAGCAGATTCTGGCAGGTGTGTTTGGAGAGCTGTTAATGTGTAGACTTGCATGAAGGTACTTAGAGAATTGTATATGTACAAAGGCAGAAAGAATTACACTGCTGTAACTTCGTTCCTAATTAACCTGTTTTCATAGAATATGATGTTTATTTTTAGCACTGAGAGCAACTCCTGGTTCTTCTCTGATGAGAAATGCTATGTGAGACAGAAGGGAAAGTTGGTACTTTTGACTTACTTCTCTCTACAAGTTGTTTTGCATTAATAAACAATGATACTTAATACAGCAAATGTGTGAAGAGAGGGGATGAGCAGTGTTTTCCCTGTGTTCCAGTGTCTGTGTATCAGTTTGGGTGCATGAAGTATGCACTGAAATACCACAAAAATTGTACCATTTGTTCTGTCTCAAATCACTGATAGTGTTAAAGTTCAGTGTTTGCTGGTGGAGTGTGCATGGCATGGCAAGATTGTGTTAGGGTGCCAAGAGATAACTCAATGCAGGTAAATGTTTAGGACATTCACTGGAGCTGGTACACAGCTATTCACTGGCACTTCCCTCCCTGAGAGGCCTCGAGAGGTCTCATCTCAAGTGATGAACCTCACAGAGAGGGTCAGAGTCCTGCTGCCTCTGCTGCAGAGATCTTCCCTTGCCTGGAGCAATGCCTCTGTCCTGTTTTGGGGTCTGGGTGGCTCCCTGATCCTGCTGTACTGCTTCAACAATCTGAAAAACTGGCATCAGAATGAGGTGGCTTTGCTCAGTCTAGTTCTGATGCTGGTACAAGTTTTGCTAGAGATGGAATAATTTCCCAGGGTCATCATTCAAATATCTGATAGCAATTGGCCTAATCCGGAAATAGAGGAGGAAGACTCCTTTTTTCTTTCTCTTGGTGTAGGATAGGCTATCAGTGTCTGTATAATGTTCCCTCATGGATTAAGTGCTGTTCCCCTGTTGATACACCAGACATCAATCTTGCTAGCAAAGAAAAGAAACACCTTTGAGCTGGCCATCAGTTCCTGAGTATATACTATCATCATTTCACTCCTGGGAGATGTGACATCTGTCACTTGTTCCTGTGGGATTTGTGGACTATAGAGTGTTGAGAGTGACAGCTGCTTCAGTGAGTCTGGCAGCACTGATCTGAGCTTGGAGATCATGGCTTTGGTGTGGTGACCTTCTCTCAAGGTGGGCTTGGCAAAGGGATCTGCAGCTTCTCTGTGCCCTATGTGGTGATGAACCTGCCTTTTTTCTCCCTTGTGCTGACAGCTCGTTCATCTGAAGGTAGGGTATGCATTGATATTCCAGTGCAGCTCTTCAGCTGCTGGAGGTGTTGGCCCATCACAGGGATCTGGGGGAAACCTTCCCTTTTGTGTGTGTGTGGCTCCCAGCCTTGCTGCCACCAGCCAGGTCACCCATGTGCATCCTGCACCCACAGCCTTGGCAGTGTCTTACATCACTAACAAACCTCCTCAAGTGGTTTTCTATAAGCAGGCTTTTTTAAGTTCTTCACAAATAAATTCCTTAAGATTAAAAATATATGGCTTGTAATAATGTCTCTATCTATTTTGTATGAGGTGGTGCATAGCTCTGCCTGCCTGCTAAATGCTGCATATTGTTATAGCGTGTCTTGTGCTTTTTCTTATTGATTAATATAAAATACAAATTTACAATTGATTCTCAAGTCTTGGATGCTGCTGAAAACCTCTGCTAGGAATAGACTTATATAGATGATATTCACTGCTGCTTCCAGCATGTGGAAATATACTGAAGCACTATTTTTAGATGCTTTATATGCAGTCAAAAGCTTTTTGCTCACCCTCTCGCCTGTACTTTTATTTCTTGCAATTTGGAGAGTTTTGGATTAAAATAAAGGAAAAATTAGGAACAACAATCAATTTACCCTTAGCCTTATAGTTCCTTATTACAATTGCTAATTTATCAGTGGGTAGGTACCTCTCTTTTGTAATGGATATTGAGGATAATTTTAAATGCAACTTCTAAGCTTAGCCAATTTACATAGTACTCTGGGAGATTAGTTGCTTCTGCATAAAGAGCTGTGTGCATTTCAGGGGTGTTCTGGAGTCTGGAGCCCTCTTTTGTGTTTTTGGTTTTTTTTTTTTTTTTTTTTTTTTTTTTTTTTTTTGAGTGTTTGTTGTAATAATCATTGATTTCCTTAGCAAGGTGTTGACCTCTAAGTAAGTATTGCAGATTGAAGCAGGCAAACTTTGGAGAATTGCTTGGAAGTCTTTGGTTGGAGCAGTTTTTCTCAACTCACAATTGTATTGCGTTTGAGAGATTGGGTTGGGGTCCAGGAAAACTGGTGGATTTTATATTTTATGCAAGCTGTTTCCATGCTTCTGAATTTGGGGTTCTTTGCTTCTGGTTTGCTGTTGCTTTGTTTTTTTCTGCCATCAAATGATCTTCAGTGAAACAAAGGCTGCATTTTTCCTGTCTTCTGTCCTTCCCTTCTACCTCTGTATATTTATTTTGCCTTGTTTTTCTAAGCCATTAACATCACTAGCATCAGGACAGAAAATGTGAGAGCCACTAAATGGGATTATGTTAAAATGATGATTTAATTGAGCTCTTACACACGATAAGAAGATTGTCTTGTTTTGCTGAGCTGCAGTTTACAGAGATCCTTGGCAAGGGGATGCCAAGTTGCTTTTGGCACTCATTAACACCAAATCCAAATCACTGCTAAATTTGTTTAGCAGGAAAAATAACAAATAGTGAAGAAGCAGAGCCCGTCATTTTAAGTGTATTTATATTTGCAAATACGTGTTTCCTGTAATCAGAGGAAATTCTTCCCACAGGACAAAAAATTATCTTTTTTTTAAATTTTTTTTTCCTTTATCTTAGAGTTGAAATGATTCTATGAAACAATTGCTGGCATGACAAAATCCCACTCTTGAAAGTAGGACAGGAGACATTTTCCACTTTTTACAGATCAATCTTTTTGTATAACTCAAAGCAATTGCAGTCCTTTAAAAAAGGACTCAGGTACTGAGTAAAAATTACATAGTAAGTGGAGCTTAACTCTAGTTGTAACCCAGTTCCCTGCTACTTTTACCACATAAAGAAGAAAAATATCCATAGAATTATGACCCAGCTCTTGTACCGCCTCTGCCAAATATTGCCTGGTAGGCCAATTTTCAAAGAAATGCCCAGGGCTTGCAATATATTTATTTCTGCCATTTAAGTTCTAATTTAATTTTAGATTTGTTTATGTAATCAGATATATTGGATTACTGCTGCTATCAAGTCCTGTATTTAGTTCAGACTCCCATCTTTCTGAAGGAAGAAAATGCTGGAGGAATGTAAAATAGTTCAGATAATGTGGAATACAAGCCTCTGGGAGTGGATGCAGGTTTTAATACTGAGAGTATTTGTAAAAGAAGTCCTAAATACTATAGCAAGAAGATTTTAATCAGGTGTAAGCACAGCTTTTTCTCTGCAGAAGCTGTTAATCTCTCTTAGAACCCACAAAGAGCTTCTGCCAGCACTGATTTCTCCTGAAGGTTGGCTCAATTTTTATTTAAATTCTGAAACACATGGGAAAGAAGGCTGAAGTCTGGTAAACATCCATCTGGGTGTGCTTTTACAGAAGGCTTTATGCATTAATTGACTTATTAATTCAACTAATTGGGAAAAATGTAAAAAATGAGCAGGGAAGTATATTAACCTGCGAAAATCTGTTGAGTTTACCTTGGCTAGTGTGACAAATGTGTTTTTGAACATCTTTCTGCTGTAACCATCCCAGACTTCAGTGGACAAAATGCAAGTCAAGTCTGGATGATTGGAACTGAGGAATTTGGGCAGGCTGTGTTCCTAAAATAGCCATGTAGGCCTCCCTTCTCCTGTATATTCCTTGCTTGCAGCTGACAGGTGTGCCCTGTATGACTGTATGTAGTTATATATGTTATATGTATGTTATATATTTGTTTTACTTTGCTAGTAAGGCTGAGTTGCAGCTTTAAATCAAAAGTAGCCAGTGAACATGACTAAATTCTCTATTTGTTGCATAAGCTGTGTCTATTCTTTCTTTAACCAGATGGAAGCTAGTCCATACTGTGGTTATCAAATTTTGAGTTATTTAACCTAATACATTTAAATAAAATGCCTTTTTTTTTTNTGCACATAACTGTTAAGAGTGAAGTAAATAACATTTTCTGTGATTGCAGTTATTGGATTTACAGGTACTTTCTGCCTGTTTCAAAGAGAAGTATGAGTAAGGCTTTAAGAGAGGGTTGAAAGCAAGTGTGATGAATAGATAAAAGCAAAAGAAGTCAAAGATAGATTTAAATTGCATTTTAATATAGACTTTAGTAATATGGTAAAAATAGATGTAATCACGAAACCTGACTATCTTAATACATTCCTGCAAGGCAACCTTAATTCCAGGATTTCTTAAATGCTGATTATTTGTAACTGTAAAATTGTTATAGTATCCTCTTTTGGATATAATGTAGAGTGTCTGGTGTTTCCAAGCATCTCCAAGGGGGGGGAAAAAGGCAAAAAACAATAGAGAAAAATATGTGAGAGTTATGAAAATGACTCCCAGGGAGTTGGAAAATAGAAGAGAAATGCAAGTGAACAAAAGGCTAGTTAGGAGAAGGAACAAAATGCTGTAGGGTGAGAAAAGGGATAAGAAAACAAGCTGAGAAAAGCTGGTAGATGTAATAAAATAATATCTGTTGCCTTTTGGAAGAAATCAACTGGTTTAGTATGGGAGATAATTAAGGACAAAGGATAGAAAGGATTTGAGGATTAAGGACAAGGTACTCAGGAGAAGATGTGCAGCAGGTGATGAAACTGGTGAGTAAAGAGATGGCAGAACTGAATGGAGAAAAGAGAATGGCATTGAGATGGGGGAAAGTCCTGGTTTTGAGACTTGGATGAGGTAAAACAACTTCAGATCTCACATCAGTTTGCATGAGCTTGGCAGACTGAGCTCTCTCTGGTGGGAACAGAAACAAAACAAAAAAATTGGGGACAGTATCAAGTATGCTGCGTGATTCACAGCTGTCTGGTCCTACTTTGAGCAGAAGCTTGGGCTGAGGTAGGGAATTGCCAACCTGTCTTGTCCTGTGAGTGAGGAATGAAGTGCCCTGATGATGTACTCATGGGGAAGAGTGGGCAGGGCAGGCAAGCAGCCTTTGGGGCAGTGCAGATAATAGTGTGATGAGAAAGGACATGGCTCAAATGAAGCTGATCTTGAGAGAAATGAAGCTGTGAATGTGGAGCTGTGGGAATGGGCTGCTGTGTAAATTCACTGTGGTTCACTGATCACCTTGCAGAACTCGGGGAGAAAATGTATCTTCCTTTTTCCTCCTCTCATGCCTATCATCTTCAGTAAATCTGTGCCTTAATGATATTAAAGAGACATAAAATAGAAAATTGTATTTGAATTCAAATTAATGTCCTATTTCAGTGAATGAGATTGTTGAAATAAAGCTGCAAACTCATAAGGACACTACAATCACTGTGCAAAAATAAATCCACACAGAGCCATATCCCTCAGACACAGTCCCTGTGGTGGAATTGGAGTTGAAGGGACTGTAGGTGGCTCTGAGTTCTTACTGGTGGAATAGATGCTCCTAAAACAACAGGAGAGAGTCAGAGGATAGGTTAAAGTTAAGGGAAGTCTCTGCTGGAAGGATGCAAAAGGAAATGGAGTGAGAAACAAAATTTGGGCACCAGTGAGCAGTGTGTCCTGTGGGTCAGGGAGAGAAGACCCAGGCTGGCACTGTCTGCAATGTAAGAGATGTTAGTTTTATTGGAAGTGTTTCATCCAGGTTTGATGGTTGTGTGAATTTCATTCTGCCTGAATTACTTCAGTAGTAGTTTTGGCCTGTTTTCTCTGCTCAGGTGTTTAATTTTTTAATTCAGACCAACCACTGCTGAATGCATGAATAGGAACCATTCCTTTAGTGCAGCTGGCAGAGAGAAAATTCAAAAAGATGAATCCTTTCAGCGTGGGAAGGGTTGTTAATCAGGGACTCACCAGGAAAAGTGGTTCTGGCTCCTTGTGGGCAGCACCACCAGAGAAACCAGCCAACACTTTAAGTTGCATGTTGAAGCTCTGAAATACAAAATTAACTGATAATTTTCATAGGTCACGCTCTTCCCTATAAACCAAACTCATCTGCTCTCCTGGAGGGGGACAGAACAACTGAGCTGACTTCTCATTATCTCTTCCTATGGCGTATCCTTATTGAATTACTGCCGGGTAGAGGCAGCAGATGCTCATCAAGCCACTGCAGGACTCCTCTGTTAATTGAACTGTGATGGGGATGACAGCAGGGAAGGTCAGGATGATGGGACCAGTGATGTAACGTGAACTCTGGCAAGAGCAACCTGCACATGCAATTGACCTTGCTTAAATAATGTCACAATTAGGTCTTTTAGTAGTTCATATAATTATGATTATTTTTTGTATCAATACTGCAACAGTGTCAGGAGCCCCATGTGTGAATCCTATCATAGTGTGTTCAGGGCAAATGTATTTTTCACCCTAAAGAGATTAGACTTTCCTATGTGGTAAAATACAGCGAGGGACTATAAACCAGCAAGAGGGGAACAGAAATGGGAATGGGAAAGGTAACAGAATCACAGAATTCCTGACTAGATCTATGGTTTTACTGAGCTGGTTGCTCCAACTGCTTTAAAGGGTAGTGTCATTCTTTCTAACTGCCAAGTTGGAGATTTTTGTTGCTGTCATGCATAGTTAATCCTGGGTTGAAAGCAAGTTCACTTTTAAATAAATGTGCAGGTATTATGAATGGGTTTTGAAAGGAAAAAACATAATTTTACACGTGGTTCAGCAGCTCTTGCCAGGTGCCTGGGAATGCTTGAGTTTCAGGCACACATCCCAGGGCCAGGTACTGAGCTGGAGCATGTGCCTGGTGTTCTTCCCTCTCTGGAGGAGGTGATGGGATGTGCTGGTGTGGCACTTGGCTGCTGTGTGCATCTTCTGGAGAGGCAGATTATTCCTGGATACTGCTATGGCAGGGGAAAGGAGGTCTGGAGACCTTCCCTGGAGTGCCTGATGTGGCAGCGTGAGGAAGTTGGGTAAAAAGAGCAGCCCATGCATTTCTGAAAATGAATTCCAGCTAAAAAGTAGGTGCTGCTTTTCAGTTCAAGCCTTGTGCCACTGCCCTGTGTTGCTCTTGGTGAGTTGAAGTCTGTGTGGCAATCAGTAAAAGCTGAATTCAGAGTGCAGTGTGTGCACGTTGGTGTCTGTGCATGTGTTCAGGAAGCAATTTTTAGAGGTTCTTTATACCAATATTTGAAGATTTTTTCCATGTGTTTTTACCCTTCACTGTATTTTATACTTTTGTTTAAGCAATACAGCTTTTTCTTAACCCTTTTGTTATATTGTTTGCCTGGGTCAGTTGACATCAATGTTGCAAAGTAAATAGAAGGAAAATCAATGAATCAGTTTTAAGGAATCAAAAAATATTTTTGATTAATTTATTTTGACAGATCCAGCTATAATGATTTAAAATACATATTCTGAAATAGGACCTGACTTATACAGGATTTTATCCTGTAGAAATGATGAAGCCTTGGTTATAGGAGACTTCATCACAAGACTCCATGGATAATGTTTGATAGGAGATGAAGAGTACAGGGCCAGGGCTTGATGAACTCTGTAGAGCCTGTGTGTTCCTGGAGTGCTTCAGTGTTTGCCATGCTTTGTGCTCTTTATTTTCTCCTTTCTTACGAGTTTATTCTTTGGTGCACTGAAATAAACAGCTGATGGCAGAGGATGCATTAGAATAAACGTTTATTTCAGCACTTTGGAAATTAGTTTTCTGAAATGGGATCTATCTTGTGGATATGTGTGTGTCTCTTCTTATTAGCTCATTTGGCTATAGGCTACAGCTAGGTAGTGCAAATGGCAAAGTAGTAATGACTACCTACAAATAGAGGTACAGATCTTGTGGAAAAGAAATTATTCTTGGTGTGTGTGTTACAGGAGAAGGAAAAGTATACATTTAAGAAGTATTAAAGGTGGCCTCTGCATGTTTGGCTGGCTATTTTAGCCAAAGTCACCAGTATTTAGAAGTTCAAAACTGAACCCCACATACTCTCCCCAGAACTGATTAAGAGGCTAAAATGGTGAGATTTTCCTGCCTATTTGCAGTTGTTTCTTTGGTCAGGGGTGTGGGTGTGTGCATGCACCCAGTTGCTCTGGTTGATGTGTGGAAGTGTAGAATACAACAATTAAAATTGGAGATAAGCTCCAGCTATGCCATTCCTGTGGCAGGGAAGCAGATGGTCCTTCCCTGCTAAGCAGAGCCCAAGTCTTTGCTGAGCTCATATGTCTGGTGATACTTGATTGTATTATTCTGACCTTGTGTTTAAGATTGATAAACTCTACGTGGTGGCCATATTCCAGTGAGGAGAGAAAAAAACCCTGACCTACAGCCTGTGATGCTGTACTAATGTCAAATAATATAAAGTAATATCAGAATGCAGAAGAAAATCACCGCAGTAAAGCAATTTAATTTCTGAACTGAAAGCACTTTAATGGGAATGCTCAGGAAATCTGCTGTTGTTCCAGCAGCAGAGGTTATGAGGTTGTTTATTCTTTTTTTTTGAAACTCTGCTGCCTTGTAATTGGTGACTTTGAACCTTTCTGTTGTTTTCCATGTGAATGGTCCTGCTGCTAAAGTAGGGACATGGCTCTCTACTGAGTCTGATTCCAGGTTTGCCTTTTAAAGGAAAATAATTTCAAATACTAGTTTTCAAATGGTATTATACTGCTGAATGTGCATTATATGCAATGCTTTGCCAGTGAAGTGAGAGTAATCCTCTTTGAACAAAAACTTGCAATAGCATTTACTGAAATGGTGTTGGAAGTAGTGCCAGCTCCCTTTGCCTTTGTTTAATTGCAATTTAACAGTAATCCAAGATCTGTGCAACTGTGACAACAATTCTTAGATACAGCTTAGTTTCAAAGGACCTTCAGTTCATCCATTGCCAATGATAAAAGCTACAGCAGAGCACTGTATTGATAATAGACTCAAACTTTTCTCTATCCATTGAAAAATAAACAAAAAGAAACTTTTTTGTCCCTCAAAGCTATAAATTTTTGTTGTTACAAAAAGGATGTGCTATAATGTGAGGAAATCACTGAGCTTATTCCAGGCTGTGTTCTGCTGTGCTGGCTGAGAAGGCTGGCATGAGGCATTCAGCTGTGATGTATAAGGGTTGTATATATAACCTAGATAAAATAACCCCCCAAAATTATTTATCCACCCCAAAAATGGGACTTTGTAAGTTTCTAAGGTGAGATTTCAATGGGGATTAATTGGGCAAGCCTTGGTCCATTTCCCTGCACTTTTTGTCATCCCGTTCACTTTTATGGTTTTCACTTGGTTTCGGGAGTTTTCCTTTCTTTTCCTTTACATTTCATTTCCTCAGATTCTTCTTCTCCAGCTTGATTTACATTTCATCCTTGATCTCAGGATATGAATTGGAGTAATTTTGGCCAGTTTTGGTCCTTTTCACTGCCCCTCATTTCATCTCAGGCCATTTTCTGGTAATCACTCCATTTCCAAATTTTCTCGTTTTTTTTTGATTGCACTATTTTTGGTCATATCTCCTTCCCAGAGTGTTTGTTAGACTTTGTTCTCCGATTTCAAGATTCTGTTCCCTTTCCTGAAAGGAAGAGTTTTCTTTCAGGAAAGGGAATGAAATTTGCTATTTCAGTGAGGATTAATTGGGCCAGCCTTGGTCCATTTCCCTGCACTTCTCATCATCCCATTCACTTTTATGGTTTTCACCTGGTTTCCGGAATTTTTTTCTTAGAAGGGGCTTTCTGGAGTTTGGTAAATACATGAATCTCTGGATGCTCCACTGTTTCCCAAACTTGTATTTTAATGGTTTGCAAAAATATGCTTTTTAAGATTAGCCAGTCGCCCCTACTTCTGTAACATAATCATCTCCTATAGGTACTAAAGCCTTATTCAAAGCAAAATAGGGTGCTCTAGTGTCAACTAAAAATTTTACTTCATTCTCTTCTTCCCTCAGCTTCATCTTTATTAATAGCAATTCTGCTGCAGTGGACACTCTCAGTCCCCCTCAGTCCTTTTGTATATGTTCCACTACCCCCTATTTTTCTTGTCTTTTGTGTCCACCTTGTGTTTGTTCTGGAGGTCTCCAAGAGTTGAAGGAAATGGAGTTTTCCTCAGTTAACTCTTCACCTTCATGTCTCTCATGTGTGCTTTGGCCCTTTTGGCACTTTTTCAAGGGAGAACTCAGTTTCTGGTGGTTAAAAGTCTGTGTTCTTCTCCTTATCTTCATTCTTAGCTCAGTTATCCTGTTGTGTTTGTGTTAGGCCTTTTATTATCATCGATAATAAAAGATGATAGGATGATAAACCCCAGATGCTTGCAGTTCTTTAAAGTATGCAGAGACTGACTGTGTTTGGTATGCACTAAATGTCTTTTAAAATACAATTTAAAATATGTTCTAAAGCATTTTTTAAATACATCCTAACATACAGTGCATGTTCTTGAGTTTTACTATAAGAGATGGGCCAGAATTTTTAAATCTCTGTCTCAGGTGTATTGATGAGATGTTTGGTTTGAGTTTCTACAGCACTTTTTTGTTCTATGTAATTAAATATATAAAAGTGCACGAGCAACCTGAAAAGGTTACTTAAAAGTTGCTGGACACTTAACTGTGTTCTGCTGCTCAGAAAAAAATCAATGCCTGGGTTCACCAGCGAAGCCTATTGACAATCTTGAACATTTTGATCTTAATTGCTCTGTACTTGTTCCTGCTGCAAGGGGTATTGTAATAGCTTGAAGAACATCTGTGAAGGTAAATTACCCTACTCTGAGTGCTAAAATACAACACCAAAAGCACCAAAAGGTCTGTGGCTCTTAAATCCCATTGAGAAGTCCAGGGCTTGTATTTCACTTGGGCCCTTGCACACTGAATGCAGTTTGTAAAGGGAGATCTTGGGGAGCTCTTGCTTGTTGAGCATTGTTTCTCCTGCTCTCAGTGGGCCTGAGGTCTGTAGGTGGCTGTGTCATGGGCAGCTGGGGAGTACCAGGATGGTGCCTTGCACAAACTCCTGAATCCTTGACTTGGAAGTCTCCTGCCCTTCTGAGGAATTGTAAATCACCCATGTTTGTGAGCAAATGAAGCAAGTTTTGCTTCAGCTGTATTGAACTGATCTCCTGAACCAAGTTCCTGGGAAGTGTCTGCAAACCCCATTCACTTTATATTCTTGAAAGTCAAGTGTGTTCCCGTGGAGTCCATTGGAAGTACTCAGAGTGAAGGAGAAGTTAGAGCAGCATTGTTTAACAGAACAGTTCTGCTCCAGCACTGTTGTAATTAAAGTCGTTCAACTGATGGAAAGTCTATTCTCTGGTGTTTTCTTTAATGTAGTCATAATGCATCAGTCTGAGCTCCCTTGCTGGAACATCTTTCATTATAATCCACTTAGCTAAGTTTATAATTAAGCTTCTAAATTCAAACCTGCTTTTGTTACATTTTTAGGATGTACAGAGACTGAAGCAGGAAAACCTAGGATTCGTGTTTTTTACCCCAAACAAGTCTATGTAAGTTAAGAAGCAATTATTTGGCAGTACAGTAATTTCATATACTTGCTTTTAATTTCCAGGATCTTCTATAGCTTTGGAACAAGAATTGTATGCAATTGAATAGAAGAATAAAATAAAATAATTAATAGATTCTGTTTTGTCTGTAGACTTCTCCAGAATACCCAAACTTTCAAATATAACTGGTGATGATAGTGACGACTTACTGAGCTTTCCAGCAATGGAGGAGTGTTGAGGAAGGTTGTTGAAGTTCATATCTGAGGATGGATCATAAAATTTCTGTTGAGCTTTGCTGATTTGGAGGTTGTGCAGGTTTCCTCCCACCCAAAGCAGACTGGTTGAGACTGTCTGCTCATTGATTGGAATTATCTTCTCTATAAAGATGTGGCAACACCAAATGCTTTTTCAGGCATTATTTACCCTTTCAGTTATTGTAGCAAATTACCAGAGAGCTGTGGAGATTAATGTTTGGATTCCCAATAAGTGACCACTTAGAACAAAAGTGCTGTCAGGCAGTTGTCAACCTGATGTCTAAAATCTCGCTTATTTGCTCTGTATGTTTTTTAACCAGGATTTTCTCAAATGCTCCTGGAAGAAGAGCAAATATTCTCAGTTAAGGTTTGGAGGTGAGGCAGTAGAGGTATAGAAAATCAAGCTACCATTCTCATATATGCAAAGTCACTCTGCTGAAATCACGGGGAGCACTTGCAGAATCGAGTATTGGTGTCAGAGCGTGACCTTAGGTGACTTTTTACGCAGGAAATTTCTGACAGAGTTGGAAGTGGAGTGAACTTTGGGTGCCTGTGCTTTAAGCAGAAGACTGTTTCCCTCCAAATATGTAAGGGGAAAAAAATGAGTAGGGTTTGTTTTAGGTATGGAAGTGTAGGGGAAGTTTAGTGTAACAATGTTCATCATTAAAAGACTGGGCACATAGTTACTTCCATTTTGAATGCCTGTTTCTAGTTTGGTGTATGTGATTGTCCAAACACTTTTATTTTGTTAAACTTGATGCCAAACACTAGCATTAGTGGTTTTTTTTTGGAAATCTCTCCCCCAGGGATGGTCAGCAGTTCTTGTCTGTGGTGATCAGCCTTTGCTGCAACAAGCCAGGCGTTCTGCTGCTTTAGAACAGAACAGAATTAGCTTTTTGGATAACAGCTTTCTGAGCAGGCAAGGCAGACTTCATCTGAGGATAAAGAGTATGATATAAACATCCAGATTATCTTGGAGTATCACACGCAATGGGTTTGTGTGTAATAGGCAAACAGTTGCACAGTTACTGCTTATATTTGTATTAAGAAAATTTATTCATGATTAATGATGCTTATCTCTGTGCTAGACACCTGCCAAATGATTTATAGCCACACATATCCTCTGTAATGGCTCTTCTTTTTTGTTGTTGCTATTCAAAGTATTTGGGATTATTCTAATTGCATCATGTGTTTTAAATGGAGAGAGCTACCCAGGTGTCCTTGTCAGCATTCCCATCTCATACCAAAAAGTAGGTCAGATTTACTCATGATGGGAAAGGTCACAACTCCCAGTGAAGTCAGGGGGAATTGAACTGATGTATGACAAGGCTGACATCATGTCTCAGGTTTGGATCAGTTTAAACTGATCTTTTTCTCAATTCAGTATTAAATATGTTGTAAATTCACGTTGGAGCAGAGCCAGGCTGAGCTTGCCTAAATCACAGAAATGGAGCAGAAGGACTGGAGAAACCCCTTGTCCCATGGAAACCCAGAGAAAGAGAAACTGGTCCCTTCTTTAACAGTGCTTTATGTGAGAGTGGAGAGTCAAACTTGGACCATCAGTCTTTTATTTTTCGGTGTTGGATGATTTTGAGGACTCTGATGTGTCTTGGACTAGCACAATGTCTGTCACTTGCAAAAACCTGCCTTTGACTGCTCAGCAGTGGCTGGAAAATGGGAAAAGTTTGCCAGAGGCTTTCCCCTCTCCCTAGCTAAGCAGGGATTAGACTGGAATTTGGCTGTTGGATATTCCATTGAGATTGAAAATTAAATTAAATGTTGATCACTTCAGAAATAAGATGCTTGTCAGCTGTATGCATGTTTACTTATTTCTAACATTTTGTCCCTGGAATGCCATGCTTTCAGCAGAAATGCAGGTTTCTAAAATGAGTTTGCTTCTCAAAACTAGTTTTATTCAATCCTGTCATTAAGAGAATTAGCAGTGGATTAGAAAATGTAAATGCTTTATTATGATCATTAGAAAACTTGCACGTGTCTTTTTCAAGCTGCCTGTATATTCCCAGCCATTACAGCTAGTGCATGATATCCTTGTTTTTCTGAGTAAGATTTCATACAAACCAAACAAAATTACAAGGATGCTTGTGACTAATCCTCCAAATATCAAAACAACAAATACCTCATTATTTAATTTCAAGAGAATCCATTAGTGCAAACTATTAACTGGCCAGGCCTAGATTATAAAAGATACTGACTAAATCCAGATAATTTTGGAAGAGCGAGAATTTTTCAGACTAAAGCACATACCTTGAACATATCTAGGAAATAATATGTAAATATGAAGGTGGTTAGGCCCTGGCACAGAGAAGCTGTGGCTGGCCCCATCCCTGGAAGTGTCCAAGGCCAGGTTGGATGGAGCTTGGAGCAACCTAGGATAGTGGAAGGTGCCCATGACAGGGACTAGGAATGAGATGAGTCCCTTCCAACCCAAATCATTTTATGGCTTTATGATATTTAAGCAATTCCATGAATTTAATGACTAGTCTTGATGAAATCAAATTTTTAAATATAAATTTCTTTTTTTTTTTTTTTCTCCTTTTTTTGTCTGTGTTTGCCAGTTTACAGCTAGCCACGCTGACACATTTGGGAGCTGAGATATCATGTAACTAAATTTGATGTGAAGTGTTGGTGGCCTTCATGATGTAATTTATTCATGTTTCTGTAGATAGCATATGTTGCCTGTGCAATAATTTTTTATCATATCAGGACAGAACAGCGACCGTTCCAAACTGTGTTACACAAACCTACATACACAGACAAATTTTTATTGTGCTTTGCTGGGGTGTAAATCAGTGGAATTTATTCAGCTCTGCTGGGGTGGAGGGGATTAGAATCAATGTCATGGCGTCTAATTTATTTCTGGTTTTTTTCTGACTTAATGTAATCTCTGTTCTTTCTCCTTAGGGAGCAGCAGCCTTTGTAGTCCTGGCCAAAGAATGAACTTAGGTGAAACCCTTGTTTTGGGCAGGAGGCTGCTGCTCCCAGGGATGTGCTGCTGTTTGCTGACCCTTTGAATGCTGAGATGAAGGAAGTGCATTGAGAAAGCAGCTCAGGAGCACTACTGACGCTTCATTAAAAATCTCAGCATCTTTATCAGCTGTTATCTGAGATTTCCTTGGATTCTCCCATTTCCCACCCCTGCCTGGTTAGGTTGTGTTGTTTTGATGGCATTTTCTGGCCCTGGAGAGCTGCCCTGAGTGCAGTGAGCACTATCTGTGCAGGGCTGGGCGTGTGGCTCCCCTCTAGGGCTGAAATCTGAGCAATCCCAATAATTACTTTCCTGGTTTTGTGTTTCTGTATTTAAAACATGCAAAACTGGTGTTGGAGCCAGTGTCACTAATTCCTTGTCCTTCCCTTGACAGGAACTCGGTGACTCTGTTTTCCGACCGTCATAGTCGGTGACTGCGATGCTGAAGGCTCTGGGCGAGTCGCTCCTCCTCAGCTCTTCTGTGTGAGGTGAGCAGTCATCCTGAGGGGCAGGAAATACAGAATTGCAAGATTTCTGGGGGCCCTTCTTCCCCATACCCCAGGACTTCCCTGCTGCACTGGATTTCTTAGTGATGCTCAAGATTTCTGAGCTTTTGTGCGTTTCCTATGAAGCCACTTGTGGTCTGTGTTACATTGCCTGGCTGTTGGGACTTGGTGGGTTGCATTCTGAATTAAATGTGAATTTTGAATAAAATTAACCCAGAAGACATGAGTGAAGCATAAATGTGGCCACTTGCCCACGTTACTGTGTTGGGTCAGGTTGATGGGTTTTTAGGTTGTACATGAGATGCTGTTTATCTGAAACACAAGAATGAGCCAAACCAGGTAACAGGTATCACATTGTGTCTCCCACTGTAGTTAGTCAATATCTGATTAAATGTAATTGCATGAATTTATCATGATAGAAACTGTTTCAAAGTAATTTGAATACAGCCTGGAATTAAAAGCTCTACTATATATTCAGTGTGTACAATTTCCAGCTTTATCTTCAATTTCTTATCAAGAGCGATGCTGTGTATTATATGCTATGACAATGTTGCTTTTCATAAGGTTAGGAATGTAATAGAATTTTCTGGACTGAACTTCTAATAACTGATAATTTTAATGAAAACCACTAAGATTATGGCCGTGAAGACAAATCTTGAAGACTGGCCTTATCTCCATCCTTAACGCAAGTACGGATGTGACATTTTTACCTATAAAAGTAGGTTTAATCACTAATAAGTAGAACTGTGTGGAGAATTTAAACAGGTATAAACACATGGTATAAATACAAAAGCTGTCACATCAGAAAAATCAGTATGTAAGTTTTTGTCAGAAACCTGTTTGATGTGGAAGTACCATGACTGTTTTTTTGAGATTTCTAAATTGTTCCCACCTGAATATGGATGAATCCAAAATACCTTAAAATTCATGTAAAATCTGCCTAAGTGTCTACTTGGTCATCTTGTTGGAATGAGGGACCCAAAGATTGGAATTACTAGACTGAATTGGAATTTTTAAGATTTTATTTTGTCGTATGAGTTTCTTAATCTCCACTGTTTGGAGCTGTAGTATATCAACAATGTGGGTGTTTGCTGGAGCTGGCATTTAGGAGTTGGTCTCCTGCTTTGTATGGGCAACCCAGAGAAACATTCCTCCTTGCTTCCAGCACCACTCAGTGATTATTTAAATGAATTGTGTGGTCTAAAACTGCTGCAGCAGCAGGACTTGATCCATTCCTGTCTCATTCATGATGTTCCTCTGGTATTTGTCTGAGGTGTTGAGGAGCTTAATTAAAATCCCTTAGTCAGAGGGACCTGTCTGAAGTAACTGATTGCTGACCTGGAGCTCAAGGATCCAAAGGGACTTTTATGAGTGTCCCAAATTCCATAGGAATGCCTGTGTAGTGTCTGGTTTTCCCTTTCAAGCTGGTCCATCATGTGCTAATAAGCCACCCCCATTTCCCTGCTTTTCCTGCTGTGTTTCTGGTGTTGCTCATGTGCATCCCATGTTTACACAGGGTTTGGAGCTAACACACTTCCAGGCCTGGATCTTAAGTGTAGGACGTGGAGTCTGGGTTTGGAGCTGAATTTTGTGCATGGAATCCATTCTCCCTTTGGTTTAGTCTGCCTATATCATGATAACATTCCTGCTAGAGACAAAAAAAGGAACACACCACACACTGCCACTGGATCCCTTGCCATTTACTGGCACTCCTAAGATTTCTTCTTAAGAGCCTGCTAAAAGCATTTACAGGGGGGGACTGTAGGTCTTTTGGGAGCTGGCCCTTCCTCTGTCTCTTCCCCTCCTCCTTTTCTCCCTCTCTGAGTGAAGCACTTGTAACAGACTTGTCCTCATCAAATCTGGCACACAGGGACTGGTAAATCTGCAGTGGCTACCAGGTTACCCTTAGGCTGAGCCTCTTGCCTTGATGGTTTAACTATTTTAACAAGTCTTCTCTTTTTTTTTGTTAATTCTAGGACCAAAGAATACAAGAGACTGAATTATCTGAATTATGCTTCTACAACAGAACTGGGTTTCTCCTCATTGGGCATGGCAGAGCCTGGGGAAGCCCTTCCTTTTGTTTGTTTTCTTAATGTTGCAAACAGCTGATCTGGAAGCCAGGAGAGGTCACCAGTTTGTCTGGAAAACAGGTAGGAAAATGATATGTTAAATTTATTTAGATATGTTAGAATTTACATTATGAATTCTCTACTAGATATTTGCAGTATTAAAGGATGGAGTGATTGTCCTTTTTCCATTCTGCTTTAGTTCAATAATAAATTATAAAAGTCTGATAATGTTTTGTATTCTAATTTTTTTCTATTCTAAAAAATAGAAGGGGTTAACCTGTGTTTGACATTAGTAATCTACAAATCCGTTGCAATTATGCACCTAGAGCGTAATTCTGGATTCCTTAATGTTTTTTATCTAAGTATTTTTATTGGATTATCATCCTAATGTTGCTTTCTTTGAAATATTTAATAATTTTCTTTTAATTTTTGTATGCAAAGGGCACACCAGCATCTCTCAGGATGAACTGAGTCAGAAGTCCATGCTCTTGGTCAATTTATTTATAATTCCACTGGTACATTTAGTGAATTATTTTTGTCCCTCAGTCAGGTTTGATACATGCAGTGCTTGAAGGTGTACAAGGTGGGGAAACCTGTGAAGATGTTTTGGGAGCACCATGACTCTTGCTGCTGGCATGGGTTGGTAGGAGATGGGGTGGTACAGAACCAAACAAGGTGCATTGGATGCTTGTTTTGTAGCACAACACACAACAGCAGAGAATCTTCAATGAAATGGAAAGATTGGTGAATTTGGGAAATGTTTACTTAAAGTGCTTAATCAAAAATACCCAACTGAACCAGGGGTTTCATTGCCCAGGATACCTTTGAGGTTTGGCCTTTTGTAACTGAGCAACAGAGAGATTAAATGGGATGGAAAAATAATTTCCCTCCTTTTTTTTTTTTTCTTTTTGGGAGGTTCTTTGTTATTTTGATTATTTGTATTTTAATTACATTCCTGTAGAAAGTAATAGACTAAATTAGTGGAATAATGAAGCAGTTTTTCTGGGAGAACTCCTGTCCTTCTGATAGGATCAACACAAGCTTCTTGCCTGGCTGCTGGTGTGGGAAGCTGGGGAAGGGCTGGTGAAGTACAGCATGATACTATATTTCTAAAGACTTTTTTTCTTTACCCTGTCTAGCATGTGAAATGAGGAGGAAATAAACAATGACTCTCTTTTCTCCAATTCACTGTTATTTACATGATTTTGAACAAGCTTTGAAAGGTAGAGTTGTTTTCTTAAGACAAATTAGAGCCTTCACTGCTGTCTGTCTTCGGTTCCAAAGCATGTTGTACTGTCAGTCTTTAGGGCTGTGCCTTGGAAATCATAAAACTTTAATTTAACTTGATGATTCCAGCTGAAAATAAGGAGCTTTCAATGCTTCAGAGGCATCTGGGGCAGGTGTAATTAGAACTAAGAAAATTTGGTGCCCAGGTTTGTGTGGGCACCATGCTCTGAAAGCCACACAATGGGCTTGTTGTAAAGCTTCCACTTCCAGATGCACAAGAAAATTGTCAGTTCTTGTGACTCCCACAGTGGATTAAAAATATCTGAGCTCTCGAGAGTCACCTCAAAAACTTTAAATCCTAAGAGTATTTTGATGTACTTTCTCTGCTTATGGAGTTACATGAGGTAGAAAACAACTTTGACTGATATATTTTCCAAATGAAAATACCTTGTGAGTTTCAGCTAAATGTTTTGTCCTGATCGAGGAAAAAAGATTTTTTCCAATATTTGTAATGATTACCCCCTTTCTTTTTTTTGCCCCAATTAAAATATTTTGTTCAAAGTTAGATAGAAGTTACATCTGAGCCTCAAATGTTTTGTTCCAGGTTGAAATGAATAGTAACAGAAATGAACAGAACTTGAAATGAATAGAAAACATTTTGTTTTCTGAGAAGCTGAGTATAATTAGTGAAGCTCTTACTTCCTCTGCAGTAGTACTAAAGCATCAGCTTTCTAATCCTGAATCTTGTGTTTCTGCAGTTGCCCTAAGAGATAACACAGTGGGCAGTAAATGGCAGACTGCTGTTAGGGTGGCATATGTAGCTTGATTTTTTAAAAGTATTTTCCTACCTTAACTAAAAAGGTTTTCCAGGTATGATTAATCACCAAGGGGTCTTTTAGAAGATTAAAAGGAAGTGTTTTGGGAAGAGGGGGGTGGGACTGAAATGGAATAGGTGGATCTGGAGAGGTAGAAGGGTTAACATAACCCCTTGTGGCAAGATATTAATGATAATATAACTCTGGGATGTAGATCATGGAGATCTTCATCTGTTGAGGTCTGTGGTTTGTATTATAACAATAATTATAAAAAAATCATCCCATAGTGTGAGGACTTTGGTGCCCAATACAAAATAATAAAAAGTGAGTAAAAGCACAGCACACTGAACCTAAAATTAAGTCACTTTTAAAATAAAAACTGATTAGATCCATTCCAATAGAAGGAAAACCTGCAGCTGTTGTAATTTTTTTTAATAAAACAATCTGATGAGAAATGAGCAGTCCATAATGGGAAAGGGATGATCTGTTCTGTTTTTAAATCTTGAATTGTCTGTTGTAAGCATGGCAAGTTACTTACCTGCTGGGGAGAAATTCAACTTCTTATTGAAATGTCATGCTTTATAATTAAATAAGATTATGCTACTGAAAGCTACGACTTTATGAAAATGAATTTATATGTACTGAAATAAATTTTCCTAGCACACAGAAGTCCAGGGAGGCATCCTTAATATGGATGGGTCTGGGGAAAAGAAAAAAAAAAATCATATCATTGCTGCAGTTTATAATACAGACTTTTTTTCATCTAAATCCTTGACACTGTGTAATGAAGATTTGTACATTTTCACGCTGGGCTTGGTGGTCTTGGTCTAGGGGAAAACAATGGTGCTGAAATCATTGCATCTACAAAAAACCCCAGGCTCTGTAATTCTAAAACATGAGAACTCGGCAGTGTGAGGTAATTTTAAACACACTCTTCCCTCAGCTATTTAGAGGGCTATCACTTGCCTGTTGCTAATTTGTGGTCTGTCCTAAAACCATTTATTTTGACCTTTTGGCTTCTAGAAGTTATAAATTAATATCTTCACTCTGTGTCTTCTTATTTCCAGACATTTCTTGTCAGATACTCATTTAGCAGCCTCTAAACATGAAAGCAATAATCATATCAGCTAAATTACTCAGCAGCATCAAATAGCTGAATAATTTTCTCGCACTTGCTAAATTTAATTGGACCTAAATTCTTGTAAATTAATATTATTTAATGCAGTTGCCAATTAGCAATTTGAATATTTCACCATGTTAATTCTCTCCAACATTTGAGTAGTCCTGAGAGTTTCTGGAATTCCTGCAATGTCAGTATGCCTATGTTTTAGTGATGGCCATTCAGGATTTTAAAAATGTGCAGAGAATATTGACACACACATGAGTCCACAGCATCCTTCTGGTTGTGTTTGTTGTTGTGTGTGTTTTTTGGCGTTGGTTGGTTTTTTTATTTTTTTTATTTTTTTTTATTTTTTTTTGTGATGCTCTAATATTTATTTTCAAAATCAGAAACAGGTTTCTGGCTTCTCTTCACTGCTGGTGTCTTCAGCTTCTCCATAAACTACACCTTGGGCATGTGCTGTTTCCCCCAAAATACAAACAGAATGAAAGATATAAGGGACATCACCCATTAAAGGCTCTCAGAGCTAAAGCAGTCATGTGGGTTTATTTTTAAATGAGGTATTGTAAAACTGTTTTTTCTAGGATGAAAGTACCACGATTTTCACAAAAATGGTTCTTTAATCGTGGTAAAAATGCTATGGAAATAATCCTCTGTCTACTATGGAAGGGAAGAAGGGCACTGTTAGAAACCCAGATGTTGTGTCCCAGTGAGTTTTCCTTCTCTAGAAAAAATGAATCAGGATGGCTATTTAGCCCAGCAGGGACGTGCTCCTGATATGAGTGGAAGAGCACTGAAAGTGAGGTATCAGACTGGGAAATGGGTCTGTAATGATTCTGATCACAGCAGAGAGATTTTTACCTGAGGAAGAAACCATTAAATGTCTGCAGTTTGTGGGCTTTTGGGAGTCAGGTGTGTGAGGCATAAGTACTTCTGCCCAAGGTGAACATAAAAAAAACTTTAATTTAGAGTTACTACCTGTATTTGAAAGTCATCCTTAAAATAGGGTTAGCAGATGGGTTTTGATCTGTAGTCATTCTTCAAAAACAATCCATAATGGAAAAGGGACAAAATGAACTTTTCAGAGAACAACTTCTAATGTGGAGGAACCTTTGAACCACCTGTGAGTGTGGGTGAGCCAGCCCTGACTATGATGAAAAAGGTCTTTTGTTCTCTGTTCTCACATAATACCGCCATAAAATGCCCTTTCTCAAGATGGTAATTTCAGGAAGGTCAAGTGCTGGTTTGGAAGTGCCTTTGACCTTATGTCTTAAAAGACAAGCTTTTACCTACGTACACCAAATGTTAAAAGGAGTCCAGGTCTTCAAAGGACAGGGGAGCTCAAACCTGCTGAAAGGAGGCTCAAAAATAGCTCTGCAACAAGTGAAGTTTTCCCAAAAGCAGCAAAATGTAGAGTGATTATCAGTCCTAAACAAATTTGATGGGACAACAGCTCATGAATGAAGCACAAATGGCTTTTTAGTGATCTTTGTGTGGTGTCTGGAAGGTTTATGATGTATCTGAGTGATGCTTTCAAACTGCTCATTGTGTGGTAAACATAATTGTGGGTTCTTACACTGCCTTGGTGGATGGAGTTTTAAATGCTGAAACTTTCAAGTGAAAATTTAGCCTTGATTTAATCAAACTTTGTATGATTCACTGTGCTAAGAGGTTGGAACAAAAGTGATGCTCCTGAGTTATAGATTGCAGTCTTGTAGTATTGACAGCAGAAGCAATTAGTTTTAAATAAAACCTATTAAATTCTGTTCTCAAACTAACCAGGACACTGCCATAAACCTGATAATGAAAAGTTGTTCTAAAATGATAAAACTTCTTATTTTTACCTTTAACTTTATTCATGGTCAGTTTATGCCTCTGTTCCTGAGCCAGCCTACTCTTTAATTTAAGTAATTCTTCTTTTGGTCATTGATGCTAAAGTATTTATGAATTGAGGATACCAAGCTTCTGGACCCCTGTGAGTAAACTTATTTCTTAGAACTGGTTGGTCAAATGAAATATTTTCTTACCACTGCTCATCAAAATTATATCAAATCTCAATTAAGATTTCACCTACTGATATTTTATTGCATTTAATTGGAATTAGAGTTGTCTGGCTAAAAATATCTCAGAATAATTTCTGAAAAAATATTTTGTAGTGAACAGTTTCATTTGAAGCAGTGTAGTTTTTTTTAATGTGTTGGCGTAGTTTCATTATGTAGCCATTAAAAAAGTGATTTAAATAAAAAATAGTACTTTGGTTCTATATCTGTCTAAAAATAATTACTTAAAAATAAAAATTTTATGAGGCAGTATAAAATATGCTCTACTTCTACAAAAAAAAATTAAAAATAACATTTGAAGATTCAAAGGAAGTTTTTTTGCAAAATTTAATATGCTGGTTGATATTAGTCACTGATATTTGAGAAGCTTTAAGGGTGGCCTCAAAGCTAATCTCACGTTTCCTCAGACAGAAGTGCAGCTGTTTTGGATTGATAAATATTTGTTTTTCTTTCTTCTTTGTTCCATACCGTTTCCTATCCACATTTCCACCCTTCTGTTCCATGAATCTCAAAATTTTATTACATATGGTTCTGCTCCACTTCACCCATCTTATTCCACTTCTGATATTGGTATCATCACCTGGTCTTATTTTCTCAACAACTGTATCCAGCTTGTCCTGGAATTGTGGAGATGCACCTGCTGCCTAAATTTATAACCCTTTGCAGGGGTTGATCAATTCATGTTTAGGTGAGTGAGACACTTCAAAGTTGGTGGAGACCTGTCCTCAGCCAGGAAATACTGGACAGTTTGGCAGAGAAGAAGACAAATGTACACCAGAAGAGTTCCATAAAAGCTGGAGAAGCTTTCTCATGCTGGAACATCATTTTCCAGCCTGGTCTTTCCTCCAGGAGTTTGAGGTCTGCTGCTGGGTTGGATAAATGCCATGGCAGCCCATGGTGCATCCACCTGGGTCCTGTCCTTATCCCTCCGGGCTGAAAGCTCCGTGCATGGGATGTGGCTGAAGGACCTGTGGCACAGAGAGTGCCAGCCAGCATCAGGGATGTTGGAATAGCTCCTGGAGGAGTTTGGGATGGTGGGTAGAGATTCAGGAATACTTAAACTGGTGCTGTTTACCCTTGTCCTTAAAACTTGGCTTGTTTATTAGCTCTGGTTTCCTGTGGGGAACTGTAGACAGCAGAGGGAGGTTCTTGGTGGCACTGCTTGAAGAAGGAATCCTTGGGTTATTATATTTTCCTAGAAAAGCACTCCAGCAAGCAGTACAGGCAGCACAGAGTACCAGTCCAATTAAAAAGGCAAGCAGAGGAGGAACTGAAATAATGCAGAAATAAATGCTGAAATTAACACTTGATGTGCTTGGAGTACGAGTTCCTGGCAGAGGAGACTGCTGAGCCTGGCTGTGGGCTGGCTGCCTTCAGGGGGGAACTTTTGCAGCATGTGCCCCGTGATTTTGTTATTGTTGGGCTTGCACAACTATTTCAGCAGTTCTTTTATAGTAAGGCTGCCTGCTTTACCAAACATCTTTGTCAACTGGCATCAGATGTTCAGTAGGTGGTGGTTTAAACTAGATTACACAGGAGATTCACACTAATCTTTTAATGTCCCTCTTCTCTTCTTGAGAATAATAGTTTTTGAGAATAAGGTGCTTTTTTTTCTGATTTTTGTTAGTATTGGGAAAAGTATGTTAGGTTTCTTATCCTTTTCTTTCCTCAATAGTTACTATGGGAACAGAGCTGGGGGTCACAGGGGAAAATCTGCAAAAGTGGTTTCTTTTAAATTTTTCATTTAAAAAAATAAAAAGATAGCTTATTATTGGAATTGGGGTACTTTTCATTCAACTTTGTTGGACTGTATTGTTGTACATATTTCAGTCACAAAGAAGCACAGTGAGTGGCAAGAAAAACAGATGGGGATGTTTTTGTAGTTTTTCCTTGGGGTTAATATTTTTTAAATTGAATGCAGCTGTTGGAAAGATTTCTGTTGTTATGTATAGGCGGAGCATTAAAAATGGATGATCACATTTTCAGCCTGTTTTAGTGAAGTACTAGATTTAATTATTCTGCTGCCCTTGTTCAGAACCCTGCAGGGTTTTTTTAAATAAGTATATTTTAAGGGTTTTACCTTGCCACTTAGTTGAATGATTTCAGTGTATAAGGGTAATCACTTCCTCATTCAGCTCTTGTGTAGAGCACAATTGTGGGTGAAAATAACACAAAATTATATTAGAAATCCCTAAAATACATGTTGTTGCTCTCAGTATGCAAGTTGTGCTGCTGACTCTTTCTAGGGACTCTTCATGAGGTTTGGGAAGTCTGCCCTCTGATACCTTTATTCCCTAGATTTTTTTTTCTTCTTCTGTTTTTGAGAATAGTCCTGCCATCATTATTTTTGTCATTTTTTTTATTTATTATTTTTTCTTTTCTTTCCAAAAAGAAAAAAGAATTTCTTTGTGTTCTTCCTTAATTTCAGAAAATTTGAATGGCAAAAGCCGGGAGCACGAAATAGGGAAATTAGAAGGGATATTTCATGGTAATCCAGGGTATTTCCTTAGTCTTGACATAGTTTAATTCAATCACCCTCAGCTAGTGGCTGGATACGATGAAATGACCACTTAATGCAGGAGTTTTGAATGTCAGAACATCAGTTTGCCCGGGCTGAGACCAGTCTGAGTGCAGGGTGTGATTCCAGAGGCACTCTCTGGTCCTTGCTCTGATGACACTGCCTGGTCTCCACCTCCTTGCCGAATTCTGCAATTCCTCCTTCCAGAGACCTTTTAAAGCTCATGGTTGAACGTTGTCTCCCTGTAGTACTTGCGTGTAATAGTGATTTAGGATTATAGAGCTAAGTTTGGAAAAGCATGTTAAACCCTCATTATAGTGGTTCTAAATACATTGGTTCTGTATGCTGAGGGTAAGTTGTAGACAGTTGCTGAAGCAGATCCAGCTTTTGTGTGGCATGTCCTGGAAGGCCAGCCATGAAAAATCACTTTTCAAATGAGAACTTAATAAAAACTTTCCTGCTCTGAACGCTAAGCCCTGCTCCCCGTGCGATTAGTGGTTTCATTTCTTTCCCAGCAGTTGGGTAATGATTATGGCTCCAGATGCTGCAGGAGTGATAAAGAGAGTGATTAATTTCACTTGAAAGGGCATATGTTCAAAGAGGAGCCAGCCCAGCGCCTCCAACGCCGAGCCCACGCTGCTGAGTGTGTGTGCCGTGGTACCCAGCTGATCCCGCGGACAGGACAGGCGACCTCCCTGAGTCACCTTAGGCAAGATATTTGCTGCTTGGGTGTTGTAGTATTTTCCCAGGATCTATTCAAAAGCTCTTCATGGCTCTGTAAAGCAGCACTGTCAGATTTTCTGCTCTGAGGAGGGGCTGATGTCACCAGCACAGCCCAAGTGACTGCGAGCGAGCTCGGGGTTGTGTTTCTACCCTGTACAGAATTAAGTGGTAATGAAAGGTTCGTATTCCCTGGCTTAGTCAACAGCAGCTTTAAAAGTGTTCCTACGCTTCATTTGCAAGAATAGTTTGCGCTGTATGACTCTGAAAAAGTCTGACATTTAAAGCATTATATTTTCAATATGCTTAAAAATTAAATGTGCAAGGTAGTTACTTCTTTAAGTCTTTGTCAGAACTTTATTGTAAGCCAACAGAAATATGAAACATGACTGGGCGTGCCACCCATGTGGTTAAATCCAGGGGATATTGGGTGTTTATTGTGTTACCACCTGAAATTTTTCGCTGTGTGGTGCATTTTAAGGTTTATTCTGTCACCCCTGAGATCCAAAGACCTTCATATTTCAATAGTGTAATAATATCCACCTACATGTGAGGCATGTTTTACTTCTCTACATGGTTACATTTATAATCATAACTTTCACAGGTTTGAAGCTGCTGAAAGGAAAACTTCAGCACTTGTTTGACATCTTTAACATCTTTTGACCCATTAGTTACATTTATATCACTCATCTGCTTCTAAGCAAAACAAGCACTTTTCTTCTATCTGTTAAGATCTTCACAGTGGAGACACTGTACAGAGAAAAAAAAATTTCTATACTTTTAATTTTCTATGCATTGATTAAATTTAGATGTGTATTAGCTGCAGAGTTTTGAAGCAGCTGTCTGGATGGGGTACAGATTAGAGTTTTTAAAGACAAGGATTAAAAGGAGGCTTTAGTGATTAAACACCAGAAACTTGCTGGAAGTTCTGTTATTAACTATAGGGCTCATAACGTAGCACTCATACTTTTATTGTCACTCCCTTAATATTCTTGGCTGCATTAATAAAATAATGCTGTATCCAAGCAGAAGTGAAAATGAATTTCATTAAATTGTTTGCAGCTCTGTGTGTTCAATGCATATGGTGTATCACTAGAATAACTTACCTAAACTTTAGTATTTTCAGTTAAACTAATTCAGTACATCTGTTTTTCAATTTGTATTAAATATTTCATAACCTCTGTGTAGCTGTATCTTGATTTAAAACATTGTTAGTATGAAATGTGTGATTCTGCAGATTGGAGGTTGTGTCTGCATTTAACAGGAGGCTCACTTGGATTCGTTTTGAAGTTGTAGGAATCTGATAATGAGGGTTTATCCAAAGTTTTAACTGTTATTGATCCCACTTTTCTCCTAAGGAGATATCATTCCTCTATCATCTGCATTCCTCTGCAAAATGCCAAGATGATCCTGCTTTTATAATTGTCCCCAAACAATTTCAAACATGAGAAAGCGTGCAAAACAACCTTCCCCAAACCCCGAGTACATCCTTGCCTGCACAGCACTGGGAAAATTATTCGTGTGCCTGAGTGTTAAATATGTTTTGTGGATGTCAGTGCCTCTGTGTGTGTGTGTGTTCATGCATTAATTTTTGCCTGTGTTTTATGTCAGCCGTGTGTAATTACAGTGTAGCCATCCAGCCAAGGGCACTGGCATGGTGGCAGAAATAGAAACAGAGCTGCAATGTTTTGAAAAGACTGGGGATGGATCAAGTGAGAGACTGGAAAGTCGGACTAAATGATGACAGTAATGTTATTGTGCCCTAAGGGTCTTGCAAAGTACAGTACTTAAAACCCAATTTTTTGCTTTGTAGATAAGTGAGCGTGTCTTGGTTAAATCAATATACGTGTGCAACAGATGATAAAACTTGGTATTACATACCTCCTTTGATATTTTTCATACTTACTGCTTTAAAGGTAACATTATATTTATGTTCAGAACACGCCAAAGTACTTTATGCCTTTTATTATGAGCTTTCCAACATGTTGCTTGGTTTAGTAATGGGAGCTCAGGCAGCCCGAAATTGTCACTCTCATGTTGGGTATTTATTGATGGTTAATTGACTGCTGACCTTTGCCAGGACTCTCTTCAAAGAGCAGGGAGTGATACCAGGGGACAGTAAATCAAAGAAATTGAAAAGCAGGTGAGAAACGGTGATGCTATGCAGTTACATTTAAATTTTGAAGGTGTTTTTTTGGATAAAAACAAAGGTTAATATCAAACAACTCCTCACCCCCACTGCTTTTGCCATAGATATTTCAATGTGTTCCAATGCAAAAAAGAAAGTTTTACCTACTCCTCTTCACTGTGATTTACTCGTCCTTGATTGATTTTTTTTTTTTAATGGATGAGCCAGCTTTCAAAGTCTTCAGAATGATTTAATTATTACAGCACACAGGGCCTCAAATCAGATTTAAGGTTTTTTTGATATCGTTTATGGAATAGACCAGCGAACAGATGCAGAGGATGGAAAGCTGCTGGTACTCCAATCAACTGGATGATTCTGCAGGCAGAAGATTCCCTGTAGACCTTAACTGAAAGGTCAGGAGGCAACCTTAGTATGTCCCATTTAATCCAATGTCATTGGGATAAATGTATTGTAACTGTGTGTCTGTGGTGTATCACGAGCTAAAGAACTTGCAGTGTAAAAACTTGCAGTATTCTGACTATATTGCCAAATAAAGCTGTGCTACATTCAATAAAGCAATTACATAAAAAGCATTATAGTCAACTTCAATTCCAATACCAGCAGCATGATCAATCATTTTCAATCCAAGAGATGGTCTAATCGCTTTTTGCTGCTGCTTTGAAAGGTTACATTACTCAGTTATCTTGCAGCTGAGCAACCTTTTCATGTTTGCTTCATGTAGGATTTTATAAATGTTCTTTCTTCTACTCTCAGTGTTTTGGTATGGTCTGTTTAATGAGAGTTAAAAAATTTCCCTAACCTTTCTTTATCCCAATAACTTTTTATAGTTCTTAAACCTTTTTGTAATAGAACACCTAATTGTCATGATCAACAAACGTGTTTTTTTTTTTCAATCTGTTTCTATTTATGAAATTCCTTTTTTGCTCCTGATGCTGATTGCCAGTTCTCTTTCAGTGGAATAAGTATCCTGCCTAAGTAATTTCATCTGGCTTTGTCCTGCACTTGTTCCTGTGCACTTCAAGGACTTCTCTTCCCTTGGCACAATCCAGCCTGGGAGTCTGACAGGCTGTTTGTTGTTCAGAGTCATTCCTGTGACCAGCAGTGCTTTCTCTCCCTCTCCTCTGCTTTGCTCCCAGCTGTGTGGGCAGTGCACTGCAGGCTCTGTTATAGGTGTCTCCTGGTGGGTTTTAATTGATACTGCCTAGGAAACACTATTGAATTCCTTCCTTAATCAGGTAATTTGGGAAGTGGTTAAGGACAATTGTGTAATCATCATTAGGACAGTACTAGTGAGTTGATACTTCAGTGCAAAGACAGACATGAGAGAATGGGGAAAAGATTTCCATCAAGCTCTGCTTCTGCTTTACCTCTCAAAGATAACAGGTGTTGGACTGATAAAGTGCCAGATGACTCAACTTCTTAACTTTTTTCCTAAAAGTTTTATAGGTCCTGATTTTTTTTTTCCCAGAAGCCTAGATACTTTGTGAAAGATTCTTATTTTAAGCTCTTCTGGAATCAATTCTTGCCAATACTTTCCTTATGGACAGTGCCATTTAGACAATATAAGTCACAATGCTAAAGATTAACTTTTAGGCAAAGGATACCTCCTTTTCTTATAGATAAACCTGAGTAATAGTTACTTGAATTACTGTACCCCGTATGCTGCTTGTTGGCCCATAAATTTGTTCCCTCCCTAGACCAGTAAAATTAATGTATTTTGCATGAATGAGAGCTAAAAGGTCTGTAGCATTTTAGTTGTTTTTTCCCAAGTAAATAGCAATTGAAGCAGCTGGAAAATTTTAGCTTGAGAATAAATTATCAGAGATTTGTTCCTTTTTATGTCTTTGGTATTGGCAAAGCTGTCTTGTCTGTTAATGTATTGCTGATGGATTTTTCATTTATTTATTCACTACATCCTAGCAGTTTCTTTATGCCCAACTCAAATACACTTTTTAGAGCCAGAAACTGTCCTGTTATCCTATGAACACACACACACGTGTTCTGTTCTCCTTATCTTTGGGTAGCTGTTAACACATAGAAGATCCACATACCTGAATTAATGTCTGTTTTTTTTTTTTTTCTATTTTTACTCTTTATCAGAACAAATTTATTCAGCCTGACTTCTGTATACTTGGTGCACTGACAGCTGCATGGAGGTGCCATAGGATGTCACAGGAATCCGCTGATTGTTAATGTCATGCATTATTCTGGATTTTTTTTTCCTTGTTAAACTAGGCTGGTAAATGCCATATGTAAAATTTCATAGCTTTTTCATAAAACCCTAGTATCTTTCTGGAGACTCTGTTGATAAACTTTCCCTTAAGCATACATACAAATTAAATGTGAGAACCTGCGGCTAAAAGAAGTTTTTGCTCCAAGGCAATGATTCACAAGGATGAAAAATCAATAAAAGTTTCATTAAGAAAAGGGAAGAAAGTTTAGACAGGCTCTTTGGTTTGCTTTCCTGTGGGAAGTAGAGGGAGAAACCATTTTATTCAGCTTTATTCTTAGAAATAGGGATCATAATGTGTATGGGGGTATTTTTGAGTGTGCTGCAAGTGGAATTATCCTCTGGAGAAGCTGCCTTGGCTGGTGACTTGGAACCTGTTCAGGAGGGGGTATTTATGCAGGAGGTTGCAGCATGGAAGTGCTGCCACAGGGAGCTGTGTCCTCCCCAGGGCAGAGATTCCCACCCATATCCCCGCTCTCCAGGGGCTCAGGTCAGATCACGCTGCTGGAGGAGTCGATTCAAAGCCTGACATGAAGGAAACTATATTTTCCCCCTATATTTGGCAGGATTTTCTGTTGCCTCAGCAGTGTGAGAAGTGGCCAGCCCTGCAGCAGCTGTGGGTGAGCAGTGGGAGGGCAGGAGGGGGCTGCAGTGTGGACACCAACTCGGGCACAGGCACCTGCTCAGGCTGTGCGTGGGAACTCCTCTCTGCTGGGAGAGTTGTCTTGTGGAAGCTGGACTTCTATAGCAACCATATTTCCCTGTCATAACTCTCAATCTTTGGGTTTTTTTTTAGTTTTGCTATTAAAACTTGGTGATGACACATGTTAACAGTCTCCCAGTGACGTTTGGCAGTTGTACATCTGTTTGTTTTCATTAAATACTGTTTTTTGAAAAGTTTAAGGGCTGATCCGATTAAAACGCAGTTAGGATAGAAAAGCTGGTAGAGGTTCTTGCAGCCAAGAGCAAATTTATTTCTCCAATCTTGTTTAAAAAAGCAGGAGTGCTGGCAGGGTTGAGTAGTAAATATGAGCTGTACATCTTATTCAGGGAGCTTTTTCTGGATGCCTTGCATGAACCGAACAAGTGAGTTAAGTGAAACACACGTGACTGAGGCTCTGACAGGGTTGTGGTGATGGATTAAAATCAGATGAGTGAAGCTGCTGCCACCCCAGACCATCTGCCCTGCTCTTTGTTGTGCATCCCAGAACAGCAATATTTGGTCTGTCCATGAATCAGCTATTATAAAGCAGAATTTAGCCTGGAATTTTAAAGTCATCTGAGCTGGGGCTGGTTTGCTTTAATATGATTCTCCTCAATGGTTTTGGGGAGCTTTCAGACTGCCCCAGCTGTTTGATAAGGCATACTAAAAACAGGCTGTTGTGTGTATTTCTGACCTGGCTAATGTGCTTGTGCTGCTTCCACAGTTGCCTGTCCCTGCTCTGTTGCTCTGTGGAAGTGCAAATGTGCACATTTATGTGGCTGCTCTGCTCTGTGATGTGTCCACAGCCCCCCAGGTGTCCCTGTGCCAGCATTGCCTACCCTGGGATCACCACAAACACTGCTCTCAGGCTAAAGCTTCCTCAATCTTTAGTTGAGGTCCTGTTCACCATTTCAATCCCTTAGAGCCACTGCACCCATTTGTAAATATTTTGCCTTAAGATCAAGCTACTATTTTTTGATTCAATATTTGTCTGATAGCGTGCAGTGATTATCTAACTTGCATCTTCACCTGCAGTGCACCTGAACTGTAATCTGAGCAAAAGTTGCTTGGTTTTAGAGGAAAATTGGATTAAAGTTGATTAGCTAGAGCAAGTGTGGTGCACCACAGACTGATGCTGGGTTGTGCTGAAAGCAATAAACAGGAATAAACAAGTGTATGGGGCTGGAAATCCCATGCCTGCAAGCGCCGTGGGCTCCAGGGCGACCTGTTCACCTTCCCCAGGTTTTGAACAGTGGCAAATGAACAGATTGGATCAGATCTCGTTTCAGCATCGTCTGTTTCCACAGCTGAAGCTCCCATATGATCAGATCCTATAAATTATTTAAGATGCAGAAGCTGTGTAACCAGAGTCTCCCGTAAAGGTTAAGGCTCCATCTGTTCTGCCAACCTCGAGGACTGTGCATTTCATGCCATTCTCTGTATTGCTGGGTGACATTAGAAGAGTCAGGAGCATTCAAACGTTGCTTCCCATTTGCTGCACAGCAGTGGAAGCCTCACTGCATTAGCACCACACACCTGAGATGCTCTTGGCCCAACTTCATTCTCAGTCGGTGAGAAAGGAGCTGAATTGGACTGTACACAGCAGCAAGAGATCTGAGAGGTTCTTGTGAGGAGAGACAAAAAAAATTAAACAGGAAAACCCAAAGAAATCCAGTCTTTTGGGTTACTCTTCTAGTTCATCTTGTTTAAAACATGCTTTCATTTTTAAATCCTATGGCTAATCAGTATTTCAGCGATTCTGTTTGGAAATGAGAGTAGCAGAATTTCCCATATAACAGCACCAGATGAAGTGATTCCATGTGCAGGTGATGAGGAGGATAAGAATGGACTTTTGGAAATTGAAATTCCATTTCCATGTTTCTTCCTTTCAAAGAGCAGGAATCGAGTTTCTGAAAAGCTTCCTGAATTTTGCCTCATGATATTAAAATGAAATATTGACATTGTTTTCTGGTTTCTCCTCCAACCCAAAGGTTATGTATATTCCTAGGTACTTTGTTCTATATATATAAAATCACCAGAGAAATGTATATTCTTAAAATGAGCATAGCTTCAGGTATGGGTAAAGGAGTCATTGCAACTATTGCATCTGTTTGAACTAAAATTATGGGAATAAGGAAGGATGAAGTTTGGTCTCCTGGAGGAAGATTACAAACTTCTAAAGCTTAATTTTCAGAGCTTCATTTTCTCCTGTTCAGTTTATTGTGACCCTTCCTGGAGTCTCTTTCTTAAAGCTGGATGATCTCCTTTCGGCTGGAAACCAGGTGGGTTTGTAGATAAAGTATCTTCTGGGTAGCTCCTGTATATTTTTTCTAAGTATAATAATTATGTTTCAGTCTTGTGTTCTTCTGATGCAAAACCAAAACCCCAGGTACCATTCCAGCTTTTTTCTGTGAGTAGTCTATAAAGCTTTAACAGGCATGGTGCTGACAGCTGCCTGGTACCAGTGGTGTTACTGGTTGTTAGAAATTGTGTTAATGGGGAAATTTATAGCTCACAGTTTTGGGAGAGGAGGAGAGCAACCAAAGCTAAATAAAGTAGGTTGTTTGCTTTTTTTTCTTCCTAATTTGAGAAGATTTTGTGGCAAATTATGCTTGGCAGACTGGTCTGGCCTCATCCAAAGCTTTGTGTGTGTGTGTGACAGCTCAAAAGTGAAATGATTTAGACCTGCTTGCTGTCATACATTAGAGCTCAGCATTTTGCAGCTCCTGAAGACAGATCAGACAGAGCTGATGTATTTGGGTAGAGAACGCACGTGGGAATTTATGGGTGGCAGCAGCACAGGCAGTGTAGGGGCTCCAGAGGAATCCTGTTTCTGTTGCCTGTGGAGATCCTGGTGGGGTGGGCAGGGGATTGGCACCATCCCTGGCATCTCTGAGCCCTGCTCTTGGAATGTGTTTGCACTGGGCTGTGGTGGGAGCCCAGGAGCTGTGCAGCAGTTTTAGGAGGTGTTCCAGATGTGCATTTCCTCTGCCCCTACTGGAGAGTAGATGAGACATTCAGTCTGCATCAAAGATTTGTCACAGACCTGAAAAAAAATTAAGAAGAGGCAGTTAAATCTCTCTTTATGCTTTCTGACTTTATGGGATTTTTTCGTTCTGTGCCATGACTGAGGTTTTTTGAGCTGAATGCTGAAAATATAACAGAACATAAAAGCTCATAAATTTAACAGAAGGTAGAAAGACCATAGAATGAATAAATACATTTACCTTCCAGGAAATACCTTTTGCCAGTCACCTTCTCTCCGTTCAGGTTGGGCTCCATGTTCTCAAGCATATAAACTCCTGTGGATCTTGTTTCCAGAAAGAGATCTCTCCCAAAAGGCTTTAGTGGCTCCTTGGAAGGATGCTAACTACTGAGGGCAGGTGGGCATCCTTCCTAATTTTAATGCAACCACTTAGCTTCTTGATTCTTTTAAAGAAAGTGAAAGAAAGTGACCCAGAGCTACAATCTCTTTTCTCTCTCTTGTCTCTGCACTGCCAACCCAAGCCCTGTTTAGTGCCTGCTTTTGTCTGGACCTGTCCTGTCCCTGTGCATCCATCAGGGAAAGAGGAAAAAAAAAGGTGAAATGAAGGTTAGTGGTCGTGTAGGACACACTGCACCGAGGGCTGTGATGGAGTGGAAGAAGGATGTTTGCCAGCACATTACTGTGCTCAGGGTCATCAATAAAAGGAAATGTAATCGTCACTTTTCTTTTACAATTCTTTCCCTTGGATTGTTTTTACCATTTCTCTGAATTCATAGCTGTGACAGCAAATGCTGTTTATGGGGACCAGTCAGCAGAGAGTTAAACTCTGGTAAATGGTATATAGTTCACCTAGGCTTAGTGGAGTTGCAGGAAAACACAATTTACAGCAGAAAACTAACAATAAAATCCAACATAACAAATTGGGAGTTGCTAACTGCTGCACTGTGACCTGCCAGGTGTTCTTTGTGCTGTTGTGAGTGCCTGTCTGCTTTGGGTGGAAAACAGTTCAGTGAACAATCTGAGACAGAAGAGAATCTGTGGTTTTAATAGTTTGTCAGGCCTCTGCTTAATCTTAGATAAATTATTTGATGGAAGAAATAATAAACTTAGTATTAAAATCCATCAGCTGCCCAAAACCACAGTGGACTTTTATGTATCTGAAGAGTGATTAGGCTTACCTGAAGTCAACATGGCATTATTTGTGCTCATGCAAAGATGTTTTGCTCTCTAAAATCACGGGGAATACTTTTCTCCCTGGTCAGGCCTCAAACCAATCTGTAATTTCCCTCAGGGGGCTGAATTAGCGATAAAATGTTTGTGAGTACAAATTTTGTGAAGTGTATTGTTTCTCAATTTGTCAGAAAGACAGGCAGGGAAGGCTGTGACACCTTCCTGCTGCAGCCAGGAGCTGCTCAAATAATCTAACATGAATCAAATCAGGATCAAAGCGCTTCATTGATTTATTAATGGGATGTAATTAACCAGCAAGCAGTGAACTGTATGTTCAGGGCCAATATTAGTAATGCACCAGCTGAGCTGCAGTACAAGAGGTTTAATATAACTTTGTAAACACCTTTCAAGCTATAATCCCCAAAAGTTTCTAATCACCATCCCAGCTCCTGGTTGTGGGGGGGGTCTTCTCCCACAGATGCTGTGGATGTTTTACCCTGTGGTATCTGCCTCCCACTGCTCTCTCCTCTGCTATAAGAAAAAAATCGTGCCTGTTAAAATATTTTTCAAGCAGATTTCTTTCTTTGTTTCATCTGTGCAATTCTTTGATTGCTGTTTAATCTGGCTGATGGTTCATGGTCATCCTCTTCAGTGCTGGGCAGGCACATTTTTTGGCAGTTTTGGGTGCTCCCAGTGCCGTACAAAACTCTGATAAACTACATCTTGGAGTGGTTCTTAGAACTGCTTTTTCTGCAGATGATATTTAAATCCCAGCCTTGGGATTACCTTAACTTAATGTACTAAGCAATGTGATACAGCTGTGGCTGCTCATCTCCCCACTTATCTCTATTCACTTTGCAGCTGCATCCATTTCTGTTATTTGCTAAGTGGCCTTTCCATTTATAAAGGGATTCAAGAATAGATGAGAAAACACTTGCAGTTTGTGCTGTATTATGCCCTGCTTTAAGAGACCAAATACTATTTTCATTTTAACAAAGAAGAAATACTTACTCATGTCCATAGCTGGCTTCCTCTGGGTAAACAGGCAGTTTGTCTGCAGTAATTTCAGAGTGATAGAGCACTCAGATAAATTTTTGGTATTTTGTTTAGATCAGTTGATGTAATTTCCAGTCTCTCACTCAGTTTCAAACCAAAATATTATTCTGGATATCAGTTTATATTTCTGGCTTATTAAAGAAGCAGATCATTTCTTGGCAGGTTATTGATCTGTTGCCAGTTTACCTTTTCTTCCCTTTTTATTCTCCACGTTCGTGGTGCAGCACAGGTCTGTGCTCAGAGTTGCTGCTGATGGGAAGGAAGTGTGGTACTGAAACTCTCACAGTGTCTTGCCAGTGCTGCGCTTTGTGCCTTGACAAGACTGCTTGAAACATGACCACATCAGAAAAGACAATAGGAATAAAATGTATTTTAAAAAAGCTTTTGGTGCAGAGCTGTCTGGGGTTTCCAACCAGAAATATGTGTGTGCCTGGGATGGAGCACAGGATGCAGTGGGGGCACTGCTCAGGAATACTTTACATCTGTGTGTGTTCTGGCCACTTGGGTATCCTTCAGGACACGGGGGAACCAAAGTATTCGATCCAGGGCAGGGAATGGATCACTCAATGTCTGAGGGGATGGGGTGAGCTTGTCTAATGGTGACTTCACAGCACCCAGGAGGCACTTGATCATATTGTTGGCATGATTCCTTTAGCTCCTGATATTCTTGAAACCTCTTCTGTTTCATAGCCTTGATTCTAACCAGTTTTCCCATCCTTTTCTTTACATTTTGTGCTATTTTGTGCTAAGTTATAAAGCCTAAACTGTATTAATTTTTTTTTTTTTTACAATTTTATGTTTTGCATGTTTGGATTTCTGTGATCCTTTTTTACAAGCTTGTGCTTCTTTCTAGCTTTTTCATAAAGTACTTTGCAGTGATCATTTACATCTCTTGTAAAGATTTTGTTCAATTTGATTTGGCCTCAAAATTGTTTCAAGTGTATAGACATCACCCTTTTAACAACACTGTAAATAGGTATTGAGTTGGTAGGCACTTTTGTTCTTTTACTTATGCTTTTGCAATTAAGTCAGAACTACTCATAAAGCATAGGCTACTACTGTATTGTATTTTCTTTCTATTCTTTCTGGTGCAAATACCAGTAGCTGAGGCTCTCCTGATAAATATCCAACCCCAAAATCTCTGGAAGAGATACCTGAAATATTGAATCCAATTACCGAGGTTTTAAAGAAATATTTTACAGGCAATTAACAGTGACTACCAGTAATTTTTTGAAGTGTTATGTTGTTTTGACTGCATACCTAATGATGTTTTAATAGATGTCAACTCCTATGCAAATACAAGAATTAGATACGAGGGTGGATTTTTCAACAGCACAAAGGATAATTGGGTGTCTGACTCATATCAAAAGTTAATGCAAGTTGAGTGCCAAGTCCTTTTCGTGCCTCTGAATACCTCATACAGAAAGATAACTAGTCAGGGCTCCCACAATATGACCCTGGAGCAGTTATGTGTACATTTAAGTTTAATTTCTATTTTGGTTTCTTGGCATTTTTTCAAACTTAAATGTACATGAGTTGGCTGAAGTGAGTGACACTTTGTGTGTGTGTGTGGAGTGAGATGTCTCGTGGGTGTTGGCTGGGGGTGATGGGTACAGTCAGTACTGCCAAGGTGCTTTTAAAATCCTTGTTGGGAATGTCAGCTTGAAGACATACTTTTGGTAGCTCCTCTCAACTAACTACAGGCTTTTCATTGAGGGCTGAACATTTTGATAGCCAGGTGTGTCAAAACTGATCAGCTGCAAAATTGCTATTTGCGTGTGTTTCTTGAAAAGTAATGTTATCTAAACTTTATTTTTAAAAATACTGCTGTTATGAAGACTCAGCCAAATGAACCCTCTGCTGACAGTAAAAGGAAAATCCACACTTTGAGCTTTAGATGACATTCCTTGTTATGATACAGGCTGTTTTTTGGACTTTGTGGTTTTATGATGCCTGTCAGAGGTTACTGTGTTGTTCTTTGTTCGCCTTCAGTAATCAAGACCAGTATCTAAGCTGGAATATCATTTGACCAAGCAGTTAAACAATTTTTCCTCCCTTAAGCTGTATAACCACTTCTTTTTGTGGATACACTGGCTCTGATCCAAGGTCTGAGTCAGCAGGAATTTCCACTGACTTTGTGTGAGGTCTGCGGAAACAAAATGATGAACACCACAAATCCAGGCACAACTTCTGACAAATGGTGTCCCAGCAGACAGGTTGATTGCTGGAACACATTAATCAGATAAATGCTTCTTAGTAGTTTCTTTGTTGGTGTATGGCCAGAAGATGATGTATATGAGAATAAAGGTGTTTTTCTTACTGACCTTCAGCAAACCTTGATTTTCCCTTCTTTCAAATGAGTCCAAGAGAGCAGCAGGAGTGGCCAGCCCAGGGTGCCCCAGTGGCTGCCCCTGTCCCCAGCACTGCCCACGCTGGCTGCCTGTCATGCTCTGTAAAAATGGGGAGAATATAGAGACTTTTTGGTGTCCCCTTCCACTTCTGGAGGCCTGGAGTTTTAGGAAGCCCTGAGCTGGAGATGGGAGCCCTGAGCTGCACCACTATGAGGGATAATAACCTTCATAGCCCTGATGAGCTGTGCCATGAATCTGTCTGAATGACTCTTGAAACAATTTGTACTTCTGACATCCAACCATCTTAGAGCAGCAAGGCCCGAAATTTAATTCATCTCTATCTGCTGTGGCAAGGCTGAAAGAGAGGTTTTGCTAACTGTCTCCTGTGGGCTAATAAATCATATTACTTTTCCTTACAGTTTGTGCTTTTTAACTGAATTATGCCTTGTGTTTTTGTAAGGTTCTAAGATTGCTGCCTATCAGCTAGTGATACAGGGTGAATATTCTTTCCCCTTTTTTTTCCTTTACTCTTAGTGGTTCTCATATTGCATACCATAGGCAATATTTGAAATGTTTCATCCTGAAAACCTGGAGCATTCAGTGACACTGAACATGGGGCCCTGAGATGTTTTCTTTCCCTCTTTTGTATAACCACAGTAGCAATCATAAGTACCAAAGCCAGCTCTAAAATTTGGTTTAAGAAGTCTTTAACTGTGTTGCTCCAAATGCCCTGCCATTCTCAGAGCCAGGCAAGCAGCACTGGCATGGTAGGAGCTCTGCTGCAAGGCTTGGAGCTGGAAATGAAAAGGGGAATTGTCTCCCCAGGAAACAGAGGATGCGCTGGGAATGCTGCACAAAGCCAAAGGAAGGATGATAAATAGACTTCTTAAGGCCCTGGATATTGCATCCTAAAGCTGAAGTCCTCCAGGACTGTGTAGGTAGTTTGGAAACACAGCTATGCTCTTCTTTAATATTAATTGAATCTACTGGCAACTTGCAATGCTGCAATTTTTGTTTCCCCGTTCTCTTCTTTGGGGAATCTGTTAAATTTTCCCTACATCTCTATCTCTGGTTCTGTTTCTTAAATATGTACTTTGCTGCCTGCTGCCAAATTACATGTTTAGGAGGTGAAAAGCAAACTTAATATCAGCCCCGTCATGGACCTTTTCCCAACCTTGCTGTGTAATGCCCATCTGTTGACCAGACTGATGGAATGAATGATGAGAGATACCCTGTGAGACGTGTCAAGCTATTGAAAAATAATTTTTTCCTGTTTTCCCTTATTGTAATAAAAAAAATTAGATCATTAAAACTGTTTTATGAACGTGAATGAACTAGAAAATATTATGACAAGGAAAGTTACTGAAGATAGAGAAATGAAATTTTAAGATGAGATTTATCTTCTTACTCTAATTTGTACTCCTGCTGTACTGTAAATGTAATAACCATCAAAATGAAAAATGCAACAGATTGATAATACCATTGAGTTTTAATTAAACCACTGAATTGAAAAGGGCCCAGATGGATAACTGGAAAATGTAGTTATAAGCCTGGTATGAAAAATGCTGGATTGCTAGCGATATGTCTTACAAATAAATGCTATGCCAAAAATAATCTCATTTTTAGAACATCTTCCTAAAATTAATCATTAAAGTTTCTAAAACAGATGGTTTCTAGATTTTATTTAATTTAGCTGCCAAACAGTTACCCTAGATCAGGAGTTCTGCTTTTAACAAATCCCTGTCCGAGAGGCTCGCCCAGTGCTGTGGTGTCCCAGGAAACACAGAGGAAGTGCCAAGGAATGTGAAAGCTCCAGTGAGTAAAGTCATGCCTTAAACTATTTCAGTGTGGAAATTGCATTAATTTGGCACCCAGTGCTTAACACACAAAGTGATTCCACACGAGATAGTGCTAAACACTGCCCAAGCAAAATCCATCTTTTACTCCTGATATTTTTAAAAATTGTCATTTCAGTGGAGACTCTTAATCAAAAGGTGGCTGAGACCTCCCTGGCCTCGTGTCTTGGCACATTACTCCAGGTAATATTTTTTGCCACTAAACAAGCTGATGTATGAACTCGTACCTGAGTGTGTGTGTGCACAAGTGAGTACAGAACCTTGGAAGTTTTCCGGATTTTATTTTCTGATGGACTCTTCTGAAGTTATTGTCAAAGGGAATCTTCATCTTCAAGTTATTTTGTAGGTATCTAAAAGTAAAAAAGCACCAGTCAAATTAAATTAGCTGTGATCAAATCCTAAAATTAGCATAGAAAGTTGCACAAATCAATATCTTGTTACCTTTAAAGCTTGTTATCTGTACCTTCTCATGAATTAATTCTAGAAACTTTATGCTAAATGATGTAAAAATTGATCTAAAGCTAGAAAAAAAATTGGTGATCAATAAATTTCTTCTAGGCAGAGAGAAATTCATTAAATTCTATAGGTATTACATTGCCAGATATTCTTACCCTGCTCTGTTCTAATCACTACATTATTCTTGACTGAAAGCACATTAGCTGTAAAAATTCATGAAATGAGAAACAGAACATTATAAAGATTTTCTTGGGGTTTTGTCAGTAATGAGCTGTGCAGAAAAGTGGAACACACTCTCCTTGCCAGTGAAGATATGCTGTGTCTGGTACTGCTTTACACTTCAGAATAACCGTGCCTTTTATCATTGCATAAGAAATTATTTCCTGATAAATTTGGAGAAGCACAAAATACACTTTTCTTTTTCTTACCAGAAAGATTGAACTTGTCTTTCTCTACCTAAATATATTTCCTATAATGAAATTGGGGTAGGAGTGATGAGGTTCAGCATGTCATTCAGAGAAGTGGTTGATAAAGTCATTTTTACTTTGTTGGCTTTCCCTGTGGTGATCATCAGTATAATTTTATCTGGGTGTTGGTGACAATTAGACTCCTCTTTGGGCTGAATCACCTGTTTCAGCTGCCACCCGGTGCTTTGCCTGGTTTTTATACTATAAAGTTTTATTTTCTGGCCCTGTGGCTGCAGTGTCTGTTCTTGGCAGATTAGGATTCCTTAGCTGATCAGCAGAGGTGCCCTGTGTTCCAAATTAAATCATGTTTAGGAGCTCCCCTGGCTGGATACAGTACTGGTGAGCACATGCCTGTGTGTGTGCTCCAAGGAAAACCCTCTCCTCTATTAATTACCATTTTCTTACCCTGTTTTACCTGATGCCAGATGTTTTTCCTATCATGCTGCCCTCTGGCCTTTCTTTCCCTGTTCTTTTTGGTATTATTTTTCAATACTTTGGCTTCTGTATGGATGTCACTAGGAGTGAAAAATAGGAGTTGTTGATATTCATGTAAGTCACTTCCCTACTACTTCAGCTTATTTTGATGATTCAGGAGAGCCTACACATTATGTAAATTGAATAGCAAATATGAATTCCTATTGACAAGACAGGAGAAGTACAATCTAAAAAAATATGTAAAGCATGTGCCAAATAATAAATAATTGAAACAGACTGAATTGTCAGAAAATACTGGTTAATAATTTGTGACTGATGTGTAGCACTATTGTAATAAAGAAAATTTCTTTTTTGTGCATTGTATGGCATAGAATAGACATAAATGTGAAGGTACTGTTTAAAGCACATATATTAAAAAGCCCCAGTTTGACACTTTGCTCACACGTGGGTGCTGGTTAACTGATGTTATCCCCTCAGAGCAGTTAATGGAGATTAAGATACAATGCTGTAATGTGAACATGTGAACTTTCTCTTTTCCTGAATATTTGTTGTTGTTTAAAGAAGAGCTGCAGTGTGGGCTGAAGTGAAGTTCTTGAGCAAGTCTGATTGAGGTTGGATGAAGCCCAGATAACACTTGTTATGTCTGTGACAAATTTTGAGCAGTCACACTTAAATTGTTACAAGAAGTGGGCTTCTTTTGTATATCAAGGTTTCTAATGGCTTTGCATCAGCAGAAGTGAAGTGGAAAAATTCACTTTTTTAATTACTGGAATCAACTTTATAAAGGAAAGCATTGCCATCTGTTAGCAGTTTTAGACTCAAAGCTCCCCTGGTTGGGCAGAGGGAGATGCCCAGTGTGTGCTAAAACTCTTATCTTGGGGAAGCCTTCACTGGCATTTACCAAAAGTGCCTTTTATGACCCAAAGGATTTCAGTACCTGGGAGCCCAAATCTGTGCAGTTACATGCTTCAGAATATGTGTGCTGCCTTTATTTCTTAAACCAAGCAAAATTTATGTCTGAAGTGCAGTGACTTTGAGAATATTTCATTAAAACCCTAGTTTTGTAACAGCTCAGTCTCACAAATACGTCTTTACATGTCTCACAGGTTGTTTCATGCAGCCTTTGAGTAGAAGGCAGGCTGCAAATCCAGTCTGTGAGCATTTCACCCCAACAGATCTGGATATCCCTGTCTGCGAGTGAAATGTTTTCCAAGGGTAGGTCTGAGGTGCCAGCCACAGTCTGCCTCACATCATTCCTTCTGTAACTTCAAATTAAGCATGTGTTCAGTTTCCCAATGATTAAAGTGCTAAAATATTGATATTATATATGCAGTATTTAAAAATTGCAAATGAATTATTAAGCTGAAACTTAAGACTCTTCCTCCTTCGAAGCTGAAGTCTGTGGTGAATTACTTTTAACAAGGCCACAATTGTATGTTAGTCTGAGCCAAAAGTTTGACAAGATACATTAAAAAAGCACCTAATTGCCCTGTAATTCAAACAGTATTATGGAAAGTATTTTCATCTTTAGACTCTCTTACTGTGTTTACTCATCCCACTGCAAGTTCACCAATGCATCATTGTACCCTTGCCCTGGTTAATCTGTGCAAACATGGCTTTGAAGAATACTTTGAGGGGATGAAGGTTGTTAAAGCCTGACAATTTAAATGATGTTTACTGATTTACTGCCATCAGTGTTAGACACTTATATATATTACAGTGAAAAAATATTTTTTCATGCATATTTTGTGGGACTTTGGTAGTGTCAGAGCACATCTCACCTCACGCCCTGCTGGGGAGGGTGGCTGGGTGTTTTGGGGTTTCCTTGTGCTGGCTGTTGATCCATGTGATTTGGGAGGTTAATGTTACTCTCAGCCTGTGGGAGTTCCCATTTTTCTTCACTTGGAGGAATGAGGGAGACAGAACCTCTGTGTGTCACCCCACCTCTGAATTTTCTCTGAATTTACTCACGCTGCGCTCTTTTAGGTTGTGGAATAATTTGCAGTTGACAGACAGTAAAATTTGACTTTGAAAATTTTGGTTTTTGACCTTTTGGGAGAGTAATGTGTGCTTCTGTGTACTCCAGGTGTTTTAATACAAATATTACAGTATTACAAGCTCTTGTAAAATTGTTTTATCACAAATGTAAGGAGGTGATGGAGATGGCTACAGCAGGATGCACCTGCTGGGGAGCAGTTTCTTTTGAAATAACCTGTAGCTCAGTAATTTTGCAAAAATTTAATAATGAAAGCACATTTCTGTCTCTGTTCCCATGACATTTAAGCCCAGGAAATAAAGGCAGGCATTTAGTCCTTCATTCTTCAGAGGGGTATGAACAGTCTGCTGAAGCACTGCCTGGTGAGAATGAGCTGCCTTTAGGAGCAGTGAAATGACTGAACCTCTGAGTCTCATTATACTGTTTTACCCCCGTGATCTTCCAAAGCTATTGCTATTTGTTAATTCGTTTGTAAAGCAGGTGTCCTGTCTGAAATTTTCTGAACAACCCATCTTGTCAAAGATAAAATCAGACACAAAATAGCTGTACAGTGAAGTACAGAAAACTTTGATATACAGTAAAATGTACTGATAAAACTGGTGGTAGGCTTAATAAAAGGCAGTTGATGAAAAGCAACATGTAGCCTCTGATATATAGGAGGGAAAGAGATAAAAAATGGTGGCTTGTAAAATAGTCCAAGGAGAGCTTTTCCTGCATTGTGAGGAACAGCTGGGCTTTGCACGCTTCAGGGCTCCCAATCATCCTACTCAGAGCTTTAGATCAGGGGAACAGCGTTTGGAGAAATCCAGCTCCAGAATGGCAGCATCCTAAGGCCTTCCCCCATTCTGAGGTGGGGTTATCCCACAGTGCAGACCTTGTTCCAGCTGTGGGACTGATGGTGAAGCCTTCACAGACGTCTCCAGCTCTGCACTCTGCTGCTGTGAAGTGAGGGCTGCCTGAGGACTGTAGGACCAGTCCTGCAACAGCAGGAGATTATTTTCACTTGAGCTGTAGCAGCTGGTTTAAGCTTCTGCAAACTCTTGCTATTAGGAAGGGCTTGAGCTCACACAAGTGTGGTGGCAAATATGGGATGCAGTGAGCAGAGGATGGAAGATCTGGATGTTCTTCCCTTTGTGGAAAGGGAAGCTTCCAACAGAGGTGTGTATTTTTAGTATAAGCAGGGCATTTCTTTGGAGAATTAAAGTTCTCTGACATGCAAAATAATTGAAACAATGTCTCTGATTAAGAACAGAGCAATGTTGTGAGAGAAAATTATTTGTATTTTATGCAAAGTTTTGATCTAAGTGTAAAGTGGTAAAATATTTGTAGTAATTCTCCATCTGTAGCAAACTTTTATAACCAGTGACCCATCTGTTTCAAGCTGCTGCTTTGAAACTTTCAAAGTGCTGCATCTCAGCCAGAGCCAATGTACTTGTGCATTTATAAATTCAGTGTTTTGCATGATGTATTTAGTTAAAGAAATGCACCTGACTTACTGGGGTTTTTTTTCCTCTGTACTGTAATGTTTCATGGAGTGTATTAATAAATAGCATTTTGTTACTTTTTGCTGAACATTCAGTTTTTGGGGAAGAAAGCAACCATTTCTAATAAAAGCAACTGATTGTGCTTCATCTTGCAGTCATGACAGAAGTGCTGAAGTGCTTGGAGGGAACAGCACTGGGCCTTGTTATTAGCATGGAAAACCATAATTATGTTTGTTGAATTTGAAGTGTGAAGTTCTTAACTCAAAATCCAAGTTCTGGGTTTTTTTTTCACCTAATTTATGAAAACCTCATGGGAAATCATCCTTCCATCTTCTTTTTTGTTCCCCCCCATCTGCATCATCACAGTTTTGCTCCATTTATTTCCAAAGTTTTTCTTGTCTCCCTCTTTTGCTTTCCTGTACCTACAGTTCAAACATATAATGTTCTTTTAGTACTGTTTTTATGGGCTCTATTTTTGGTTTTCAAAGCTTTCAAGGAGTTGCCTGCACACCAGACAACCTCTTACTCATTTTCATTTTTGTCTTCCAGTCATTAAAATAATGAAAGATTTAGGAAATGCTTCACCAGCAGCATAAGCCATCAAATCCAAAGATGTAAACAGATTACAGTTTCACCCACTGTCAGCTTTGCCTGCTCCACCAACATGCTGTTTTACACCAGACTTTGGAAATCATTTAGTTGATTGATACAGCAATAAAAGGGCACTTAATGGCAACCAAGATAAAAAGCTTTGCCTAATATTCTTCGTCATGTGATAATGATCCTCACAACATTCCAGACCTCCTTAAATGATGAAAGTATTGTACATAAAAATGCTGTTGGAAAAAAAATATCCCTGCACTCTGACAATTCCTGCTAGGCTGAGAGGACCGATTAAAAAAAAGTTCCTGATTTCTCTTGTGACACTTGTCATTGCAGGAGAATTTGGAATTGAGTGAAATCAGAGGAATATGAACTTTAGAAAAGCATACCTAATTTTTTAAGGGGCTCAGTTATTTCCTGCTATGCACTGGTCAGAAAAGGTTAAACAGCAGTCAGAAAAAGGCTGAACAATCTGTTGTATGATCTCTTTTTTTATTATAACTATAAATTTGGTTGGGCAATACAAGTACTACTTTACCATAAATATTTTCTGGGTTTTTCTGTCTCAGATTAGATGGAAACATTTACTTTCTCCATCTAATGGGCTGGGTATGGAAACACAAAAAATGTGGATGGTTCAAGTTTCCTGTTGAGGCAGTTTTCACTTTTCTGGCAGCCCCTGCAGCCATGGCCATGTGGGATCTCCTTCCCTGGGTCTCCAGTGAAAATGAGGTGTTTGTTCCTCTGTACTGAACTGCATTTCATGGTGAAGAGCAGGGAATGAGTTTGGAGCTGCTGTGTGTGTCTTAGGAACACATTATAGACTCTGCAAAAATATTGAATGGAGGGCTTAAGAGATTATATGTATGAAGGAGAAAAGAATCAATTTAAGATGGAGAATCAGGGATTTTGCTATACTGGTGCATCCAGTTGATCTCTGCTGGTAGAATATTTCTTGCAAGATTGAGACAGTTGAGATGGAAACAGTTGAATGTTAGTGGACTTTTTCTGAGGGGCAGAGAGAGACTGAGAATAGCACAGCTAGGGCAGAACTGTGGATGAAATCTGTGCTATTTAATTAGAATATTAATGTTTGGTGTGGATGGGTAGTGGCAAGATTGCAGAAGCAAAAATCACAATTTAAAATCAGATTCAAGGAGCTCTGACAGATCGGTTTCTGCTCAGAAAGCTGTTCACAGTGGAAGGCACGTGCATGCTTCTCCTTTTCCTTTTTTAACCTGGTTTACCATCTTGTAGTGAATTAAGTCTTTCCCCATCTATCCCCATGAACCTGCCCAGCAGGTTTCAGCATTTTGTGGCTCAGCAGACCAGTCTAGTATCTACTTCTCAAGGCTTAAAATCATTCCAGGTAATTAATGGGATATGCCTCCTGAAAGTAAGGATTTCTGAGGTAATACTTCTTGAAAGGTAACTTAAGTGTGTATATTCCTACAGAAAGAGTGGGAAAATTCAGAGCTTTGTGTAAAGACTGTCTTTAACCTCAGCTGTGTCTGTACAATGAAAGAGAAGCTTCTCTTTCAGCAGAAGGTTCATGTGTGGCCATGACCTGGGTGCTCCCAGTTTGCTGCTGGAGAAGCCAATTGCTCTTGTTTAACCACTGAGGGCTCTTTCCTTGGAGGCCCTTTATGACCAGTCAGTGCATGTTCATACCCACCCCATCCTCCCAGCAGCAGTGTTTTGTTCTTGCAAAAATATCACAAGTATCTGTCATAGGCTTGTGTCTAAGTCCTGACATCTAGTCAATAAAAATTCGTTATGTGTGATTCTTCCTCCATCTGCACTCTTATTTAAGCCAGTTCACAGAAAATCTGTAACAAAAGTGAAATTGCAGGGCTGTAGGAGGCTGCAAATTTCCAAATTTCTATAGAGGACATTTAAATATAATATTTTGCCCTTTGAAAACATTGGTTCATTTTTGTTTCTACACTAACCACTACTATAAGGTGATTTCCATTTCATAGGGAACACATGATATGCCCAAATGTGGGCTTGGAAAAACTCTTCCCTTTGAACTTTTATTTGTAGAGTTGAGTATCAAACCAGAAGGAAAATGCCTGAGGTGTTAGTGTCTAATTGACACTGAGTCACACTGCAGGCATAAAATTTTCTTTTTCTTTTTTATTGTAAAAGTACAGAACAAACATATCTAAGCATTCCAGTGACTTTCACAGGCATTGACTCAGACTGCACAGTGTTCCATTTTGGGATGAAATAGTATTCTAGTTCAGAACTGGCACCAGTCGTATTAAAAAAAAAGAAAAGTACTTAACCTGCCCTTTAAGTGTCTGCTGTGCAGAATTATCTGAGAGTTGAAGTCTGAAGCAAGTGTGTATCCTGTTCTTAGATCTCTAAATGTATATGTAAATATATATATATAGCTAATTTATTAGTATTGAAATGTTTAAAGATCAAACAGCATTCTAATTGCTGCAGTTCATAATTGACAAATGTGATTAACAGCAACAGTGGTTAATCCAGATGCTGCTGCCAGTGCAAGGCTTGGTGGGCGTATGAGCTGCTGCAAATAAATTGAAAAACACAGGCAGTGCTGATTTATTAGAGGAAGCTTTTTTTCTAATAAGTATTTGAAATTAATAGTTATTCTGTATATTGCAAATGACTATAAACTACTGGGACACAAGGTGCCCAGTCTTGGGTGTAAAATGGGGTGGGAAAGTTTAAGCATCGCTGCCTTGAGCTATGTGGCCTTGATCCAAGATGATTTTGGTGTTCTTTCCAAAGAGTAGAAGTTAAAAGTCAGCAAACATATAATTTAATGAAGGAGTTCCCCATCCTTCTCTACCCATCCATGCTACCCCTCACTGAGCTGAGCAGTTCAAACTCGTGTTCCGTGAGGATACGGAGCCCTGCTGGATGAGTAGAACAGCGGAGGGAAAAAAAAAGGTTTGGCAGTTTCTGAATCAGCACTGAAAATGGGAAATTATTGCCATTTCAATTCTTAAGTTGTCACTGGAAAACAGGATTAGAGGAGGAAGGATTTCTCTAAGCCTCAGGAGAAAAGCTTTTGCAGTGGAATATTGACGCAGGAAGAAATGCCTGTATTCGGTGCTATTAAGCACACTTAGGAAAATTGTTCAGTGCCAGTCACAGTTGGGTCTTCTGATATTTCTCTTATGTAATTCATAAGAACAATCAGAGGAAGCTGATTTATATAGAAGTCAGCCTTTTTCCACTGTGCCTCTGTGGCTCTCCTTGGTTCCCGTGATGGCAGTGAAGGTGTCCTGGCTCTGGGTGCTTTTGCTTGTAGCTGCTGGTGGAAACCTGTCCTGGTGTAAATATCCCAGCAGAAGGGTGTAGCTGCCTGGAGAAAGGTTATTCATTTCAATAATACTGGCTGATTTTCCCATATCTGCCTTTTATTCCTCTACAGACCATTTTGTTAGGTCTGCTTTTGCTAAGAAAATATAAAATGTCTTCTTCAGAACCCTTTTTTTTTGTTGTTGTGTTTTTTTTTTTTTTTTAGGGTAATTTGTTTCCAGGTTTTGTATGGCACATCAGATACTGGGTCTCATTCATCAGAACTACAAAATGCGTAAATAGTTGGGTGTAAGGGATAGTAGGATGTTGTCTACATTGTTTGGAAACAGCTGTGCAGACAGCCATCCAGTGTAGACTGGCTAGCTAAACATTATTTTCTCAAAATTGAACATTTTTAGAATACTACAGTGAAATTTGGAACATGCTATGATATTATCTTGGTTAAATGCAAGATGGTAAATCAAAAGGCTCTCTTAAGGGGGAGAAAATGGGGCTAAACCAGTGGCAGTGATGAGATGTTCTCACAGTGATTACTTGGGTTCTCAGGGGAAACTGTGTGGAGCTGTGCCATGGAAATAAATCACATTGTGGCACCCATCAATGTGCTGTGTATTGCTTTTCTTAAGCAGGTCTTGGAGTAAGGAGCATACTAAACCCTGAAAGGCTCTTGTCTGGGCAGAGAAAAAAAAGGAACACCTTTAGGATGACAATAGAGAGAGAGTGACAGAATGGGAAAGAGAATAATTTGTTTTACCAGCACCAAGGTGGAGGTATTCTAAAAATGTATAAAAGAACAGGATAAGGTGTATGTACATAGAATCCATTCATAGAGAATTCTTATTGTTTTTACCCTCCAATCTCCATGTTAATACCTTTGGGTGAAAGAATAAATAATTATTTGTGCTGTGGAGAAATGGTTTTTGGACTCATTTTAATGGGAAGTGTCACCGTGTTGTGGAAAGGAAAGAATTAGAGGTGTTGTGTTAACAGGGTTGGGAAGCAGAGGCAATAGCCCAGAGAGCTATTTTGGGACTGGGTGATTTCATCCAGGAGGAGAAAAAGGCTGTATAATCCCTTCCCCAAACAGGTGAATACAGAGGAGGCAGAACAAGCCCAAAGATCAGCTCATTCTGCCACTTTTAACACAAATTGGTTGTTTTAACTCAGGTATTAACAAAGAAACTATTGGCAAATTCATGCAATTTGTTTTAATTTTATAATTTGGAATCACTGTGATCAATAAGTAGGCTTCCTTTTGGTTATAAGCTCTCATCACCAATAAAAATTACTTTGTATTGTTCCCCTGAGGTTTTAATTGCATTAAGAAATGATTTGCCGTAATAAACTTCTCCAGTCTGTGATAATTATAATCAAATAAGATATCCATATAAAAGCACAAAATTATGCTGAAGCAAATGCAATCTTGATCATTAATTAGTGAACTATGAGAGGCCTTGCAGATGGTGGTGGTTTGGTGCTTTTCTGACTGAAGCCTGACCATTGCAGCCTCAACTGTGTGTTGTAGATTCCTCTTTCAGTTATTCCTGCATCAGTAGACACCCCTGAGTGTGTTTATATGCATGTGTTGCATGTAGTTCCCAGTTGTTTTTCAGGTGTGGAAATGTCACCAGGAAGGGTATTTGTTGTTTCAGTGAGACTGTGACCCTGCACAGTGCTTTAAAAAGCAGAGAGATGGTTCAAGCTGCAGTTCATGGCAGGAAAAATACAGAACAGCAATTCACAGGCAGTGGTAAAGAAGAAGCTTGGCATGAGCAGTGTCTGTAGAAACTGCTGAGTTTTTTGAGTTCTGTGAAGTGGAGGAATTCATGTTTGGTGGTAGATTGTGCCATGTTTCAGTGGCAACATAGAGAAATGAGATTTCTTCCCTGTGAGGGTGGTGAGGCACTGGGACAGGTTGCCAGAGAAGTTGTGGATGCCCGTTGAAGTGTTTTAGGCCAGGTTGGAGCAATCTGATGTGATGGAAGTTGTCCCTGCCCATGGCCGGGGTTGGAATGAGATGGTCTTTAAAATCCTTCCAACACAAACTATTCTATGATTGTACAAAATGAATGAATGAGGAGAGGAAGAAAATGAAGTGGATTCTGTATTTGGCAGCCAGCAGTGAAATCCTGTGTTGGGGTCCAACCACGTTTGGTTTTTGTGTGGCCTCCTCACAGGACAAGGTGGGAGAATCGATGCTGTGCAGCTCTGGGCACACTGGTGCCAACCCAAGTTCTGCCAGCATGGAAATATTGGAAATGAAGTGCAAGTTTAAAGGCACAGTATGATTCCTATCTCTGGAGTCCTTGGAGAAATACTGAAGCTACAAAAAATGAATCCAAAGCATTACCAAGGGCAGGTGAGCTCATCTGTCAAACTGCTGTGAGATGCTGCCATCAAAAGTGTTGAGAGTACAGCTTTATTTACAAAGAACTCCAGCCAGAACTAAGGATCAGGAGCATCATTAGACCAAATTATCTTAATCTAATGACACGTGACTCTCTTGTGTGTGGTATCAAGATAGAATGTGACATTTTTGTCTTACAGTAAGTTCCCCTCTAGTCAAATGGGCATCACAGCTGTCTTTGAGTTGCAGGAAGACTTTGATTCCTAAATCGCATAAAGTGGATTTAGGTCCCAGTTTGCCTCTTATTGATTAGAAAGTTAAATTTAATTGCTTACACAGTGTTTTTTTCCTATTTTACACATTTTATCAGTGAAATACAGGCCCGCATCTTTGACTTCAAACAATTCCATTTACATAATCAGCACATTTACCATTCTCCCTCAGAGTTTACGTATTGGTTGAGCTTGTCTGCCTGCAATGTGATCTGACCACAACAGCTAACCACTCCTCAGAGATAATTTACATTATTATTGCAATATGGATTAGGCATCAGTGGGAAGCGAGTCCGAGTCGATACGGAATTCTTCCCTGTGACTTCTTAAAAGAAATTATATAACAGCCTGATACCCATTTGGAAATTCAAAGAAGTTACAGTAAAGTGTTTCTTGGCAAACTGAGGTTTATCAGTGGAACTTAGCAATTAATTTGGCATCCAAAATGTAGGACAGAGTTAAATTGAAAAATGGAGTAGGAATGCAGACTGTGCTCACCCCAAATTGACAACAGAGACCAGTTTGTCCGTGTTTCCCTTTGGAAGACAATGCCATGGATGCTTCTGTCAAGTGTCTGCTGGTCCTGACACTGCTAAACCCCTAGTGAAGAACATGGATTTTGCAGGGAGAGATATTTAGTCTTGCTAGAGAAGTGTTTTTCTCCTTGAGCTGGCAAACACATACACAAAAATAGACTGGAGAAAAAACAAATTCTTGTGCCTGCCCAACCAATTTATTTATCTGGGGCTTGAATTCCCTGAAGAGAGGAAATATGATGGATTCTACAGGAAATAGCAGCTGTTCTTCCTCCTCCCTGGGGCATGGTGATCAGTAAACCCCCCCTTATTTTTTATCGGTGTGATTGGCACCCAGTGTCTTTGCTCTAATGGTCCAGCTGTTGAATGCTGTAATCCCTGTTGGCCTGATGGCACATGCTGTTGTTACTGCTGCAAGCCCTTTATCTATATTCTTGATGCTGAGTTGTTAATATTTTAATGTAGCTTGTATAAGCAATTTTGTTGTAATTGCATGATTTTGGAGGGTTTTTTAGGGTGACCGTAAAAAGGTGTTTTAAAGCTTTACCAAAGTTTCAATGGGTAAAATCTATTTTTCCCATAAGTTATGAATATAGAAAGCCCTACAGACTTGTTGTTATGGATGGGTTTATTCACATATGAAACTTGAGAAGGGCTTTAGTATATCCTTAATCTAAGGAAGAATTTATAAAATGTTCTGATTAGTTGGTATTTAATAAAATTTAAATCCGTTTCTGTCATAAGTCTCTTTGTTATGCTTAGTGTTCTTCAGCTATTACATGTGAAATGAAATGAATTACTTGAAAAGATTAAGGTTTGTTGCAATACCCAAGACTCTGAACTTTGTAGTCAGGGAGCCATAGTGACTTGTTTTTCCAAAGCATTGCAGTACCTAATAAATGTAAAGATTGTGAGGGCTGATGCAAAACATCTGATTCATTTCTACTTACTGAGGCTGATTTATTCCCAAGACTGAGGATTTGAATCTGTTGCATTACAGCAGGCACTTGTGTGTTTAGCAGTGTTCTGGCATGGTGCTCTGCCTGGGCTGGTCTGGGACAGCCTGGTTCCCTGTTCCTGGTTCCCTGTTCCTGGTTCATTGCAGTCCTGGTAGGATTTGGGACTGCAGGAATAAAAACACACAGATCTATGTGGACTGAGAAGGAGAGCCCAACTCTAATATTAGAGTCCAAGTGTTGCAAGGCACATTTTTTTCTCCTCTTGCTCTTGGTCAAGGAGGAAGAGATAATAAAGCCAGTTAATTAATGGTAATGTGGCTGAAGCTGTAAGAGGGTCATCACTGTTAGTCCAGATCTAATCATTACCGAGGAGAAGAGTAATGCAGTTAAAGCTGTTACACAGTTCCCACCTTGTACACATTTCCCTTGCTCCCACACATCCTAAGGCTGGTGGTGTCACCCTGGGGAGTTGGTGAGCTCTCAGCATCTGGAGTCTTCTCCCAAGAGAAATACCATGCTCATATTGGTGGTTTCTTCTCTAGGATCCTGTGGGAAGCTGTCCTGAAGGGCCAGGGAGATACAGTGCAATGTAGGGATGCATACACTGTTTTATTCTCTCTTTATTGCAAAGTTTGGTGTGAGGCTTTCTGGACACATGGTGGGAAGCTTCTGCTTTCATAGTCTGGTGCAAACTGATGGCTTGTGGAAATAAATAAGGCTCTGTGTGGATATGGTGTGTGATCACACATCCGTCATTATCAGGGGAAAATTCTCTGGGCAGCAACTATTATAACCAGGCAAATTTAGATAAATGGAAATGGTGACTGAGTAATCATTAATACAGTGTTTTTGCATGAGTAAAAATGAGTGTGGAAGAGTATTTAGTTGCTTAGTTTGCCTGTCAAGAGTGCTTTATTGGTTTAAGTTAGAATACTTGGAAGAATGGGAGTATGCTACAGTGAAGTGGTTTGGGAAGAGTGATGGGACAACAAAACTAATTGGTCTTTTACTTAAAGAACCTATGACAGTGCAGCCTACATTGCCTTAAGTGACCAAGCTCAGAGGTCAGGAGGTGTTCTCCTCTTTCTGTTCTTATTTCTATTAAAATAGAAGCAGTTTAAATTTGGCATAGCAGCTTTAAGAAAGGTTTTTAAAAAACACATCCTATGAACAGTAAATATTGTTTAAAGAAATTGGAATTTTTGTTGGTTTTAAAAAGACCTGAAGTTTATGCAGATTATTAGCCAGATACAGCCTGGTTTTGCTTTCTGTTTATGCTTTTTGGAACACCCTTTCTATATGTGCAGCAGTATCAAGATTAGATATAAACTAAAAATCTTTCTGCATCATCACAGAAGGAATACAAGTCATTTAAGATCAGTTCTCAAAGATGATGAATATCTTGAATTTCTGTATTTCAGATAGGGCAGACTGTAAATGTTTTAAACATGTAATGAATATGGATTGCTTTTTCTTAGCTCCCTTTTCTTCATTGATTTTTGCATTTGACCAGTCATTTCTCTTTGTATATGTAAAATATATGGCTTACTGTTCAAAGGATCCCAACTCAAATTGGCTTTACTTACCTCAGAATATTCTGAATAAAGTTTATGATGGGAATCATAAGAAAGGAATAGACATTTATAATAGAATACTGTTTCCAAGTGGCTTCATTGAATTAAAGAATTCCTAGTGGAATTAAAACTCAATTAACAGCAGTTATGTCAGTATCCCTAGTGGGAAAGCCAATTTTTCTTACTTACAGAAGTACCAGTCTGATTTGTCTACATCTGAGTGTTCCCCATCTGCTGTGGGTGTAGGTTTCCTGAGGCTGGTGGATGGTCACACAAACTCTGCTCTGGACTTTGCAGTTCTTTAAACCAGGGGAGAAGGCCAAGAGCTGGATTTCCTTCTGGAAGAGCCTGGATAGTCCTTGCCATTTCTTAAGGAATTTCCTTCAGCAGCAGTTTATTGTTTTCCTGTGGTGATACTGAATCTTCATGTACTGGTTAATGAACCAGCTGGGGCATGCTAATGAGCTGGTTCATATGGAGACAGCTTACTCATATAAAACAGCAAAACTAAAAGCCACTTGAAGTCTGTGGTTCAGGATTATTAGCTAAGTGTTTTTATTGCCCTGTTCCCCAAAATCACTCCTCATTCTGCCTGTCTGCATTACTCTCAGTGGATTTGGAATAATTAGGTTACCAGATTTCAGTGTTTTGTCCATTGCCTGTCGTAATCTGATCTTCAGAAGTATCCACAGCCTCCATCATGATCTCCAAGGCACTGGAAGTGTCTCCTGTGGGAAGGCTTGGGAGCTGGCTCTGGTGGTTCAGAACCCATGGTATGGCAATCATGACATTTTACATATGCTTCTGGTGTGTTGGATACAGACTGAGCAGCAAAGCACAGATTGATTCCCAAATGTGAGCAAAATGGGATAATTTGGATATAAATATCTCACAGCACGTATTTATATGTCTGTCTGTGTGTACTTAAATATTTGACATCAGTTATGTACATTATGCACATTCACACATAGATCTTTTCCCTTTTATTAAATAATTTATTATTTTTCTTAATCAAATGTGTCTTCACATATGAAGAGGAAAGGGATATTTGTCTTGGCTTATCTTTTCTGCCATTCCTGAGCTTGAGCAGGTGTTGGAAGGTTCCTTTGATAGCATCTCCTTTCAGTCAGGGCTTTTGGGCTCATCCACTCCTTTGATTAAACACTGGGGCAGCAACATCTTCTGTCAATATTTAGTAAGTTGAGGGATTTCAGGTGCTATCTGATGAACCTAAATGTGACCTAAATTGAACTGAAAGCAGCTTGAGGCAGGAATGGCTTTTTATCTTCTTGAATCGTGTTTGAAGTTGTGATAGTTCTTGGAGGCGTATTTAAATTAATAACCACTGCATTATCTTGACAATACTGGTAGAGATAATGTGGGATTTCCATTATTCTGGCCTGGTTTTTGATCATTTCCCAGTTACAGTGAGGATGATGAATGAATATCACCAAGAAATTAAATTTTAAAACATTAGTTTTGCCATGTGGCAGCACAGGGGACCAGAGATGATTACCAGGGCTGATGTTTAATTTAAAATTGTCTAAAAATTTTTACTTGACCTCTTTATAGCAAGGTCAGCCTGAGGCAGGCTTAGTTTATGCAGGTATCTCAGGCAGTCATGACATCAGTGTAAGTGTTAGATTTATTGTGCAGGCTAAATGATAATTTTATACATTCAGGAGAACAAAAGGGGACTCTTTGCAGTTGGATTTTCATGCAAATATCTTTATTTGTAGTGTAAAACAGTAGAACAGATAGGTGCTCTTGTGCAAATTACTAGCACTGTTTGTAAATATCTCTGCAATTGAAAGCAGCAGAAGTGCCAGATGTGTAATTACATTAGCACAGATATTCTACAGAAAGCTGCTTCTGTGAAACAGAAACAAGCTTAATGTGAAAATCTTTGCTTTTGAGAGCAGGCATGCTATGCACATCATTAACCTGTTAATTAAATCTATTAAGGGCTGCATTTTCTGAGGCCTTGTTAAATGATTACTTATGTGTAAGAACGTCTGTTTCTAAAAAATCTTCAGTTGCAAAGTGTGGGCTGACATTGTGATAGCAGATGCCTTTGTTTGGATGGGAAATACATGTACAGCATATGTGCCTCTGTAACTGATACTCTCCCATGTCACCATTCTTTTATTTCAAAAAGTCAGGGTGTGAGATCTTTTATGGCAACAGTGGCCAGATTTCCAAGTTCAAGATTGTTCATTTCTGCTCAGCAAACAGAAAACCTGAATGCTGCCTGCCACATCTGGTAGTGGTTTTTGAAAGAAATGTGGGGCAGTGCTAGCAAAACCAGCCTCAGGATTAGGTATGATCAGCTGCTTAAACTTCTCAGAGGAGATGGTTTTATCCCTTGTGCTGAAGCTGTGAAAATGTAAGTAAAGGTGTCCATCTGTTAGGATTTCAGTGATAGATGAAGGCTATTCAGAAATGCAAAACCACCATAAATTCAGGATAGTGTGAGCAGAACACCTGCCAAAGAGGTAGCAAAGATCGACCAGTCTGGTAAGGCTGACGCCTGAGTACTTCAGGGTGCAGTTTGATGTTTGAACACACACACTTCCATCTTTAACTTACTGGAACGGATGTTCTTCTCTCAGCTTTCTTTATTTCAGAAGTGCAGATATTGAAAAAATGCATCCCAAACTCTGCCTCTTCTCCTAAATGTGCTTGTTCCCAGCCCCGAGTGTGGGTTTACACCTTGCAGGACTTGGAACTCTTGGTAAGGGCCTGACACAATTCATGGCCCAAACTATGGCACTCTCTTCTGTTTATCCTTAGAGCATTACTGGCTTTTGCTCCATGAATCAATCTCAGCTGGAAAAGGAAAAAACTAAGTTAAAATTAAAACTAGTAGAAAATTTCATGGGTTAACACAACCCCTTTATACAATCCCTGGATCTCAGTCTGGCCTGATGTTCAGATCTTAACCTGACCATATTTTGCTCTCACTTACCTGCATGTGCAGTTGTTTGGAATGATGCCTGGCAAAATCTGCTTCCAGATGGGATGGAGATTTTTCTTTCTTCACATACTCATCCAGATATGATGTGCTTGGTTATATTTTGTAATTCTTGGCACAAGATTCCCAAGATTTTTCTTATCTTAACACCTGCAAGCCTGAATGAGGTAATGTAATCATGTTCCCTGAATGCAAACTGAAGCATTTTAGTATTCTGTTCGCTGTCAAGAAGAAGAATTTATGATGTGATGGGAGTTATTTCAATTAGGACATTATTTTCTTTGTTGTTGCTTTCCTATTACATTAATTACTTTCCCCCAAATTGAACTTTTGTGAACTGGATAACTGGATTTAACTGTTTTTGTTTTGGGTTTGTTTGTTTTGTTTTAGCATGTGTCATATGCCTGTCCTTCTTCCCTGAAGGGAAAACCACTGGCATCTCAAAACCTTTCACCCTGCTATGCACTGGAAACTGGAGCTCTTTGTCCCTCTTGGATTGCTCAGCCACCCTCCTGTCAGCAGCCAGTGCTCCCAGTGTCTGTGGGACAATGAAATTGATTTCCTGCTGGAGAATATACAGTCCACATTTTGGCATAGCTTCTCATTTGATTTATTCCTGCACAGCTTTTTCCACACAACACAGCGAGTTGTGCTTTTCCAAAACGCTTTTCCTCGAGAATATGGAGTGTCTAGAGTAAATGGAAATTTAATTATTAATAATTGAAAGAGGATAATTAAGTATAGACTGTAAATAAAGTGAAAATGCCCAGTAAAAGCAATTTGTAGAGTTCTACAATAACCTCTGTCCAGTTTTTATAGAATTGATAATGCACGTGTTTAAAAATAGAACTTTTCACATGAATTAATTATGCTGTTGCCAGGGAAGTGTTATTATAGGTGTTCTCCATCTTTGCAGAAATACTAATTAGCAGCAGTTGGGCTCTATGGGGCTCCTGCCCATTGTATAGCTCTTCTATAATGTTTATTAGGAATAATGAGTGGCCCATATGGTTGAGAAGGAATTTCTGTAGAAGTACAGGATGTCTATATTTTACCTTTTCTGTTCCAAGTGCTGTGGGCAGCCCTACTTCTGCTCCAGAGCAAGGGGACAGGGGCTGCTCCAAGTGGGGCACACCAGAGGTCCCACCTGGAGAATTCCCCCAGGAGGACACATCTGTAGGTACATCAGCTCTGCAGGAGGCTGAGGGACAGGTAAAGCAGCTCCTGTGTTTCACCCCAGCCAGACTTGGTAGCACCTCCATGTGCAGCTCTGGTTTTCGATTCCTTTGCCATCACATATTGATCGCTGCAGTAGCTCAAATGTTCCTGGGCTTCTGGGCTGTGGTGGGTTATAAAATATGTAAGGTGGAAATAGGATGAAGCTGAGCAGAAAAATTATAGTTCTCCCTTAAAATGATGTCTGGAGGGGGATGCATGTATTTCTGTGATAATGTGCTTGTGAAGTAAATTTGGATACTTCAGAAAGGTTTTGCAGGTGTGCAGATTGCTGTATTATTTCACAACTTTTTTCTCTGAAACAGATTTAAATTTTGCTGTTATTTCAATGAAGAAACATAATGTAGGCTTCATGAAAGAGTAAGAAAATTAGAAACTGCAGTTGCCACAATTTGGAAGAGAGGTTGGGCTGTATCTTTGGTGTTTGCTAGGTAATGAATTATTACAGAACTAAAATAAGAATTCTCTGTGTGTCTTGGAGCTCGAACGAGCAGATGTTGAACTGGTGCCAGAGCCTCCCCCCAGCTGTCCCACCCAGGCATTGTCTCAGAGCAGTGAACCTTTGACAGAAGATTTCTTACCGTGGTTCCCTCAGGAGTCCATGAGTGCCAGTCCTCACTGTGTTCATGGCTTCTTCCCTGTGAGGGTGGGGAGGCCCTGGCACACTTTGCCAAGAGAAGTGGTGGCTGCCCCATTTCCCTGGAAGAGTTCAAGGCCAGGTTGGACAGGGCTTGGTGTTACCAAGTGAATTAATTATGCTACCTAGTGGTAGGTGTCCTTGCCCATGGGAGGAAATTGGAATGAGCTGATGTTTATGGCCTCTTCCAACTCCAACCCTTCTGTGATTTTATGGTCTTGGTGGTGTTTGCTGAGGTTCCTTGTGAAGATGCTGATGAGGTGGGTGAGTGCATCCCAGCTGGGCTGGTAGCAGAACATGGACAAGGGGTGACACACAGGATTTGCATGCTTGAAAAATATCTCAGAGTGACAGCCTGTGTGAAGGGCAGCAAGGGGAGGGCAGTGTGTGGGAAAAGCAGGAAAAACTCTGTGTGAAACTTGCAAATATGAAAGCAGTGGTGTAGGGAGCTGTATGCAACTGGAGAGACTGAATCACCCAGTTCCCAGAGCCAAGTAAGAAATAATCCCATTCACAAATACCTCTCTCTTCAACTTCCCTGCAAATATCAGAGTGGATCTCCTCAACTTCGTGTTTCATTGTGCTTGAAGGGATTCTGAGATTCCCTGTAGCTGGAGAAAAGATTTAAGTGTAACTGGGGGCTAGCAATGTGTCCAGCAATGCCCATGATTTCCCCATGGCCCCCACTGGTAACCCAATGGTTTGTGTTACAGGAGCTGCTCTGTAACCTGTCTTGTGTTGACTCAGTTTTTGGATTTTTGTGTGGTGGTGTTTTGGTTTTTTTTTTTTTCCCACTGAGAAATAACAGTTCCTGTTGGGGATTACAAACCCCAGAGTCAAGATGGAGTGACTGAAGAAACATTTCTTTTGCTTTCAAGGTTACATTTATAAACACTTTACAAAGGCTATTATGTTTTAAAAAGAACTGGTTTCCACAGATGTTTGGAATTCCAAAAAGGCCAGAGTTTGATTATAGCTATTTATTATCCAGTACTGAGGTGGTTTTATTCTCATATGCAGTAAACACTTTAGAGTTGTAATCTGTTGATAAGATCTATTTATTCTTTTTGTTTTTCAATACATAAGCTTATATACATTATGGTCTCATCTCCTAATATCCACTGCTGTCAAGTCAGAAATCTGTTCTCACAGACCCTCAAAATATGTGGATGAATATGGCAGAAATGTTTTGGAATGTGTGGGGGTATTTTTTATTTTTCTATTTTTTAATTGAGAGTTGAAAGGAAAGAATATTTTTCCCTGGGCTGTCTCCGGGGTGTGGGCACATGATTGAGTAGCTCAGCTAATACAGTTTACATTAGTTCTTAATATTGGGAAGTCCTGCCTTCCAGTGCCAAGGGGTTAGTAAATCTCTGTATTTTCATAAACAGCACTGTTCATTACATTCTGCTGCAGAATGTCTTTCTTGCTGGAGTGTGTCTTGAGTGTTACAGCATATGGATAATAAGGGAAAAACCTGAAATGTAAAATTGGAACAAACTGCTGCATGGCTGTAAGTCACTAAATTTCACATTTATTCATATCTGAAATAAGATGAATAGCTAAGCTGCTGAATTGCTCATTTGTGTAGGTCATGAAAGTTTAAAAAAGTACTGCAGATATTTAAAATTAGTCCCAGGAATCAGAGGAATTTTTTATGCCCTGTGTAACACATTGCAAATAGAACAAATGTCTTTTGTATGGAATCTTTCATACAGATTATAGTACAAGGGGATTTTAATGAATTGCTGTTAATAATAAACAGGAAAATAATTGAGACAGTTAAGAATAGGCTGGGAAAATAATCTGTATTTTGGCTGAGATGTAGCAGTAGATGCAGGGCGAGGAGGCAGGAGGGCTCTTCTAGAAAGCAAGGGAATGGGCAGTTCAGCCAGCTACAGCTATACTAACATTATATTATAAAATACTGAAACATCCTACATCTTGTGTTCTAGACTCCAAAGATTTTAGCCTGTTTAGTCTGCAAGAAAGGATGTGGCTGTAGGATCCTTATCTAAACCTTTAGAATTACTTGTCTGGGCATTATGTGCCAAGAACCACAATGCCTTTGTATCATGCCAAGAAAAAAAAAAATTGGTGAGGAACTATGTTGTAGTTTGTATGATCTTCAACAGCTTTGGCACATGAGAAATAAATATATGTCCAAATCTCATAAAACATGCATAATTCTCATAAAATTACATTAAAATTACATAAATCTCATAAAACCTTCTCATAAAACAACCAGTTATTCTGATGAAATGTATTCAGTGGAATTTATTTTTTGTCTTTTACTAACAGTGAAGATTAATTAGCTGTAGTGCCATTAAGAATGAGGCTCGTGTTCTCTGAGCCAGTTGTTACCTGTTCTCAGAATTCAGGGGCTGAGTTGGAGCTTTGCACTTCTCATAACCTTGTTGTGGTGGAAGGATGACATTCAGAGGGGTTCCGGGACGTTTCAAGCAGAAGTATTCAATTAAAGTGCATGCTGCAGGGATTTTGGGGAGTTACATCACGTCTGGTGGAGTTACTCAGTAAATGAAGTTGTATGTCTTTGTTATGATGGATAAGAATTAGGAGATTCTGCTCAAAAGCAAGTTGTTAAGGTCTTGAACAATTGCTCCTAAATTTGATACTTAAACTGAAAGAGAAGGTAGAAAATGAGGGTACAAAATAGGACTATTCCAATGGTTGTCCATTAATTTTTTCAGTGTTCCTTCACTGGAGCATATCTGTTATCTGACACAAATTACTAACACAATATTCTATTTTACTGATTGCTCATCTTCTGCTAAGTTTGCAAATCAGAGCATAGCAACAGGGACAGAGTCATTGTGGGAGATGCTTATTATTGAATGAATTCTCCGATGGTGAAATGGTTTCAATTAAGCTAAAATGTCACAATAAACAGAGCATAATTATTCTAGCAATTCTTATGAAGTAATAACATACTTACTAAGCAGCTCTTAATGGGATTCCTCTTCTAAGTTTGGTGTTCAATCGTGTTTTATTTTGTCTGTAAAGTATAATTATTGTCTGTATAGCCTGCTTGCCTTATGTGTGTGTGACCTGTGTGTCAGAGAGCAGATGTCACTGCATCCTTTCAGACACAATTATGGTGCAGTGGTAGGTAGGTCTTGCAGGCAGGAAAAACAAATCAGTGCACAGTGCATCAAATAAACTCCAGTTGTTGTGTTATTGCATGTTTTGAAAGGGGTTAGAGAAGCTATATGGGGTGATAGTACAGCTCTTTCTGGCTGATAAAAGATGAGAAACAGAACAATGTGCAATTTTGCTTTAATAGATTGTCTTGACTTACTAATCCTTTCATGTCATTGTTTGTAGTGTTACAGATGACCTGGAAGAGACAGTGGGATGTCTTTGTTCACAGTTGTTCATAAACAAAGACACCTCATGTATCTGTCACGATTTTTGTGTGAGCCCAGCAAGTTTTGTTTCACTTCTCATCTTTGGAAATAGTGATTTGGTTGAGCTTCTCTCTGCCTTGCTTGACTAATGGATTTATTCATGCTGCTGTTTGTTTATTGGTACTTAGCAGATCTCAGTGGTATTTATTAGTGAAAAACTTCTTTTCTTGGCATCCTGCTGGAGAAAGCCTTGCTTTCAGTTATATGCTCCTACCTAGAGAACCCCAGGTTTGGAAAGGACCACAGGAGGTCATCTGGTTTCACCTGGTCACAGAGCAGGTTCAGCACTGAGTACACAGCAGCTTTCTCAGGGTTTGTTCAGTCACATCTTGGAAGCCTGCAAGGATGAGGTTCTGTTGTCCTCTGGGGCAGCCTGTTCCCAGAGTGATCCTCACAGCAGTGAGGGTTTTCCTTACACCCAGCTTGGAGCCTCCCTGTTTCCATGTACATCCACGTTTTCTTTCTCCCATCTGTGTCCTGCTGTGATGAGATCAAACATCCATCCAGTATCTGATGAGGTTACAACACATAGGAGACAGACTATCAATCCTTTTATCTTCATATTATTGTACTTTCTATAGACAGATCACTGTGAAATTAATTTCCTTTTGTTTAGTCTTTGATTACCAGCAGCCTTCCATTCTAGATGGGGAGTTTTAAAGCATGTTTCTGAAGTTCAGGCTTCTGATGCCCAATTTCCAGTGGGTTTATAACACAGTTGTGCTGAGATGTTTCTTTTAATTGACTCAGATATATTTTGAGAAAAGTGTAAATTTAATATGAGCCTTCTAAAAATAATTAAATTCTAATTACAAGGTGGACTATTGACTAGGAAGTATTTACAGCTTTCTCCTCATTTAAGCTACAGGATATTTAAGCAGTGAAACGTGGGTAGGTTAACTGCCACGTCCTGAGGAGATTGTCAGGAAGTGAAAAAAAATCTATGGTAATGGGTTTTGCATCTGATTTTTAGCCTTCTTTTTCATGCTTCTTTTTCTGGTATGCAAAGAGCAGGTTCTGTTTTTAGCATGTTTGCCAGGGAATAATTGCAAATTGTAATGTCTAACGACAGTGTAATTACTTACAAGTCTTGCTTTTTTGTTTTGTTTTGTTTTTGTTTTTGTTTTTGTTTTGTTTTGTTTTTGTAAATCTTCATTCTAAATTCACTTTATTCTGACTTTAAATAATGGCCAGTTCTTGCTTCTGGCTTGAGCTGAGTGTCTCTCTGTCCTGTTAATGTGAGGAGTGGTCATTCTGCTGTTCATGAGTAGAGCAGTTCATGAGCAGCACCCAGGAGTGTATAAAAAGCACTAAAAAAGCACTAAAGAGATGAGTTCTGTGCAGTAGGGGAAGAGCAGTGGTGGGTTTGATGAGTGATTTCCTCTGCTACAACTGCTTGGCATTCCTCCATGGGGTGTTTAATGCTATTTTTAATACAATTCACTATCTTAAGACCTAGTAAATCCTTGATTGGTCTAATGTGTTTCAAGGTCCTATTGATGTGTAAAAGACTGTTCTGTTCAGTGCTAAAGGGAAATATTTGTTTTTAAATTTTGCTTTACATAAAACTGGTGTAAATGAAACTTCTCCTGTACAGAAACTTCCACATCTCAAAAAACTAAACTGTCTTTGCTGAAGTCCTGCACAGAAATAAATATGTTCATGATACAGTTACATTTTGATGCTTAATCATTGTTACTTTGTTAATAAAAAGCCACCCACGACTTGAGGGTGGCTGGATTTTGACTTTTACACTATTTACTTTATCTGATGTCTGGTTTCAAATCTTGGTGGCATTAGAAAAGAATATTCCATTAGATCAAAGTGAAGTGCCAAGGATGAATGTTTAAGTTATCAATAGACCTCTTCCCTGTAACTGAACTTCAAAAGCATATTTAAAGATTACTTTTTTTTTTTTTTTAACTTAGTTTTTAGGCACAGCAGATTCTGTTGAAAGGCTGTAATTAGTGTAGGACAGTTTGTAGAGCACTCTAGAGTTTGATGCTGCCTTTTCCCATTCAAGATACCTGTCATGACTGAGTCCTTACCTTGGGCTGATGTCTTTTGGTGTGAAACAGAGGCATAAAAAGGACATAGATTTTTGCACATAGCCTGAGGGATTCAGCAAAAGCTGGAGCTCTCTAAACCTCGAGGACTCTGCAATCCCCTCTTCCCTCAGCCTGTCTGCCACTGCAGAAGGCAGTGGGACTGAAGGGTGGGACAGGAGGAACATGGGATCTATTGGAAAAGAAGTTTAGTTATATCCAGTTCCTATCTGCTTTCCCTCCTTTCCTAAAAACAAAATAAAAAAAAATAAATCAGGAGCTTTTAATTTATTTATTTTCATTTTTCATTACACAATGTCAAACCCCTGTCCCTGGAGAATCAACACCTCCATTCACAGAGAAAGAGCAATGGGATTGCCATCAAAACTGCCCTTGCCTGAACAAAATACCTGGGATTATAATTGCAGCTGTTATTGGACTGGTTTTGGTTTTTGCATGTGTTTGGTTTTGTAGAATGAACGTGTAACTGATTCCAGTAGTTTTAAAGTCAATTAAAAAAAATCGACTGCAGTAGCATTGCTTAATATAAATCAACTTATTTGTTGCAAGTTCATTTTCTGCCTTGAAAAAGTAGAAAAGATAGGGCAGTTGCAGTGTATTTTAGGGCAAGAATTACATATGCAATGTTTGTACTGAACAAAATGGCTCTTTTATGAGGTGTTGGAAAGTTTTTAAACTTAGGAACAAGATAACACCCCCTTGAGATGATCATCAAAATCCCTTTAATAGTTAAGATTCGGCCTGAGTGCTTTTCTCTACCTTTGCTCTTCAGTTTGCCAGCAATTTTTTACTTTATAGCTGTCATTATTTTTTTGATTTGGTGGATTTTTATTGAATAATATTTTCACAGACAAATCATTCTATTTAGCCTTGTCTGATTGCTTTCACTTGCAAATCCTCAAGTAAGATTCATACAATTACGTATGCATGTTCATGTGCTCCAGAACTGAAAATGACATTGCAGGGTTTTATTTTGGTTTAATTTCTCCTCCAGAATGATGGCTTTGCCACCTCTCATAGTGCCACGTGCTGCAAGTGGAAACGATTTACTCAGTGTACCTTGAGGGTGATTATTTTCATGTATTTATCCTCACTGTTTTATCCTGTTTGGATGATGATTCTGCTGCTTCCCAGTGCAGTTTATTCTCTTGACTAATTGCTCTATTAAGACTGTTTTCCTCTTATCTAACTTGACTTTCTTTTCCTATTAGATGATTGTTCTTTTATGATCATTTTTATATTAATTTGTACAAATGAAATTAAATATTCATTTGGGATGAATTTTACTGCTGTAGAAATTAAAGGCTTGCCTTTAATTTGAAGCACTGTGAGGCATTTTCTTTTTTCCCCAAATTTCTCTGAATGATTCAACGATGTGAGTGCACTGGGAGAAGCAACACGCAGCCTTTAGGAAGCATTTAACCAATTTTAGGGAGCAGCTGGTAGTTATTTGCTTTTTAATACATGACAGGACATGGCTTATATTTTATATATGATTTATATTTTTTTAACACAGATAAAGATAGGAGAAGGGGGAAAATATTTAAATTGAAAGAGGCAAGATTTAGGTGAGATGTTAGGAAGAAATTATTTAATCAGAGCATGGTGAGGCCCTGGTAGAGGGTGCCCACAGAAGCTGTGGCTGCCCCATCCCTGGAAGCGTCCAAGGCCAGGTTGGACAGGGCTTGGAGCAACCTGGGACAGTGGAAGGGAGTTGGAATGGGATGGGCTTTACGGTCCCTTCCAACCCAGACGGTTCTGACTTCGTGGCTTTGTGGCTGTGTGATGTTGTGTGATGTCAGGACAGATCCGTGGGGAACATTTCACGGCATTTCTCACCAGCCCTTCTCTTGCAGGTCACTGGGGCCGCTGCATCGGGGACTGCGGCTCGGGGGGCGTTCGCAGCCGGGCCGTCTGGTGCACCCACGCCGAGGGCTGGACCACGTTCCACGCCAATTGCCACCAGCAGGACAAACCCGAGAGCCAGCGGAGGTGCTTTAAAGTCTGCGACTGGCACCTGGAGCTGTTCGAGTGGGAGGTTTCGGGATGGGACAGGTGCGGGCTGGTCTCGGCCGCGGGTGCTGAGGCGGGAGCCCAGGTTTGTGTCACGGCGCAGCACGGGCTGCAGCGCCGCAGCGTCCGCTGCCTGCAGAAACTGAACGGGACCGTGGTGTCCAGCGAGATCTGTGAGTATTTCAGCCCTCAGCCGCCCGCAGAGCAGGCCTGCCTGGTGCCCTGCCCTCGGGACTGCGTCGTGTCGCAGTTCTCCGGCTGGTCCCCGTGCGGCTCGGGCTGCGCCGGCGGCCTGCAGCACCGCACGCGGGCCGTCATCGCCCCTCCGCTCTACGGCGGAGCCCCGTGCCCCAACCTGACGGAATCCAGAGCCTGCGGAGCTCCTGCCTGTCCCCTCGGGGAGGAGGAGCACACCTACAGCCTCCGCCTGGGCCCCTGGGGCGAATGCCTCCTGCCCCATCCTAAAGACGTGGAGCTGGCGGGGAGGACTATGCCGGATTTGGGCTCGGACTCTGGAGAGCGAAGCGCATCCGGACCTGGCGGCTCTCATCCCCACCCCCGGGCCGGGGAGGTGGAGATTGGTTACCAAACCAGGCAGGTCAGGTGTGTAAGGAGCGATGGAAAACACGCGGCGCTCAGGTAAGGGGCATCCCTGCTCTGTGCCATCCCCACTGCATTTGTGTGAGGGAGCGCTGGCTCTGCCTGGCAGCGTCACAATGAATGAGTCCTGTTCTTGGGTTTTAAATGGAATTTTTATGTGTTTTCTTTATGAACCTTGTCTTGGTTTAATTCCTTTCTAGCACATGTTGAAGATTTTGCATTCTTCTATGATTTGCGATTGTTTAATTCATTTTATATTTTTAATAATTCTCTTCTGGGTCTTTTGTTGTTGTTGTTGTTGTTTTGAGGAAATGGAATTATATATCACTTTGTGCTGTTGCTAGGCCCTAACTGTGGGTGAGGGAGGTTTGATTCTCAGTCATGTACTGCATTTATTTGGTATAAGGGGCTAAGATTGCATCATCTTAAACTCCTTCATTCTTACAAACCAATACAGGATAAAATAAGTCTGAAAAGTCTGGCCTTGTGAATATGGTGGAAGGTATATTTTGGGAAGAAATCAGTTAGTTAACCTGGGATTGTCCTCCTTATTGAGGAGCCTTCCTGTCTGGGTATAACTCTTGGCTACTGGTACGGGATAGGTGACTGGCACGCCCGTCTTTGATAGAGGTTGTTGATTTCTGTCCCTATCTAATGCTTTATCTAATGATTTCTATTTGTCTATGTAGGTTACTTTGCTGTAATTTGAGTGTGAAGGTTACAGGAATATGCAGCAAATAATGGAAAGATTTATTCTTTCTATTTCTCACATTTAAATTTAAGCTGAGCTCTGCTGTTTGACTTCAGGTTGGATTTGGGTAGGTGCCAGTAGCTACAGATGACTGATAAATTAAATTGATTGACTTCTGAGAAAGTCAGAATTTCTGGAGATCTTACTGTGCTCTGTTTTTCAAGGAAATTAGAAGTTCTTGAAAAGTCCTGCTCTTGAATTTTGCAGAAATCAATCTGTTTCTCAGTAATCCATAGCTCCTGGCGCCTGCACAAACTCAAATGGCAGAGATAAGGGGTTATTTTACATACATTCTCCACCCCTGTTAATTTCTGCAGTGATTTTGCACATGCACAGGGGTGAAAATATGAATTCTAACCTTTTTTCTTTCCCACTCCTTTTACACCCATAGCCAAGTATGAAATATTTTTTATCAGTTGGAAAAAAGTCAGGCTTTGTGAAATGTTCCAGCAGTTTCTAACATCTTGACTTTATTTCTGGTCTCTTAATATATGCTGATTCTAAATATACAGATTTTATGCTCATGTAGCTGCTTGACTTTAATAGAGTCACTTGTGATTTATTCCACAGTATGACCAGCAGCAAGTTTATGTATGTTAACACTTGTTAGCTTTCTCCTGCCTCTTGTAGCTCATTCCTTATCAGAGGCTCTGGGAGGGGGATCCTGATTTTATTAAAATTTCACTTGCTCTGCCCTCACACACTCACTGCTATATTTGCTCTAATAATGGAAATGGAAACTTTCTATAAATATTTTCTCTTCTCTGTTATACATTGAATTTCTGGATGCCAGTGCAGAGAGTGCTGGGAGCTTTAGTTTTAATGACTATCCCTGATCGAGTTGTCTTCTTTCTTGTTCTTTTCTGAGTTTTTTTGCTGATCTGGCCCCCTTTTTGGGAGTGTACAGCTCCATTAGCCACCTCCTGGCAGTCTTTTTTCTGCTGAGCTTGTGTCTCAGATTTACTGCAGAGCTGGGCCTGACCCATCCTTTACTTTTACTCTAAATGCAAGAGCAAAGCCCATTGATTGAGTAGAGGAGAAAAGGTCATGTCATGTTACAGCATCGACACTCACACACTTTTCCTTTCTCCTTTTGGACCTAAAATTCAAAGCTAAAAATCCAGCCCAAAATCCAATCTGTGTTTAGTCTCAGGGCTGGAGTGTCACAGATATCAAACACTCCTGACAGTGACTCCCTTTAAGCATCCCCTAGTAGTGTCCCCCTCGTTTTGTTGTGCAGCAGATTTGCTGCCGTTCTTCTGAAGAGCAGGCCTGATCTTACAGATGTTGCTTCACAACCTCTATGGTATTTTGGCTACTGATAAAGAAGAGTAAATGCATTTGCATAACCCTGTAGTGGGGACTGGCAGGCAGCCAAGTGTCTGCTGTAAACCAGGAAAGAAGTGCCTTGTTTGTGCTCCTTGCATTTTCCTGGCCGACGTTTCCCATTTCTATTAACGCTGCTAAGCAAGCACCACTGTAAATTAAACTTCTGGAAAACTGAGGCAAGGGGCAGGAATATCCCAAGGTGTGCTTTAATAGTGGGCTTTGAGCTGCTGGTCTGCCAGGGCTTTGCCTTCCACCACTGCCCAGTTCTTGCAGGTAACAGGAATGGTCAGCTAACCACCACCGAGGGCCATCAGAGCAGAGGGGCCACGTCCTCATCCTGCCTCCTAATTTATAATGGAATGGCAAAGATGCCTAATTTATTACCATGCTTATCTAATTTACTGTCTGACAGCAGGGCTGTAAATAATTCTCTCTTACTTGGAGAGGAGCATACGCATGTGGAAGCCTGGATTGGCTGTGTCAGGGACACAGAGATGGGGATGTTTTTGATAAAATGTCTTTTCAGTCTGGAGGTTCCACATTTCTCAAAAGCGAAGGAAAAGGGACAAAGGAAGAGGAAAGTGAGGGACAGACCTTTTTGAAAGCATCTGAAATGACAACAATTGAGCAGCCAAACATCAGTAGGCTTCGAGACAGGTCCGCTTTTGCTCAGAAACTATTTTGGTGTAGAAACGTTTTATTCATGAAAATAAAAGGAGTATCATCAAAATAGAATGATGCTATGGACCTAATTTGAACTTTTAAAAGACTTCCTTTATTTAAAAAGTTGGATTTTTTTTCCCTACTATTTCAGATAGAATTCAGGATTCATTTCAGAAAAATGTTTCAGTTTTGCATTAAGCCTTACATCCAGTAATAGATTCAAACATAAGCACTTCCATGCATTAAAACAAACTCAGCAAACTCTGAAAAAGATGCAAAAAATGAATGTGAAAGAAATTCTACTCTTTTTATTTTTCTGTCTCATCACAGTTGTAAAAATCTAGAGAATAATGAGACAAAGGCATTTTAGTTCCTTCCTTCCTTTCTTCCATTTGTTTTTTTTAATACATGGTTGTCTAGGTTAGATACTATATTGCCATTTAGTAAAATAAATGTGCATAGTTAGACATTGAAATTCTAAATAAATTTAACCTGATTTTCTAACCTGATGTGTGTGCTCACTAAGCATACTGAGAAGTTGAAAGTCAGGAGCAAACAGTTATAAGGCATTTTTTATTATTATTATTTGGATTAGGAGTATTTTATGTACATATTTCTTAAACTCTTCATTCCATGTGTAAGATGACAACAGTGATATAATAGAGATGGATTTGGGTTTCTGTTTACTTTACTTTGTAAGTGAAAATTCAGGTCAAACTCAGTCAAGGGACAACCCATCTGTCAAGGCGGAGGTGGAGCAGCATTCAACTCTTTTGTTTGCCTCTGTAATTTAAATTTCCATTATCCATTTCCTAGTGGATTGTGCTTAACCACTTGGCTGTTGTACGTTTCTAGGAAAAAAAAAAATATTTGCAGTTTCAGTGTTGACATTCTTCTGTTCTCTGGATGAATACAAAATTCTGCAGTCCGGAGGTGAAAATGCTGTGCTGTAAAATGCTATTTGATGGTTGTGATTCCAATCTGGGAGATGAATTCTATGTTCACATTTCTCTTGGCAGATGTAGGAATCAAGCCTCAGTGCTCAGGCTTGAAAACAAATCCCTGAGCTGTTGGAGAAGAAGGATATTTTATTTCCTAATGTTCTTTTCAAAAGTTTTGTCTCTCATTTCTTTTGCTTTTATTTAAAAGCACAAGAAAGAAAGGAGGAGTGATGGCTTTTTAAATTTCCATTTTATTGGTCAGGCATTGGGATAGGCTGCTCAGGGGATGGTTCAAAAGGTGTATGGGTGTGGCACTTGGGGATGTGGTTTAGTGGTGGACCAGGCAGGGCTGGGTTGGACTCGATCTTAGAGATCTTTTCTAACCTTAATGATTCCATGGTTTGATGATTTTAGAAGTGGCATCCAATAATAACTGTGGAATTTTTTTCTCCTGTTCCCACACTGGGAGCTGGGAGGCAGCTGCCTCTGTAGCCCCAAGATCTCAGAGATTTCAGAGTCTGCCAAGGTAGTGCAAATGGAAGCCAGCACTTATTTTTAATTAAAACAGAGGGTGTGGTGCATTAACTTCTGGAAACATCAAAACTTTGACGTCTTTACTGATTTTGTGTGGATTATAGGTTTCCTAGTTGCCTTTCCCTTAGGTCAGTTGTATGGCAGGCAAATATTCCCCTTCTTCACAACCCTGGGGCAGAAGGGGCTGATGTTTCTTCTGCCAAAGAAACCTCTGCTGCACAGGTTGAATATATGGTATCCAAAACATCCCTGGCAGCACTTGAAGACCCTAAAAATACATTAGGAATTCTCAGAAGTGTGCCTGCTAACACTTATTGCCAGTTTCTAAGGGAAGTAAGTGTTTTGATGCTGTTGGAAACATGGCAAGATTGTGTCCATTATGAGATCTTAATATTATTGGCCAAGTGCAAAGAGCAGGTAGTGTGTGTTCTAGCAGCCTGTAGGGCTGGGATTTGATTTCAGAATGGGAGACATTGCTAAAAAAGAAAAAAAAATGGAAATGGGTTGATAACTTAGCTCATTCCAGGATTATCTTGCTCTGCAGTGGGTTTGAACATGAGTTCCCTGGTCAGGCATGACACTTCCCAGGAGCCTTCCTGAGCTGCTGAGGGAGAGCCTGGCTGTGGATGTGGTACCCTGTCCTCCTGGTGCTGCCTCTGTGCCAGCAGCATGGCCATGGTGACAGCTTCTTAGTGTGCCCAGTCACCCTGCAGGTGATCCTTTCAGTGTGAAAGGTTTAACAGTAACTGCCTGTCTCATCCTGTCATGCAAGGAAATGCATTCACCTGTGGTTCTGAATGCCTTGGTACAGTTGGGAAGGGGAGGCAGGGGTGACTCCTGTGCTGTGCCCAACCTGATTTACTGGTCCACGGCTCCTGGGTGGTGTTGCTGCTTTTTCCAGCTGCTGGACCTGTTCCCACTCATTCCAGTGTGGTGGATGTGATGGCTCTGTGACTGCAGGGCATGTAGCACAGGCACTGAGCTGTTGGAAAATGAGCTATTTTTGGTGAGTTGCTTTTTGTCCAGAGCAGGAAGGTGGTGTGGTTCAGCTCGGGGCTGACACAGCCACAGGGATGTGGAGCTGCACAGTCAGGGTGGTACCCAGGGCTGCTTTCCCTCCTCCTCTGCTCTTCTGCTCCAGGACTGCGAGTGTGAAAGACACATGAGTCTGTTTCCTTTGGTTTAGTGTTTTGTGTTTCTTTAATTAGTGGTTTATTGCCCTTCTGTGCACGAGAGGCTCAGAGGGCACTGTGCCACTTGAGCGAGCTGGGCTCCTGCTGCTGCTGGCTCCCTAATGGATCCATCCTACACCACAGGCACCGCAGAGTGGGCTGGGGAACAATGCCTGTGGTTTTACAGTGTCAATCCAAGCATGTAACACAGAGAAAAAGCATCAGTTGTGGAAGTACTCTACTATATCACAGTTACCAGATCGACCCCCAGGTAGAAGATCTAACCTGAGACATTAATATGTCGAAAATCAGTTTAAAAACAGGGCTGATATAGTACCTCTTGTCCCCAAGACCTCTTTCCTGTCCCTGCTGGTTTGGACACAGCCACAGCAACACAAATCTGTGTCTGGTTTGCAGCCTCAGATCAGTGAGTGTCTCGCAGGTCTGGGCTTTATCCGTATTAGATCGTCCTAAATACATCTGCGACATGAAAGGCTGTGTCTGAATTTCATGCAAAAGAGTGTTTTTACATTTGTCTTTGTGTTGCTCGGTGTCACAATTAATTTGACTTGGAGGCTCTGAGTGAGTAGGTACAAGTTAATTAATTTTCTTTCTGTTCAGCAGTTGCTTGTAATTCTCCCTCAAAAGCCTACTTGAACAGGATGGAAATTGCCAGCTCCATGTTTCATTCACCTTGAGGTCAACAAAGTTAGCATCTTGCCTTTTATAGCAGGAGCAGTGGGGGGATTTTCAGGGAAAGAAACAGCTAGTCAGCCTCTGGCAAAGGCTTTTGCCAGTGAAGGGGTGATTTCTGGGCATGGCTGGCATTCCCAGCCAGAGTGTTGGCACACGTTTGGAGAATCCATTAGGGAGTGTTGGAGGTATTGTCTGGATCAGAACTGGGACTGGCAAAAATCATTCGAACCAAGACTCCAATCCAGATTTTTAAAGGCTACATTTTATTTGGTGTTTCAGTAAAGATCAGGCAGGATTAAATCTCTTTTGCAATGGTGCAACCCCAAAAGTTGCACCACTGCAAAAGGATTTTGCTATTCACACTATATCCGAATGGGGAGTTTTGATCACTTTACAAAGTAAGATCAGTTACTCCCTTCCCCCCCTCAAAATTACCTAAGCACTAATGTGTTCTTAGATAAATTGAATTTTCTGGTACCATCATTTAGGGCAGTATCTTTAGTGTGCTGCTGTTTTACCTACTCAAAATCAGGATTTATTCTTCTTTGTTGATGTTTTGGCATGGGTGGCTCCCATGTTGAAAAAATATTTAAAAAGAAATAAAGTCACCACTCACATGAGTCCACCAAATCTAATGTTCCAAAAAACTGCTCATAATCCCTGGGTTAATAAGTACATATATAATGACTATTACTTTCCAGAACCTTGTTTTGATAGAACTGACATTTTGTACCAGAGACAGCTTTGTAATCAGTTCCATTTGACTTGTAATAGAGAAATGAGACACATTTTTCAATTGTAAGCAAGAATAGTTTCATTTTGAGGGGGCTACATCACAGACTGTTTTTACTTGTTGAGGTTGTTTAAATAAACCTCAGTAAATTCATCTTTACAGCACCTGTGAGATTACCGAGTTTTTTTCTGGGTGAAGAACTTGAGACAAAAAGTTGTTACAGTTTATTTTGTTTGTTTGTTTACTCAGAGGTTCAAATAGAAGCCACTAAATGCTCTGTTTTGCTGGTGGTTGAGGGTCTAGTCAAACTTGATATGTTTCAGTGGGAATATTCCTGTTGGCCTATGTGAAAAGGGGACCAATTTCTAGACTGGAGAAGGGAGTGAATGCCCTTTATCTTCTCTGCTCCCCCCATGAGGCTGCCCAGCAATCCTGACATGATTGCCTCAGTCTGCTTTCTTTAGAGGAAGGTAGGTTGGCTGTAAGGAATAGCAGGAGAGGTAATGGCTGCTTCCCTGGCAGCAGCTCTGGATTTCACACCTTTTAAGTGTACCTGTGTTTGCTCCTTGCAGTTGGCAAAAGCTTGACCACAAGCAGCTGGAGGCCAGAGAAGGAAAATTAGAGTTCACACTGAGTTCATCAGGTGTGGTCTTAATTTCAGAGGCCAGTTTGAATCGTCCATATAACACTCTGCAGAAGTCAAAAGAGGATGTAGCTTTGGGACTCTTCAGATTGTTATTCTGGGACTTTGTATCTTGATAGCAAATCTCATCAGTTGGTAGCCCTTAGAATTTTGTTTCCCTTTTAGATTTGGTCAAGGGAGGTGTTTTGACATGCTATAGAATGAATGAGATCATGTTCTGATGCCAGCAGGAGTATTTGGGTCCCAAAGTTCAGTTCCAGTTGCAGCATTCCTGGATCTCTATTTGTTTCACAGGTTGGAAAACCCTCTGGCATTGTTTGATAGCATGTTTGATAACAGCCTCATGGAACTGAGACCTTTCTTATTAGTGTGGGATTAATTATTTTTTAGAAGAGCAGAGTTGCTCAGCAGGATAGATAGATGGATGCATGGATAGAGGACATTTAGTTCTGTGTGCAGGATGTTGGAATGCTTACCAGTGGATTTTGTTTTCCGTACAGGACAAACTGTGAAATTCTAGCTACGAAGGAGCAAATATAATGTCTTGTGTATCTGTTTTAACTCCAGATAAATGAGATACATTATTTACAAAGTACTCAGCATACAATTTTGCATCCAGAGCTCATTGGAAATGTGTTCTGTGTCCTGCATTAGAGCTTCTCTTTTTACCATTGCACTGGTGTTGATGTAGATCTTCCGACTGAATGACCATGGACTTCTTCTTGGGGAGTATGGCTTGAAAAAGCAGTTCATTAAAAGACCTCCTCAGCTGTTGTACTGTGTTCTTACCACAGCCTCTGCCTGCAAGACCCCGTCCCCGTGACCTCCAGGTCCTGTGTCATGCCCAAGGACTGCAGCACGTCCGAGTGGTCCCCGTGGAGCCCCTGCGGGCGCAGCTGCGGCTGGGGCAGCCTGGCCCCGGGGCTGCGGAGCCGGNCTGGAGGAGAGGGAAGCCTGCAGTGGAGGAGGGAAGGCAGCGCTGCAGCCCTGCCCCAGGTACGGCCTGAGCTTCTCCCTGTGTTGGTGTTCTTCACAGATGGGGTGGATCTGCTGGGTGATTGTCAGGAGCTTCATTCGGGCACCTCTCAGGCACCAGTCTCGGCTACAGGGCGAGATGCAGGAAATGGTGCATGCTCTCATCTACCATGGACAGCCAAAGATCTCTTTGTTACAGGATTTTTAAAAAGTTTTCCAGCCAACAGCATATTGCTGACTCTTACAAGCAGTTGTTCTAGCCAATCACTAAAAGCACACGTACACCTGCTTTGAACAATGCTTACTTGCATGCTTTCTATTTGCAGTACACAATACTCCATTATTAAGCTTAAAACCTTCTACTGTCTTGCTAAGCATATTTTTCTATAGTCTTAAACTGTATCTTAGCCAAGCCTAAGGACTCCAACTCCTAAAAGTCTTCTTACCTTGACTGTTTCCCACACTCCTCCAGGTTTTGGAAGTAAAGAAGCCCCTGCTGATCCTCCCTGCTTGGTTTATGCATGGAAAGGGTTGCATGTGGTGCTTCCTCTGTGCCTGAGGGATCATCAATTTGGTCATTGTTAACTATGATTAGTGGTAGAATTTATTGTTATTAATACTCTTTTAATTGATGCTATTTTCATTATTCCTATTGCAGTAATTACAGTTAAATGTAGAAATAAATTTGAGTTACACCCACTACCATTTACATTTTCATATTTTAAAAACTGAGAGCAGTTGCTCTTGTTCTCTGAAATGGCTTTTGTACTGATTGCTGTTTCAGAGAATTTCTTCAGCTCTGCAGATACTGGTCAGGTCTCCACAGCTGAGCTTTTATTGACTTTGAAACTGTAATTTTTACATAAGATTTAATGATTCCTCTTCATCTCTCCATAAAAAATCTCAGTCTTGCTTGAGGAAGATGGGAACTGCTCGGAGGTAATAGCTTGGACTTTACTCAGCTTCCATCTGCGTCCTTATTGAAATGGGAAACTTTGCAGTCCCTGAGAGCTTTCCTGGTTTGTGGTGTGAAGGAGAGAATCTCACCTTTCTGGTCTGCAAGCCCATGCCATTATGCTTGGCCAGGCTAACAGAGGAGCTTGATAGTGTGCTTTGCAAAGAAAATAAAACAGTGCTTGATTTTTCATGTGACATTTTCTGAGATTGACTGTAAAATGCTTTGGGATTGATAGAATTTTATATGCACGCAGAAGAATCTCCCTGTCTGTGAATGAGTGTGTTTAATGGGAGAGCTGTTCAGTGCTCAAGTCATGAGTTTCTAGGGCTTTTGCCAGATACTGCCAAAACCTTCTATAAAGCCTTTGCAAGATACATTTCTTAGAAAGGCATCACCTGTAAAAGTGTCTCTGTATCACTGGGCTCATTCAAAATCAAATGCTGATCATTTTTATGCACCCCGCTAGCAGAAGAGAGGAAGTATAAAAAAATATTCTGTTGCTTGATTACATCCTGCGGAAAGGCTCTTAGAGAGTGATTTTTGCTCCTGCCCAAGTGCACATCAATTTCAAAGACAATAGATTAACACATTGTCTCGCTGATTTTGTGCAGGAGCGTGGGTGCAGGTGACACCTGATTGGGGGAGACTGGCTGGAAGTTAATCAGGGAGTGAACAGACGTGGGTCTGTCCCTGGTTTCTCACTTCCCCTTTTTGACATTGCACTCTATTGAAGGGCAAACGGTTGTGTAGAGCCAGGAGAGCCCAAAAGGTGAGAACCTGCAAACCACTGATAATTTCTGTAGGTGCCTCTCTCTCTGCAGAAGAAAATGTGTTGTCCTTTCAGTGTATTGCTGCTATGTCCAGGTTTTCATGAGCCTGTGAACTCTGAGACCTTCCCCATCCTGTTATGCCTCCCTACCTTGAGGCAACACCTTGGGGCAAAATCTGCATGAGTGAGGATGAACTCTGTGCTAGCTCAGAAAAATAACATTAAACTTGCAGGCTAATAGAGCCACTTAGCTGAAAATATTAAAAAGTATGACTCTGGTATTTAGTTAATTGTTATTTCTAGGGATGTAATATCTCAAAATGCAGGTGGCAGGCTATGACCTTCTCACACTGTGCAGAAGAATTTTCCAGCAGTGCCTGGTTAGTAGACTTTGATTGATTCACTCAGTATAAAGAAGCAAAAATGAAAATCCATAATATTGCAGTATGTGCTGTGTGTCTACTGGATGTAAGTCTGTGGGGACCAGGATTTTTGTACTAATGAACAGAAGTAAAAAATGTTTGTTATTTAGGTTTCTGCAGCTGGTAAAGGTTGCTATTGGTCCATGTTTCAGTTTGCAGCCTGATTTGGTGTTGGTACATGGGAATTGGTGACTGAGCTACTGGAAAGAGCTCAGATTGGAAAGCAGTAGCTTTCTAGACATGGAGAGATGTAGGGTTAATCCCTGTGAAATAATAAGAGAAACCTTCAATGCTCCTGTTCTCCTTATTTGACCACATTCTATTTGTAGGGTAATACCTAGAAAGATTATGTTTTTTCCCCCTTAAATATATGCCATTTCATCTGTGGTTTGCTGAGGCTTGCCAAGCAATGATCTTTTCTTTCTTCCCCTTAAAAGAAGATGATGAGTTTAAGGAGCTTCCGTAGCAGAAATATGGGAGGCTCTCCTTCTGGTGGTCTCAACACAAACCACTCCTTTTTTTCTGTTTGCCTAATTAGATTAGTTTTTAAATCCTTTAAGGTGAGACTCCTGTTAACTTTCCTAGTTCCTAGAAATCTTCTCTCTTTTTTTAGGTTGATTTGGAAACAAGTAGTCTTTCCTTTAGCTTTATTTTTAGGGAAGAATTTTCCAAAGCATGCTTCAGCCACAGCAAAGAAAATGGGATAGGACATAGACCGGAACAAGCTGGTAAGCAGAAGGAATGGAATTAGGAAGAAATTAATATTATATTGAGAAGAACATTAGGAGTAAATTCATCATTGTGAGGGTGGTACATTGCTGGCACAGCTTGCCCAGCAAAGTTGTGGTTGCTCCAATCTGGAAGTGTCTAAGGCCAGGTTGGACAGGGCTTGGAGCAACCTGGGATAGTGAAAGATGTCTGTGCTCTTAGCAGGGGGTTGGAATGAGGTGATCTTTGATGTCCCTTCCAGTCTAAAGCAATCCATGATCTTATGATTTTCTAGAGGCTGTTTTTTAATGGAGGGACAGAGAGCACCCCATGACTGAATGAAGGTACGTGGTGTGGGCTTCATCCACTGACATAGAACAGCAGCAGGTAAAGAGGCAGCACTGCAGAGTTGTACTCCACAGAGGGAGGTGGGGGAAGTTACATTCCAGTCTCCTAAAAAGATCCAGAAATGGCAAAAATACTTTAAGCCTCAGAACTGCCCAGTTAAATAAAACCTCTATCCCCATGGGAAAGCTGCAAGTTAAAGGTCCCATCACAAGTAGGTGGTACAGGTGTAAATTTGCTGTTAAATGGGAAGGGCTTTTAATTTTATGGCTGAGGTTTACAATAACATCTATAATCAATAGACTAAATGCAAGAAAATAAAACACTTTAACTACATGTAAGACTCCAGAGCTTTGTGCTTTGTTTTACCTTTGGTTATTTGTTCTGTGAGGATTAAGTGCTTAAAAAGCTTAAACGCATAGGAGGTGATTCTATTTTCTTTTATTGTGATATAAAGTTGGGATAGTTCAATTAAAGTGAATGAGTATATACAGGTATAAAACTTGTGTAAACACTGAGGGCATAAGTCCTATAGACTAAAGAGACCAAGAGGTTACTATAAATTGGAAAGATATTGAGCCCTTGTTTGTTTCATAACTGTCACCGAGTCATCAGTTTTAAAACAATGTATTGTATCTTTTATCCTCGATGTGTCGCTTTCATGTTCGCTGGGAACAGACAGTTTTTCCAGAATTATGATTATGTCTTCATATCATTCATTTTGGTTGTGGTTGCTACGTTACGAGACAGGGATATAGCAAAAACTCTCTTTGCTTTGCTGGATATTCAAAGCTTTTCAGAAGTTAAATGAAGGAAAATGGGAATGTTTTAAGACTTGATTCTTTTTAAAAGGCCTATTGCTGAGATGCAGATGTGATGGTATCACTTTGTAAATGAGGTTTATTTTGCCCAAATTAAAGATAAGGCATTAGTGTGAAGTAGTAAAGACTGGAGAGGGAATGCAGTGAACGGTGCTAGAAGGCTCTGGAGTTATACTTGGGGAATGGTAGCAACACTATCCTTCAGCCCTTTGACCTCCTAGTGGGTTTGTTAATGGCTATGGAAATGTGTCCCTTTAATGCCTGGAGGTCAGGATTTGTTTTTGGAGCTCTGGACAGCTGAGGACACGTGCAGGTGAGAGCAGACAGGGCTGAGGCTTGGAGCCGGCGCCAGCGGTGCTGGCAGAGCGCCGAGAGCTGTCCTTGTACACTGCTCACACACAAGTGACTCTGGGAGAATATATAAGGGATTTTTTTTTTTTTTTAAGAGTCAGGAGCTGATGAAGTTTAATTACCTCTCTGAGCTCAGATTTAGTTATTTTGCATAATTTTAATCACCGATGGCCTAATTTTCATAGGTGTTAACTCCCGCAGCTCACGCTGAATTGGAGAAGCAGATGCTCACACCTCTGGAAATGAGTCTTTAGGATCCAGAGTTCACAGCTGACTTCCTAAGCCAGATATTGATAATGAGTTTTACCTTAGTCACTTCTTGTTTTAAGAGATACTTAGAACAACTATTTGCATGGCTGTGGAAAGATGGTGTGTTCTGTATTTAAGATTTTAATTTCAAAAGTAGGACCTGAAGAGCACAGAGTTCTGAAGGGATGTGGAGGAGGAATCCTCTTCACCCAGTGTTTGATGAAGAGCACTTTTCATTGCCTTTATGGTTGCATTTAACACTCCAGGCCCAAGAAATGGGGTTAGGAATTCCCAGAAGGAACTAACGAGAAGAAGAATTCGTGGCTGTGCTTTATGTATTGTGGGAGTTAGGTATTTGATACTTGTCATGTGAAAAGTGTGTTCTTTATTATTTTCTTTGGGGGTAACGAACCCTGTGAGTGTATTCCGATTTGCACAAGATGCTGTGAGTTATTTAAGAGAGCATGACAGCCCATCTGAACAGTACCTGTAAATGCAAGTAATTGGCAGTATTCACAGATATTTTCTGTGAATACATTACAAAATTTGGAAGTGATTTGGGGCTAATGAATAAAGAATCATTCACAAAATAAGTTAAGAGAACATTGATGTGTGCTCAAATCAGTGTGTTTCTTTTTTCATACAGTTTTGAGATGCGGGTTTGCTTGCCATAGCTGTAGTCAGGAGCAGATACTCACTGTGAGGAACACACAGAATTATGATGTGGAAGGCTTTTTCTGCAGAGACACCCCACTGTGTTTGAGTTTACAGTGATCAGTCAGCAGTTAAGGAACACATGTAGTTTTAACAACTGTGGATCTGCTGTAAAAGGAGAGAGCATTTGTCTTGAGAGTAAAGGAAGGAAATTACTTTACGTAGTTTACATTACACAAAACCCAAAGATTCTGTGGTAAAAGTAAACAAGGAAATTTAGAGGAGTGGAGGCATAAAGCAGCACAAGTGTGAACAGATTGGTTATAAAAACAATATTGCCTAAGATTTGCATTTGGGAAGCTTGGGAAGACTTTGGGCTCTTATTTTACTCCCCTCATACTGTGACCTGTGAATCAAAGCGAACTTTGCCTGTGGAAACAGTTGTGTCAGAAATATGCTCTACATTTTCAGACATGATGGGGAGATAAATCCTGCTTTCCAAGGATACACAGCACTGTTTTCCCTGTGGTTTTAATAAGTTCTTCGTGGCATTTCAGCTGGTACACACCAACAACTGCTGTCTTTACGGCATTCACCTACCTGAATAAAAACCTTAAATTCCTTGAAAACCTTTAATGCTCTTTAGGTGTGAATGGAATATAGAATGAAAGTATTTTTTGTATCACAGCTTGTGGAAAGTGGAGTTAACTGAGATGCTTTAGCCAATCCCTGGAAGGGACTGGCAGTACCTTAGGCACTTTGAAAGGTGCCCCCTGTGGAAAAGCTGCAAGTGCTTGGAGCTCCATCCACTTATGCAGGATTTCAGCTGTTAAGGGCATTTCAGAGCGAGGTGTCCAGCTCTTGGCAGAGAGGGGTGGTTTAGTGCTTTGAGACACATGTTTGAAAGCTACTGTTCACACTTAATCAAACCTCTTAATCTTTGCTCATTTTTTACACTGTGCTCAAAGGTGCTGTCAGGATGATTTAGTGTTTCAGAAGCTTTGGAGATTGGTGCTCTGTCAAAAGTTTTACACAAGTGCTCCAGACAAATAGCACACACTTAACCTATGTAAATTTAACACTCAAAATGTTTCCAAACATTCCCTGTTTTGGATAGGAAAGTGGTGCTGTAAAGCTTAAAACCTGCTATAAAGGTTAAACCAATTGTATTTAGTTATCTAATAAAGTACCTCTGCCTTACCTGTAGTCTTTCAAAAATTCATTTTACCTGTTCTCTTTCTATTCCCAAAGGTTTGCCTGGAGGACTTCTGAATGGAAAGCTTGCCAAGTGTCCCTACTCCTTGACCAGCAGGATCCTCAGCAGCAGAAGCAGGCAGGGCTCTGTGGAGGTGGGATCCAGACCCGGGTGGTCTATTGTGCCCAGATCATCGTGGAGCTGGGGACACAGCGGCTGAAGGAGGGTGCGTGTGGAGGCTCACTCTGAAATGCTGGCCTGGGCAGGTCTGAGTAGGAGAAACAGGAAGAAAGATGTAGATAAAGAAGTGGGAGCCTTGCTGATGCCTTCCTTGTATCCATGCTCACACAGGGTGGTGCTGCTTGGCACAGGAGGAAGCCCTGAGGAGGTGCCAGGAGCTACAGCCTCCTGGGATGAATTGCTGCCAGTTCTCTTGTTCACCTGCATTTGGAGAGTTACAAAGGATGAAGGAACTAAATTATGCTTGGAGCTGACTTTTCTTCCTCTGTCATATATCAGGGAACCCAGCCCCCTGGTAGCTGAATGCACTTATCTGTAGTGTAGTCTTAGTTTAGAATAATAAACAGGTTGTCACACGCCATTCCGGATATGGCTTTGGCCTCTGCCTCAGATTGATACACAATCTTTCTTGTGATTTGAAGGGGAAAGCAAAAATAATATTGTCACAACTTTTGAGCAGATAGATGGGTTTTGGACCCTGGATGTGAGTTATATTTCCTTTAGAAGAATAATAAGTAGTTACAGATTCACAGTGAATAATTCATCATAGGCTGTTTTATTTACTCAATGTGGTGCTCTTGCAGAATGTGTTTTTGAGCAGAGATGTAAGATAATAACCACACAATATTGTATCTTAGATTTATTTACTTACAGAGGAGAAGCAAGTGTTTCCTGGATACCCAGTGCATGTCCCAGCATCCCTCACAAACTCTGAGGTTAGAGAAAACCAGACCTGTTCTTATCTCTATTCAGTCCATGCACAGTGGCTGATTCACCTCTCCCAGACATCTGGCACGACTTTGCCCTCCCAACACAACCCCTCTGTCTTGTTCCACACACGTGTGTGCTGCAGGGGACTTTCAGACTTAGAAAAGTGATGTTGGTGAAAGGTGTGTGGCATTTATTGACTTCCTTCATCCTTCTGAGCACTCCTGTGTTCCTCACAGCCACTGCGAGGCAGAGGGGTTGAACTGACTTCATTCACTCTTTATTCTGTGTCAGAATTGGGAATTTCTCAGAAAGACTAGAAGAGTGCCTCTGAATTCCTTGAGCATTTACTTACCTCATGGCCAGAGTGGTGCTACATATGTGACCCACCTGCAGCTCAAAGTTCAGTTCAGCTTAAAAGTTGCAAGACCTCTCCTCAAGTAAAAAAACTCCCAAACTGCGGGATATTCCTTGTATTTACATTTCTAATCTTAAAAAAAATCATACAAGCAACTGAAAAAACCCAGATGTGCAGAGCAATTGTACAAGGTATAAACTATTACTGTAATTTCAAAGCAGTAGTGCAGATGTACAGTAGTGCTTGGAAAGTGAAAATCCCATCTACTGTCAGCACAGTCACATGCAAATGGAAACAGGGAAAGCCTTCCCTATTATCCCTCCTTGTCCAGTAATATTCAGTGTGTCTCATTTACTAGCTGACTAATTTTTGTTCTTTGAATAAATAAGGAATTACATATTTTTTAGCTTTTTTTCTTCTGGCAATCAGAACTGGCAGAATACTTTTATTCATCACTAGGGCATGTCATCTTTTACTGTACCAATTTTTTCAGTGATGTGGAGAAGATGAGGAAGTTAATCCTCTATGTATAAGCAAATATAGTGTCTAATTGCTACCATCGAAAAGCACAGTAATTTTTCTTTCTTCACCTCTTGAGTGTCCTTAAAAGGATCATTCAGGAATCAAACAAGCGAGTCTAATGGGATATTACCATCCATCACAGTTGTTATTCTTCTGGTTACTTACAAGGAGAATTTGGACCTGGGCCCAATGACATATGTGAAAGAAGATTTTGTCCCGTGGTCTCCCCAGCAGCATTCTGGGATAAAATATGTTGAATCCTAGTTGGAGACAGGTACCATCTGTGATGTGTTTATACATACTGCTCAAAGCTCTTTAATCCCCCAAGGATCTCTCTCCCATTTTTTATTTGCTTAGTCTTCCCATCTATTTCTTCTTTTATTAAAATGTGTGTGTTTGGAAAGGGAGCACCTGTTCCCTTGAGTCCCTATATATCAGTTGTTCAGTTGTTTCAGAAGGTTAAGTCTACTGAAATCTTTCTGTATTTTGATTATAAGGTTCCAACTTGAAGATACTGAAAATGGAAAACTCTCAGGGTATTACTTTAAGAAATGCATTGATAAGATTTCATTTTTTTTCCTCCCCCAAGAGGTGACCTAAGAAATCCTTGTCTTGATCCAAGTGAAGTTATATGTTTTTTAAGCCTTGAGGAGGAAGTTCATACTATTAATGAGTATTTGGAAAAAAGATCTTGCTGTCTTTGAAGTCCTTGGTAATATTCCTGTGTTCTGAGGCTGTTACAGCTAAATTTACACTGATAAATGTGTAAAGTGATGTGTTTTTCAGAGGTCTGTGTTCCTGTGTGTGTAGGTAACCTAAGTGAAGAGACTGTGCTGGTTTTAATGCCGACTGTGCACCGAGTCCACATCCCTCCTCACTTGTGAGGCTGTTGTTAATTTAGGCTGAACTTTAACATGGTTACCTTTCAACAGATCCTGATGTTTTTAAGTATCTCACTGAATTTTAGCATGTTTAAATTTATAATGCTTAACTTTCACAGAGAGGTTGTAATCTGGTAATTCCAGAGATGGAAGTGGCAAATCTGCATCTTTGAAATGATGTTGCTTTTAAAGAGGAGACACATTTTGCACAAAAAGTAGCACAGAATACACAAATGAGCTACTTGTGGTACAGCCCTTTGTGCCCTTCAGCTCTGGATACTCCTGATCCCGGTGCCTGGACATCCCATTTCAGGAACAAACTGTAGGAATGGTGGTGACAGCCCTTCTTTGTACCTCTTGAAAGTAAATCTGTTCACTCATATGAAAACTCTTTTAAGCAGAGTAGAAATGCACATCCTTAACTTATTTTCAAGGCCAGACACTGCTACCATAGGACACACAGGCTTTCTTCTCTTCTGTAAGAGGGCTTACAAAAAGAGATAAGATTTTGGGGGTTTTATGAAATTTTATCTGAAATGTATTTTTCCCTAATAAATTTTAATTGATCTGGGTGAATATCACTAACTAGCAATCCCCTGAGTACCATCAAAAAAGACATCTGGAAAATGTAGTGAAGATTATTATGCAACAATCTGTTTATGATACCTCTCCTTGTTTGGCAGTACAGCTCTCCTCTCAGACACAATAAATTATCCAGTGATATGGGAATGAAGATTCCTCTTAGAATCTGGGACTGGTGTCTGTATTTCCATCCAAGCAATTAATAAACATATGTAGTTCCTAAATTTAATCTTCCACCTCAGGATTTTTTTACATTCTTTTCTGAAGACCAAGGAGTATTCTTCTGTTTTCTAATTAGTATTTCTTTTTGGATTTATCTGGAAACTGTATCTCTTCATCAGTAGCCTGGGAGATGGCAGTCTTTATAAAATACTCCAGAAGTATTTCCTCTCTTCTCTGAACTAGTTACCTGCTGTCTCTAGTGACTGGGATTGCTGCTCTTCCCATATTTTCTGTAGTTTTCTAACTAAGGTTCTGTCTGCCCTGTCATTCTTTTATAAAATTTGTGCCTTGACATTTTTCCTTTTTTACTTGTTTGAATGAGATCCAATTTACCTCTTGCTTTCAGAATTTCCTTAAAGTGTTTTTGGAGCCTGTCTGCTTAAGTTTTAATTATAGGACTGAAAAGACCTTTGTGAAATACTGCTTCCCTTCCTTGAATCCTCTTTATTTACTCAGCATAGTAAATTTGGCTAATAAAATGTATCTTTTATTACCTGCTCACCAGAAATCATTGCAGGTTTCTGTCTTCTTAATCTTTGTTATTTTACATCTGAAAATCCACGTAAAATTCTCATGCCTGTACCAGGTTCTAAAGGCTTTTTTTACTTTTTCTTTTTTTTTTTTTTTTTGTTTTTTGCTTAATAAGTTTCCCTATCATATTTGTCTCCATTCATGTATTTTTATTTGAGCTTTAATTTCAATAGCAGGTATGTGACATAGCTGTGCCTTCGTTATTTTGGGATAGCTTTTAGTGTTACCCTGCAAAACAATTTCTTACAGAAGTCTCTATTATTTTTATATTCCTCTTTCCTTTGAGAGAGATTCAACCCTCACCTGTTAGTAGACATAGTCTGACTTACTCCATTGCAGTTCCCCAGCCTATACTAATTTTTGCTTTATTTATCCACCTGGTTCATTTTACATCAGGTTGTTTTTTTTATAAACTTGTGTGTTGCCAGCTGTAGCAGCAAAACCTCCTTTAGTCTGTTTACAACTGAGGATTTGGAAAATACTCAAGTACCTGTTCAGGTCTAATGGTTACTCTCTGATCCATCCCTGTGTGTATTCCCTTATGTAGTTTTGTCTTACAAGCCCCTTTACTGACAGAATCACAAAACGGTCTGAAGCTGAAACTGGTCCCCTGCACTTTCATCTAAGTCCTACTTCTGCAAGTCTCAAAATGATTATTTTATGGCCTTTATATGTTCTTGTTTTCCTCAAAATATTGAGCTTTCTTCCTACTGCTGATAGACAAAAATGTCTATTCCTTTCTTTTCTGATGAGTGAATTTTTCAGACTCTTCTTGATTCCCACATGGGAAATATTTTGGCATTGTGTTTTGTTTTTCAGATATTGGTGCCTCTTTGGACTTGCACAGAGATTAATTTCAGGAGTCCTTTCATTCATATCTTATGTTATTCTCTATTTATTCTCATCCCTTTCTTTCTACCCTATTGTCTTTTTTAGCTCCAAAATTGCTGTTTTCCTTCCTCTGCTCTGTTTCCTAATGAGGGTGCCACAGTTTTTTCCCTGCAATTTTTGCCTTTGTTCTGCTCTGAATCATGACCTTCCAATGTGTGTCTCCTGGGGGATTAGTGTTTCAAATTGGTGCCTGTGGCATCTGCTCAGTAAACTCTGGGAGTATTTTTGGGAAGAGGACAATACCAGTGGAAGGCCCAGTTTGAAAATGCCACCATCCCCTTGGGTGCCAGGGGTCTTGTGAAGCACCAGGTCAGACTTTTTAGGAACTGGAAGTTGGTTGTGCAGGTTGTTGTTGTTTATGGCTGTTGCCATCCTGTATATTTATAGGGACTGTGTTGATGGAGATAAGCTGCCCAAAGGAATTGATGCAGGTTATGCACTGTTGGAGTGAATAGGAATCCTGTGTGGAGTGTGAGCCCTATAGTAAATGCACTTTTTATTATTATTTTTTGTAAATTTATGCTGGTGAAACTGCAGAAATGAGAAGATTAATTTACTCTACGGAAATTAGAATTTTAGGACTTTGATGTTTAAATCCTGTTTTCCTTGTCTGGTTTATGAAATTGAAAAGGAATAGGTTAGAATATATTAGTAATGAGAAAACTTGACTAGGACTGTAGGAGGGAGAGAAATGATGGTCAGCAGTGGTGTGAAAAAAGCTTTGTTGAGCTGCCTCTGGTACAGCAACAGGAGCATCCAGCCTGGGGCTTAGCTGACCTGAATCACAGAAACCAGATTCTCAGGTGGAACCTCTGCCCCCCGAGGATCCCTCTCATCCCAAGCTAGTTATTTATCACTGGGATGGCTGTACTGGCTTGAAAAGATGAGAAATACACCTCTGAAGTGTGAAATATATTCAGGGAAGTCTGTATCAGATTTATATTACTGGGATGCCAAGTTATTGATCTGTAAGCTCACCAAATGCTGAGCAGAATTTATGAGATACAACTCACATAATGGAAAAATAAATATGTAACAGCTGGCTTCTTTGGGGGAAACCCTGTAGAAGCAGGAGAGGAAATGATTTTATTCTGATTGTTGTAGTGCTTGACAGTGGTGTTTAAATGTGCATTTCAAAATTTTGAGTTTGAATCTATTAAGGAAAAAACATTTTCCCTAATGTGTTTCAGAGGTGTAATATTTTCAGTTCTTTCATATCTTAAAACTAATTAAACTAAAATGAAGTGAGTAATGTTTAAAAAGACTTTGACAGTGAAAGAAGTGAACCTTTTAAGAGGTGCCTTAGAAATAATAGGCCTGTTTTTTGTCAACAAGCTATTTGTTATGACCGTGAGTAGTTATCCCTTTATAAATGCTTTAATTTGTTTAGCTGGCTGTGGTATGCAGCAAATAACATGCTGCCCAGTTAGTTCACATCAGATACTAGGTTTTAGTCCAGGCTTTTATCTTTGAAAGCTTTACTTTTTAATTGCATCTGTATTTTTATAATTACTTCGTGCCACTGAAGCTGGATTAATTCTATTCGAGACAGTGATGGTTTGTTCTGTGTAATTTTGTCCCGCTGCTGTTCTGAGGCTGGGGAGCTGCATTGTGTTCAGACAATACCACGGAGTGAGATGAAAAATTAAAGGGATTTATGTGTGTGAGGCAACGCCACAGACTGGGACACTGGGGAAACAGAACGAAGCCAGAGGTATCTGGAGCAGGAGACACTGGAGATAAATGAAGTTTGTGTGCCAGGGCCAGCTCTGCTTGGAGCAGCCTGGCTGCTCTCAGGATCCGTGCTGGCTGTGTCACCAGCTCAGCTTTGGGCCACCTTGGCCACACCCTGGTGTCCCAGGCACATCCACAGAGGTGCTTTTCTGCTGCCAATCACAGAAGAGGTTTCTTCTTCCTGTGGGATGAATGCTGAACTCGGCAGTGAGCAAAGCTCCCACCCTTACGGGGCTTTCATGAAGTTTTTGTGGATTTTCTTCCATGTTTCATAGGTTTTCTTCCCTGTTTTCCTTCTTCTGTCACTCTCTCTGGTGGTCTGCTCCAGCGATTTCCAGCTTTTTTTTTGGATAACGGCCAAATGCTCAAGTATCCCACAGAATCCTTTTTTCTTTCCCATCATTGCCTTTGCTGCCATCCCAGCATCCCTGTTGCCTCTGCTGTTTTTCCTGGACACTCTTAATGAATTGTCACCTCTGATCTGCTCAGTCATGTGGCTGCTGGTGGGGAGCCCCGTGTTCACTCTGAATTTTTGCCAGATATGTAGAGTCTGTTGTTAATCTTCACAAATTCTGCTGTAGCAAAACAATGCAGTATCCCAGCTGAGATCACAGTCCTGTTGAGCAGCAGAGGGAGGACACAGGGATACTTTTTGTCTGTGTCACTTTAATAAAATTATGAGGATTTTTATTGTTCTGAAATACATTAAACTATTGTTGCTCTTGGCAATCCACTATTAACCCTCTTTCATGCTGTGATTAGCCTTCTATTCATACGTTGTTCTTTGTCTACTAAATAGATTTTAATTGAAAATAGGCCTCCAACTTTGTGCTTAGTGGCTTCAAAACTAATTGGTTCTTCCTCAAAGCATAAAGGAACCCTTTCCATGAGACATGGGGTGCATTAGACCCTTGATGGAGGGATGCAAGGGACTGGGGTTGGTGCTATTTCCAGGCTGGTCAGATTGCATTCACCCCTTCTCCCTTGTGCAGTGTTTTATTTTTCCTATAAAAATGTCTTTCAGGTTAGAGAAATTACTTATCCCTACTGTGTTTTACACATGAAGGTGTTTTTATAACATAACTCGCTCCTTTGTGGTTTTCTCAAGTAATTTCCCTTTGTATTGATCCAAGTGTCTTTGGTTTACAAGTCCCAGCAAAGGCAGTAAGAGCTTTCACAAGGAAGTGCCATCCCTTTCTCGTACCTGCCATGTATCCTGGCAATCTTTAATTTGGATTAGTTTTGCCATATGGTAAACATTTGGATTTATTTCCTTGAGAATTGAGTATTACCTAAAATATGTAAGAGGCAGACCTGATAATCTTTGTGTGTATTCCAGATATATTAGTGATACTTAGAAAAGTCTCATTTTGGTTTTAGTATGAAAAATACTTGGGTTTTCATTGTAAAAGGGAAATGTAGTTAAAGTCCAGGAAAAAAGTGTTATTTACCTCCTGAGGAGTTGAAAAACCGTATTTGACAGGACCCCCTGCAAACAAAATGCCATCCTATGCATTTCTGCCTCTGTCTGGTCAGCATTGCTTTTAACATAGTGTGGGTATGTGTGCCTGCAAGTATCTGTCCACATGACTCTATTCAAAGATAATTTATTTATTGGCTTAAAATTACATTATGGAAATAATCATATCAGAGCTGATTTCCACTCTTCCTCCAAATCATTACCTCAGTAAAAATATATAGGGAAACAAGACACTTTAGAACCCAATTTATTATCTCCTGCTGGTAGCAATAACCTGAAAATAACAGCAAACAGTAAAATTCAAACTTGAGGCAAGACACTGGTGCTGGGAACAGCTGCAGTTGCATTTATAAAGGATAGATTCAATATAACAGCTATAGAAATGTGCAATGTTTCAGAGGCTCCCAGATTAGTACTTGATTGCTTTTTCAAGTTTATTCTATAGATTGGGAAGAACACAGGATTTTAAAAGGTACGAACAAGCGTCATAAATAAGCTGCTACTTGAATCAGAGATGTTTCCTCCCCCTCCCACTCCTACTTTGCTTCCCTGGCTTCTGCCTTTCACCTTCCTCCAAAAATGTAGCTAACGTTGTTCCAAGGAAAATAATTACACAGAAAGCACCTTTTCTATATGAATGCAGGAAAATGCCACTACAGAGTCAATTATTGAACGAAATCAGAAGGCTGGCCCATTCCTCAAGACATTCCTGGCAGCTGTGTTCATTTATCATAGGCATAATGTCAGGTTTTTTCCTAAATAGGACATCCCCAGCCAGGCTACCTGTGCCATTTGGAGGCTGCAGTATGTGAGAATTTTGGCATTTAAAAGGTTCACAGAAAAAGTCCCCCTTATCATTCCTTTATAATAAAAAAGATAAATTTGTTAGAGTATAAAAGAATGACAGTAGAAAATCACATCAATCTTAGAAATAAACCAGATGGAATACAGAATTTTTAATCAAATGGCTGAAGAAGGAATGAAATTCTGTTTTAAAGAGGACCCTGCTGGTTCATCCTGTCACTCTGGGTGGAAGCTGTCTCTCTCCCTGTCAGGTGTTGGAAAAGGATGGTACTGATATGCATTTATCATTACAGCTTGGGTTTTTGTCCTGGTCTTACTCCTGAGGACTGACTGGAGGATTGCAGTCAGTGTAGAGTGATGAGTATAAGCTGGCAGAGCTTGGAATGTATTTGGGGATTTGATCAGAATGGTATTTTCCGATTTACCTTCTTTAGAATGCAAAAAAACTACTTAAGGAAGTGAGCAAACAAGCAGCCTTTTTCCAGTGCCAAATAAGATGTAGGTCCTGGGAAAAGAGCTCCCAGTGCTAGAATTAAAATAGTGCATCAGCCCAAGGGAGGAAGAGGAGCAGGAGGGTGGCTGGCAGGGGGAAGAAGGCAGGAATTTCCATCAGAATGGGAAGATGCCATCCATTAATGTAGGTTCGGTGGTAGCTCCTTTAACTCTTTGTAACCAATTTTTCTTGACTTTTTTTTAATCCAAAATCCATTTAAAATAGTGCTGGGCGCACTGTTTGGTTTTTAAGGAAGGAGAACCCTCCAGCCCTAGGCTTCAACATTTAAATAGTTAAATTCAGTATGGAAACAATCTACAAATCAGTGAGGAGGGAAGAGCCATTCCTGGCAATGACACCTTGAGTTAGAGCAAAGCAGGACTGGACTTTATTCCTTGGGTTGACCATTTGTACTCAGTTTTATTTCCTTTCCTCTCTCCAAGTGAACTCTCAGAAAACTGATACAGTTTTGCAAAGCTTGATGCTAAGAGGCAGGTTAAGCCATGCATGAGACTTCTTGGTAAAATAAATACTCTTATCCTTAAAACTCTAATATTTATCTCATTCTGCAAGGTCTGTAGAAAAGGTCTCTGTATGTCAGCATTCAGATGAATTGGATTTGTGCCGCCTTGTTCTAATCTTTAAATGAACATGTCAAAGGCCCTACAGAGTCTCAGAAAACATTCAGAAAATGATCTTTTTTACCAATGTATTATCTTTCAGTTAGAATTAAATCACACTGTTGCTTAATCCTGTTACTCTGATGAGGTGCTATCATAAGCACTGATATTGGTCTGAATATCACTTCAGACAGATGGGTCTAAACTCAGCTTCAGGATGTGCAAATAATTTGAGATTTTGAGTGCTAAAGTCTTGTGTGTAAAAAAAAGTTGTGTTTTTCTTCAAATGATTCATTTTAAAGAAAATGGTGTAATATCAGAAAAAGGAAAGATTACTCATATATTGGGCATGTTTTTACAAATTCTTTTGAAATAAATTCCACCCATGGAAGCAAAGAAAAACAGAAATGAAAAATAAAAATGAGGATAAAACAAATTCAGTAGCTATAAAAATTAATGAAGTCTTGGTAATGCCATGGCAAAGTAAACTCAAACAAGCCTTTGCCTTTTGAAAGACTGCTTTGATATTGATTTATCTAAAGAGACAGCCAAATTCAACCCATAATGTAATTAAAATGCAATATCATATAATGACTCAGAGGACAGATTTAAGAGTCTTTCTTTCTTTTCCTTCCTCTCTCTGCCCCAAATAAAAAGGTGAGAGAAGTTAATTGAATCTAGAAATCTCTTATGATAAACGAAAATACAGAAAGTCAACTTTTCAAATCCCTTGTGAGTATCAACTAAACTGGTACTTGGCAGGGTTTGGGATTGGCTCATTTCTGGGATAAAGAGGATTGGAGATCCATGGGTGCAGGCACCTCAGGTAAATGTCTCTTCTCCTAGGCAGGGAAGATGCTTCGTGCTTGTGTCTGTGTAGAAGAATCCAAGAGCTCTGCTCAGTTTTATTGGGAGTAGGTGAAGAAAATTCCAAGATCTGGACACTGCATCCATAATCCAGAGATGGCAGTGCCCCAAAGGGCATGGGAATGGGGAGAATCCCCTGTGCTTGGGTTTTACTCACCTGCCTCTGCCTGGCTCCCCGTTGCAGTGGGAGCTTTTTGGATTCCTTTCTTAGGTATCTTTCTCTTCAGTCCTGTCTAAAGACATCTCCTTGCCCATAAATGTGGGGATTAAATCCTGGTTTGTTACTCCAGCACTGATGGAAATCAGCACTCAATCTAGTTTTAAAGCATCTGATTACCACTAAGCTTACTTTCAACTGGCTTGCTGAATATGGGTGATATAGATAAAACTTTTAAGTGCCTTTCTGAACACAGAATTAACTTTTTGCCCTGGGAGATAAGCCCCTGAAAAATCACTGAATTTTGGAGCATTCTGGAAAACTAAGGCCAGCAGTGCAGAGTTACAGCCTTGATTTTCTTTTTCCTTTTTTTTTTGTTTTCCCTCTTAGTTGCCAGACCAGTTGATGGGAAGCTTTGCCAGGGTCCTGCCCCTGCCACCTCCCAGGTGTGTCACCTGCCGTGCCCGGCCGAGTGCGCCGTGTCCCCGTGGTCACCCTGGGGTCCCTGCCTGCCCGAGAGCTGCCAGCACCGCCACGGAGGGAGAGGTGAGCAGGGAGGGGAGCACTGCAAAGACACTGCAAAAGCAGAGGTGTCACATCAGACACTGGGAGCCTAATGTGTTTTTTAAAGAAGTTAATCTAACACAGGATGAAGCTCTTGGATGTGTGTAGTGGAATGTGACCTTTAAAAGCTTTTTGCCGTAATTCACGTGAGAAGAAAAGGTGAGATTTTTTTCTCAGGCTGATTCAGGTGCTTTTGTCCTGCACTGAGTTTGTGCAGGATGATCTCTTGGGCTAGCAGCTGTCAGGCTGCCCTTCTCTGATCCTCCCTGGAAGTCCTGCTGCATGCCTGGATTCCAGGGCAGTGTATCAGGATGGAGGTGCATCCCACAGCCCTGAAATCTGCACTCAGGTGGACCCAAGAGGTTGTTCTCATTGTTGTGGGTTTGGTTTAAATTCCTGGAAGAAGGATGTGCAAATGTAATTCAACCTCCCCTGGATTTTAATTGACTGCTGTACATGTTTGTTGCTGCGACACGTTGAGATTCCTTGCTGAGCATTTCCTGAGGCCCTAAGTTGTAAAGATGGCTCTTGGAGTGCGTGGCAGGGAATGGATATTATTGTTTGGAAATTAAGCTTTTCTGAAAACTGCCTAAGTATGTGAAATGATTTCAATTGGTCAAAAATTTACAAACAAAAAGAGAAATAATAGAAAATAATAATATCTGCTAAAGCGTTTCACGTTTAAATTGTTTTGAATCATTTCTTTTGCTCATTTGAGAACTGTGGAAGTTTGGTCTGTTATATTTTCTTGGATGTTTCATTTTTAGTTTTATTTTCTGTTCTCTCCTAATGCTGCATATTTGCCCCTGCTCCAAGACTGTCAGAGGAAAAACCCCCATGTATTTTTTCCACCATTTTCTTAGAATTCTGTGTCATTTGTGTAACAGAACTTGCTGAAAGATACTTGTGTATTAGTTCTGCATTGTATATAGCAACATGACTTTTGGTTTTATTCAGAAGGAGGTAGATTATGTAATCAATTCTATGATTATTTCTGTAACCTTTTTCTTCCACTTTACATTTGAATCTTCCAGTTTAATGGGATGTCATTTCAAAGAGGTCTAATATGCATTATGTATCAGAAAACCTTACACCTTCATAAAACAGAATACTAATTTCTTAGTAAACTGCTTTGCTGTGTCTCAAAACAAATCCTTTCATTAGTGGATTCCAAGGCAGAATATAGATATCATTTATATCTTCAGTTCCTCAACTGTTCCTCTCTTTTTATCTTAATGCTGTTATAACATTAATATATGCATCACTGCTAAATTTCTATATTTTGACATGTGTATTTCTATCTAATGTTGATGAAAGGGGAAAAGAAATGTGAAAAATGTGGGTTGCTGCAATTCTTTGCACACTGTTAGTTTTGCATGCCTGGGCACCTACAGTCCCAATCAATCCAGTTTATAAATATTGTTCTCTTGTTTGTCTCTAAATCCACCAGCTCCAGGTGCCCCATGTAGTCCTCTTGCTACTAGACTATTGCATGAATATTTTTTTCTGTTGTCCATTTAATTCAGCTGTGCTTTTTCCAGGCTTTAGGATGAGACAGAGGCAAGTGGTGGTGGATCCTGTGGGCACCCTGGCAGGTTGTCCTCACCTGGCCGAGTCCATTCCGTGTGAGGACGCGCGGTGTCACGAGTGGCTGCTGTCACAGGGGCCCTGTGTGACCGACAGAGGGGACTGTGGGCCTGGCCACCGTGTCCTGAAGGCTGTCTGCAGGAGCAGGAAAGGTGAGCTGGGCTCTGCTCCTAAAAGCCCCCTGGGTTTTTGTGCCTCCTAAAATCACGTTTTGCTGCAGAGCAATTGCGATTATATACAATGGCTCCTTACTGAGTTCTTTTGTGAAACTTTCAGATTTTTGAGTTGTCTGTGTTGCTCTTGAATGCCTGGGGCTGACAGAGCTCAGGATTTTGCCTGGAGCCTTCTGTTCCGTTTTATCCAAAAGGGGATGGCTCACCAGTGCAGGTTGTGTGTTGTCATTGCTGGCCCTATTACCACAGAATTGGGATATTTGTACTAAATCAGGGCTCTCATTGAGGTCAGCAGCTCTGTGGGCATTTAGAATATCAATCCAGCTCCCAGAGCTACTTCCATCCTCGGTTTTTAGCCTGTGGTCTGAATAATTCTCTCACTGGGATAACACTGTTACAGTCATGAGCAGGGATGCTCGGTTGTGCTGCCAAAATTAATACAAGACTAAGATGTAAATGAAATGATTGTACTGAGTAATCCTTCCCTTGGCAGCAGTTTAAGACCTGCAGAGTGTTCGGTGTACAAGTTGCTAATAATGAATAAGTACATTTTTATGTGACGTTTACAAACAGCCAGCAAGATGTTATTTCTTGTGTATGGTTTGAACCCCAGCCAAAAGTTTCATTTCTTGATAAGGTCACTGTTGTCAGATCTTTAGATTCAATTACATGGAGCACAATTTTGCAGTCCTTAGTCACAGTGAGACTATGCTATCATCTCAAAAGTGGCAAAATTGTGCAACTTTAGAGCCTGATATTGTATCTGAAATGGAGAATTCTTCTGTTATGTAGTTTTTTTTAGCTGAGACCGATCACAGGAAACAATTTCAGGGTGGTAACAAGTGGCTAATTGGTAAGTGGTTAATATAATGGCTTGTTTACAAGGCATTAGAACCTGGCAGAAAGAAATAATGGCTGCTTTGCCTGGAGAGCATGGATTCTCCTGAAATATATTTAAATCTGTGTGGTTTTCTTGTTAGTTTGTGAGAGTGGGGAGAAAAAAGAAATCTTCAACTGGTACAAAATAACACAGCCAGAACATTGAGGAGAGCAAAGAACTCACTCTGAATTTTGTGTGAGTGGTCTCTGCTGATGTGTGATGATCACTGTAGGTCCAGGCCAGCAGGATGTGTGCAGATGGAGGCTGGCATTGCTGAGGAGCACCATGTACTTAACACTGTTAAAACTGTGCCAGCATCCATCTCTGTGCACCAACTGGTGCTGGGGACAGAAAGTGTGTTCCATGGCAGCTGCTCATTGATCTCTGATCAAACTGTCCTCTGTGGCAATGATCCCTCAGAAGCCAGGCCTTTGAAATGTGTCTTCTTCACTCAATTGTTCAACAAGGTGTTGGAAGTCTCACAATACCCTTTTCATTTCAGTTATTCTGTGCATGTTCTAGTTACAAAACAAATATGTTGGGACTCTTCTCACCCTGCCAGCCTGAGGCAAATATTGTCACTAGAGGTGATCAATGTCCACTAAAAACTGAGGAGCTTTCACCAGGAAATAGGTTATGAGGCAGGTTAGAATCATTGCTTCATACTACTCTGAGCACTTTCTGAAGTCTTGATTGAGTATGAGAGCTCTGGAAGAGTCCCTAAAGTTGAAGCTGGAAAAAGAGTCAGATTGTTTCTTTTTCTCTCAGTTCACTAATGTAGTTGCTTTGTTCATAACCTTATTTATTTCCTTCTGTAATGTTCTCTTACCTAGATTTCCTTTGCAAAAAGGAGTCTGCTTTTTTTTGGATAAAAGTTGGAGTGTCAGCTTTGCTTAATGTGTTTTACCTGGAGTAGCTGGTTAGTTGGCAGTAGGAGGTCAGAAGGGAGTTATGTTAAACTGAGATGTGTCATTTACAGGTGGAATAGCATAAGGCCTGTGTCCATGCTTAGCATTGTACACATGTTCAGTATTCTGTGCAAGCAATGGCCCTGCTGAAAGCTGTATTGTGTGCTCCTATTTTCTTAAGTGTCTTTTGTAGAATTCAGCTCTAAAATCCAGTGATTTATCCAGTCATTCTGTCATCCATGCTTGGCATTTTTGCTCAGTATTCCTACTGAATGCCTGAAGGGATGACAAAAAAATTTTTTTGGACCCTGTTAAATGCCAAAATTCAGCATATCATCATCTTAACAGTTCATTTGGGCCTGGAGTGTGTTGATTAGGGTACTTTGGGTTGTCTCTGTATCCCTGCTGGCAGGACACCTTCATTTCCATGTAAATGCCAGAGTTTGTGATGTGGTGCTCTCCTGGTTTTGCTACAGCAGCTTCCATGCTCCTGGTGTCAGCTGTGCCAGGAGAGTTTGCCATCAGCCTTCTTGTCCTTTCCTACCTTCTCCCCTCCATCCCCTGTGGCTGAAGCCGTGTCCTTTGCAGCCTGTGCTTGGCTGGGTAGTGCTGGGCTCTCCATGGCTCAGACACAGGAGGCTTTTCCAGGTGGAGTCTGTTTGTTCACTTGCCTAAAGGAGCTTTTGGTCACCACATTTTCTATCACATGTACTGTCCACAGTGCCAGCCCGTGCCATGACAGAAGTGAGCGGGGGCAGGGCTAAAGAACCTCTTTCTCCAGCTAAAGCCTCACCTTTGAGTCCCTTGTGGTGCCCTTTCTTCCCACGTTAAAAAGCCATCCTTTCTGGTGGGATTGTTACACTGGCCCAGGTAACAAATTGCTGCTGGCCTGAGCTGGAGCTTGGAGAGTTTGGGAGTGAGTCACAGATGGGTCAAGCTCTGATTTGAGGGGTTTCTCTGTGGGCTTCCCTGCCAGAACAACATCTGGGTGTAAGGGCTTGCATGAACTTCAGTGATGTAACACTTGTGCTCAGCCTAGAGGCACAGAAATGGCTTTTTGTTTCCTAAATAGGTTAATCTGTAATAATGAAGTGGTTCCACAGAGCACACACTACGGACAGCAGGGTTTTATGTAGTAGCTGGAGTCTGTAATTTGTGATTTGTAGTACTTTAGCATGGATGAGGAGTAATGAGAAGACAATAGTAATCTCATTACTTTGTCATTATTAGGTGTCTGCTCCCACCTAGGAATGTCTCTAATCTCTGTTAATAAGTTACTGAACATGTGCAAGATACTCTTAGTGTCTGGTCCGTATCCCTTGAGTGCTTCTCTTCTGTATCAACAAAAGGCAGTAGTGTAATAAGTCAAATTAAATTAAATAATGTGTAGAAATACAATGTGAAGTAATGCATAGAATAGAGAAAGAGTTCTTTTGTATGGTTCTTCTAAATAAAATTTTTCAGAATGGTGTTTTTTATTTAGCTGGTGAAGGTCAATGGATATGTTTGGGAAAGTCTGTGAAGCCAAAAGAACAGTATAGGAAAATTGATGATTGTACTAAAAATTGGATTGTGTGTGTCATTGGCTACATTGAGCTATAATTCAGATAAAAGAATTTATTTGAAAGCTTTTTTTTCATATTTACAGAGATCTCAGGGATTATTTGAGACCACTTTCCTCAGAGCAGTTGTTTTTGGTTGCTCAACAAGGAGTTGAATAATTACCTGTTAGTAATGTGTTCTTGGGCAGGAAGCTGCAAGTGTCTGACATTTGATTTTGGGCAGCCTTGATTAACACAGACAAATATTATTGTGCATTGAGCAGATGAAAGATCTCCAGTTCACAAAACATGAGCATGGTCAAAACTTTTTCATTTTCAAATGCAGTTGTGCAGTAGCCATAGCCTTTTGTGTTTCATTTTTTGAAGAGAGTGACCAAAATAATATTTCGTGTGCTTGGCTTCTTTTGTCTTTTTAAGTGGTAGAAGCACTTTGAGTATGGTGAGTCAGGGGACATTGAAACAGCAGGGCTTGGCTCAGGGTCAGCAGGTAGAACCTCAGTGCAGACAGGAGTACTTGACCTTCAGAGGTAATTTCACAGTTTTTTGATTTGGGTGCTAAGAAATATATAAACATGTTGGTTTCAGTCTGATGAGGGAATTTGGGCACCGTTCTTATTGTCATTTTCCCCATATCTGTTTTAGGTTGCATTAATAATAGAAAGTGAGATTGAAACAAAACAAATTTTGAGCCAGACCTTGTTTTTAGAAATGCCCATGGTGCAACTTGTGCAGAGTAGTCATTATGGTAAGGAGCAGAACCTGAGAACATACATAAAAGCAACTATAACAATAAAGGGATGAAATAACTACTTGACTCATAAAAGTAACAATTCATTTTCCAAGCATTTTATAAATGTTTCTGACAATGCCATAAGCGAATTTTTGCCTATTAGCAAGTGCACTTGAGTAGATTGTAAAATGTTATTATTCAGAATCATACCCACAAGTCATCAATCTATTTTTTTCTGGAATTCCCATGTCATCATTTATTAATTTGCTTCTGCTTGTTCAGATTCCTACCAGAAGAACTATTAGTAGCAAAGAGGATTTCTCTGTGACAGTGAACAGCATGATGTCTAAGTAATCAAATATATGAAATAAGTCATACCCAAAGGCTTAATAGTTTTAATCAGAAAATTGTTAGATCAACAACAGGGATTAATGCAAAGGTCATGTGATTTTGCTGGATTCGGGCTCTTCTACTCTACTCCTGGTTAACAAATCTAAGCACAGCTCAAAAGCTGCTGAGTATTTGCCTCCCTGTACTGTCAGCTTGGGTGTCAGGGTTTCTTTGGTTTGTGGCATTTAAAATTCACAGAATCAGAGAATGGTTTGAGTTGGAAGGGACTTTAAAGATCACCTCATTCCAATCCTCTCTGCCATGGGCAGGAATGCCAGAAGGTTGCTCAGGGCCCCATCCAACCTAGCAGTCCAGCCTTGTTATAAATGGTGTCTTCATTTTAAGGACAGTATTTATAACCATGCTGAATAATCTCTCTGTTCCTTATGCCTGCACAGTTCAGGCAGTGCCAGGAGCCAGAGGAGCAGAGTCCAGAGGGGCCCAGGATGCTGCTGACTCTCCTTGTAGCACCTGAAGGACTGGGCCTAGGACCTGTCACAAAAACTCCATCCTCAGCACCTCCTGCCTCACCTGGTGCTCTGGGGCAGCCTGGGGGTGTCTGTGCATCCTCCCCAGCCTCAGCTGATCAGTGAATAACAGCTGGCAGGGCTCAGGCTGGGGGGGCTGCACCTCCCTGCTATGGAGCATCTGCCAAAGGGGCAGCTTAGGAATAAAACACTGCTGCCAGAGGGGTTCTGGTAGTGCTGCTGAGAGGAACTTCAGCACAGCAGTTTTGTTTTATTTTCCTGGGCCATCTCTTTGGCTCTAGGCAGTTGGAATCTAGAACCTGGTGCTTGCCAAGAAGATAAGAGGATTTTTATTTTTCAGTGTTAATAAGTTCACTGAAAAAGTACATTTGGGTTGAAGTACACCTGTTTCCAAGTTTCTGTTCCATATGGTAGTTCTGTTTGTAAAACTGGGGAATAGTATTTCAGAGACAAAATGTTTTCTTTCAGCATTTTTCAGATTAAATGAATAATGTTTTGGGGTTTTTTGAAGTAGATGAACTAGTCTTAAAAAAATTCAAATTTTTTTAAAAAGAGGTAGCAAAAGCAAAATATTCCTTTCAGATTAAGAAACCATTTTGCCTTACCTTGAAATTACTTTTTTCCTAAATCCTCCCCCAGTCTCTCTTCAATTCTACTTTAAACATTATTCTTTTCTTCCTTTTCCCTTTCCTTTTTTTTTTTTTTTTCCTCTTTCTATTTTTTTTTTTTTTTTGGTTCAGTGCCCAAACAGAAATCCATTATTCACACAACTCAATTGCCAGAGCAGACACTGAAATCCTGTTGGAATTGAAGCGAGGAGTAAAGGGAAGTAAGGTAATCAAAGCAGTGTTAGTTTAAGATCCAATATTGCATTCTGCCAGGGGTTGACAGTGAAGCTCTGCACTTGGAGAAGCTGAAGACTCTTTGGGGGTAGAATATCAACAGTGGTGTGCTCAGCTGCCTGTCTGGGCTTCCAGGTCAGTCCCAGTGTGTCCTGTGGTCCCCAAGAGTGTTTGTGATCCCTGCTCTGCTCTGTGCAGAGCATCCTGAGGAGAAGGAGCATCCCAAGGGCCAGGAGCATCCTGAGGGGCTGGAGCATCCCAAGGGCCAGGAGCATCCCCACCAGCTGAGCCCAAATCCTGCAGGAGGAAGGGGCTGCAAGGGCACAGGGCAGCTGTTTTATTTCCTCCTGCAGGGCATGAGGGAAGCAGCCACATGATCGGTTCTGTTTTAACATAGAATCACTTAGGTAGGAAAAGACCACTTAGAGTCCAGTCTCAGCAAAGCCAAGTTCTTCCCTGGGTAGAGTTCATGATTTTTCATTTTGCATTGGATTGATGATACAAAATTAAGTTGCAGATTCTGTTTAATTTCTCAGATAAAAGATTTACTGTGTTCGATTTACTGAAAATAAGTCTGAAATAAGCTCCTTCCTCTTAGTTCCTGAGTGTGTCTCACCATACCCTGTCACTGGAGCTGCTGATCTCAAACCAGTGTGTTTTCCTGACTTCTAGAAACACAGATTCTAAAAGGCAGCATTCAAAGCTTTCTAGCAATTAGGTAAGATCCATATTTCTCATTTAGCAGCCCTGGAGGAAGAAGGATGTTGCAGTGTAGTAGCAGGGCTGAGTATTATGAGCATTTGAGGAATCCTGAAGTATGATGTGTGAGTTGTTCAGTAGATTTGGGACCTGTGTTTCTTGTAGTCATAAAGATTGATGTTCACTTTGAGCAGGCTGGTTGTTAATGAGCCAGGTGGAGTGGATTTAGTTACCTCCATCAAGCCTTACCTCCCAGCAGCTGGTAACATGCCAAATATTTGATGTCTCCTGCTGGAAACATTTAAAAACTCAAAATGCAGATTGTGCCCTGCTCTAGGACTGGTGCAGAAACTGTGAGGACAGACTCTGCCAAGTTCAGTAGAATTTACTGTCCTTGAATCCTCTGCTGAAATGGATGTCTGCAAAAGAAGCAGACGATCAGCTTCAGGTTAATTTTAAGGTAAGCTGCTGGAAGGTTAGAGCTTTCTCTACTTAGTCACACTTTAACAGTTTTACCTCATTCAAGATTACAGAAGACATATGGCCCCACCAGCCAAGGAAGACAGAAATGGAAGAGTCTATAAATGATTCTTGTAGTAGCTACGTGTGTGTAAATAACTGTCTTGCAGTCAGGAGTATTTCTCTAAAGTACGAGCTGAAATATCTCATGCTGGACAGGTGGAAAGTTGTGGGCTGGAATTGTGAGGTTAAACTCAAGCATACTCTGATTTATTTTTTTTATCTTTGAATGCAAATATGTTGCATGATTTCTAGCTGAGCTGTGGCTGTGCTTTCTCAAATGGTGGTGGTGTGTCTTGTCAGTCACTCAGGAGGAAGCTACAGTTGGTATCCAGTGGTAATTTTAGCTCCTCATATTTGGCTGATGGAGATGCAGTGGAGTTATCAGGAATAAAGCCAGCTTTCATCCCTCCTCTGCTGTCAGTATAAGATATTACAGCCACCTGTGAACTTATTTTTTCCTGTGCCAGCTAAGTATGAGCTTGTGGTCACTGCAGAATGCCCTCAAATGAATTGCTATGCAAAACCATGATTCTTTTCAGTATCTAGTGCTCCTTTTTGATACCCTCTGTCTCCAAAAGGTGTTTTACAAGACTTCAGAGCAGTGCTAAAATGGTGAGGGCAAAGGCTGCTTCTTCCCTATGGCTGTTTCAGCAGAGAGGAGATGGATTTTCAAATACCCTGCTCCCACTTGCACTGTGAGAGGGAGCAACAGGTGCTGATGTTTTATAAAAATTAACCTGAGCTTCAAGCACTTGTAGGTTAGGAACAAAGGGTCGAGGTAGCCCTTTCAGAAATGGGAGCTATAACATTAAGAAAAATATAAACATCAGTTAATATGGCAAGATCTGTATTGCCCTTTCTGTTTTAAATGTTAAGGAATAAGTTTGACCTACGTTGATCTGAGCTTGTGGTAAAGGTTACCTAAAGAGCAGGGGGATGTGTGTGACCTGTAGGTCTGTTACTTTGGTGCAAGTGCTTTGAAGAAACTTCATGGAAGGATTAGCATTTATATTTCAGGTTAGTGCATAGATATAATTTAAAACTTTTTTTTAATAAGCTGCTTTTAATGTCTGGGAAGCCTTTATTGAGTTTGATACTTTCTAACCTTTTGATTATAATACTGGAATAAGGTTCTTGTATTGTATTTTATAACAGCTGATGTATTTACAGCTAATTTTTTAAGTGTGGAAAAGGAATTGTATCATGGTTTCATTTGGTTTTGTCCCTATTGTAGACAAAAACTCGAAATTGTTTCAGTACAAAACTAGAAAAATACCTGTAAGTACCAACAGGAATTCCTGTTTTCTCAGTGAAATGAAGCATAAAATACCTGCTTGGTTGTTTTCTTTAAACTGAGCAGAACTTCACATACATCTAGTCCATATTCTTTTTGGAGGGTTATTGTATTTCTTAGGGAACTCTGATTCAGAAAAAGATGTGAGCAAACCAGGATTGTTCTAGAATTGTGTAAAAAAGGTAGGTTGATGACAAATTCTAAAATTAACTAAGTACATGAAAGAGGAAGGAGTTTGGAAGGATCTGTTTGAAAAGTATTACTAATGACAAAATTCTGCATCTGTGACCCAAATGTGGCTGAAGGCACCAGGGGGAGCAGGTGGAAGTTGTGACAGGGAGGGTTCATCTTTCCATAAGGGTTCTATTTTCTTGGATTAAGTGGGTTCCAAAGGGGGTTAAGGATTTCTTGGCTTTTCTGCTGAAGGGTTTCTCATATGTAGATAAGATAGATGGCATACCACACTCCTTGACCATGATTTGGTAACATTTATGTAAAGACTTTAAAACTCACAGCTTCTTGGGGAATATAAATAATGGGGATGCTTAATGTCATCTTTTTATCCTCCTCATCCCAAGTGGAGTCTCTAAGGCATTTTGCTTACATTCATAAAATGTTTCTGAATTTTCTGGTGTTCAGCTGATGGATAAACTGTACAACGGCAAATTCTGATTTTTCTTAGGTTGCCAGGCTGAATCAAGCCAGAAAATAGTATTTGGCACATGTGATATTTTTCAAATTCTTAATAGAGTGAAAATTGACCAATTCATATTTCAGAATTATTTTAGCCAATGCTTGTTTCTCCTAAGCAAAATAGTCAGAACAGTATAAAGGCTTAAATTAAACAGAAGATCATTAGGGTAAAGAAGTGAGTGGTTGTGTTTTATTGCATTCTGTGTATGAGGCTTAGTGGGATGGAGTACAAATCACATGATATGACTCACGGAAGAAAAAAAATGTTTCAAAATAAGCCAGTTTAGTTCTGTATGAAGTAGAAGTAAATTAAACCTGATTCTGCAGGCAGGATACTGGTAGTGAATATCTGTGAGAAGTGGTTGTGTGGGGCTGGGGCTGCCCTGCAGCTCAGTCTGCAGGAGGGATGGGGGTGAGGGAGAGGAGGGATGGGGAGGAGGAAGGGCTGGGAGCAGCCTGCAGCCAGGAGGTCTCGGTGCTCCCTGTTCCTCAGGCAGGAGCTGCAGCCGGGCTCTGTGCTCTGGGTGTCAGCACAGCCTTCCCCGGAGGCTGACACAAGGGAACAATCGCAGTAACTTCAATAGACAGCTGCTCCCGTTGATCTCTGACCACAGCCCTTGCGTGGAGGGAAAAAAGCAGGGCTTTTTTTTTGTGTAATTTAATCCTTCCCTGCTGGGTGGCCCTACAGAAAGCTTTTTCTGTAGCTGAAATTCCTTCAGTGCTGGACAGGAGCGATTGCGAGAACCACCTTTGTATAGTAGTTCTGAAGGCTGTTGAGTGGAAATGAAAGATAAGTCTTGTACTTTCTTTGAGTTTCTTTTTATCAAGCTGTTTATGAAGTAGAGCTGATTTAAAAACAATTTAGGCACTTGTTTTGAGGTTAATGGATGCTGGAGGGGAAGGCTCTCCCCGTAAAATAAGAAAGTTTTGACTAACTTTTAATTAAGAATTTGGAACATGGAAATTTTGGGGTAGTTCTGCACTACTGAGATTGGCTCTGGGGCATATTGGTCGGTCAGGTTTTTAAAATAAATCTTCCTCTTAATTCTAATTAAGTATTGTAATGCCAGCACTCTTCATTAGGCAGCAATTTGTGATTAGTCAGGTGGTAGTAATGGAAAGAGAAAAAAACACGTGATGAAGTAGTAGAGAAGTTGGAGAGCAGGGAAAACAGCAGTAAGATGTGGCTCCTAAACGTTTTTCAGCATTCCCGTTGCCAGATTTCCCACTGAATTCAGTGAGCTCTGTGGGACAGGACTCAATCCCCACAGAGATCCTGCTCGTGTGGAAACACAAGTTCAGAGGACCTTGGTTACACGACTTCAGCTCTGAAGTTGTGACAAGGAATGATGCTAAGAACAGCTCTAAAGAGGGAAAACTCCTAATTCCCCCCAAACTTTGAAGCCAAGCTATTATTTTAAGTGTAGATACATTATTGAATTGTTTATCTGTGAATTGAATCTCGTATTTAGTAAAAGGGAGCTTCTGTGAAGTGCTGGGGTGAATTTGAATTAGTGAGCTGAGAAAGATTAGCTCTGTGAGGAGATTGAGAACAATTTAAAATTCCATTGTATAGTGTTTTTCTTTCTGTCTCTGTGAAGTAGGGCTGTAATTGCCTCAAATTAGGTACTACCTTTGTTTAGGAGAGTTAAACAAGTAACGGGATAAGATATTTCGTGGTCCCTTTCTAAATAAACAGCTTGTTCATATATATATATATATGAGGTGGAGTCTCCTTAGAAACAGAATCATCCTGGATTGTTGGGATGTATTTTACAATTCAAAGCCTAGTCTTCCCCTACTGTGTAATTTTAGTATCACCTTTTGTCATGGTTCCTAAAATAGGTGCTTTATTAAAAAATTCCTGTGGAGGCATGGACTGTAAGCATGAATTTGCCCAGCACCTTTCTGACAGCTGAGGTTTGTATTTTGCCATCAGTTGCCTGATGATATTGTCACCAATGAGCCCTCACGTTGACCTTGTAATTATCAAGACCAGAAAGAGAAAAAAACTGATAAAAATGAGTGAACACACCCACTTGGGCTGGGGCAGTAGCGCACAGACAATGCTGCTTTTTCCTTTCATATTCCTGAGAAGGAAAAAAAAAAAAAATCCCACAAAGGTCTTGGGTTGGTCTTGTGGCAAGTGTTGTCCATGGGGTTTCAGGGACAGCATCTGGAGTGATGTGGCTGTAAAGTGATTTTTCTGGAAGGAGAGAGAATCCTTATCTGCCATTAACAAATGAGCAGGGAATTTTCTGGGTCTGGGTGAGCCCAGGGTGCTTTTCTGGAGGGACAAAGTCACTTCCAGCTGGTGTGAGGTTCACCTGGCCCGTTTCCACATCTCCTCTGGTACTGTACCTAGGTCTGTCCCTGATCTGGGGGTTGTTTCCATTCATTACTGGCAAATGTGGTTGTGACATTAACAGCCACATCACTTTTATAGTGATAATGCAGCAGAATTGGTAAGTCCTCATGAACTGAATCAGTGTGGGGCAGTTCTGTAGAAAAGACTCCATAAGTGCTTGAAGCAGGGAGGAGGTGCCCATAGTATACTGTAAAAACCAAGATGATCCTGTAAGTTCAAATTCCATTTTTTTACCAGATGCAGAATTCCCATCACTCCCCTGCCCTGGTTTCAGTGCATTTCCCAAGTTTAACACCAAGTCAGCACTGTTTGTTGTGCACTTAGTGCTGTGTCAAAGGGGACTAGAGCCAAGAGGGTGTTTTGTTCTATTTCATGGTGTTTGCAAATAAAGCAGAGTGGTTTGGTAACTCTCTTGGAAACTCTGAGACTCTAAGTTGGGCAGAGTGCTCCCTGGGCATGCATAGATCTAAGGATAGCACTTTCTTGCCTATCAATAAGTATCTTAAGGCCTTTACTTTTAATGCTATATATGACTGAAGTCCCAGGGAAATAATTCCACTACTGCTGTTCATTTGTATCATTGGAGTCTGAATTAATTCAGCCTAGGCTAGGCTTTCTAATACATTATTTATTTAGGTCTTCAAAATGTCTGTGGTGCTGCATGTGGTTGACAGAGCATGTTCTTGTTTGTTAATATTATATGGCATCCCGTTTTCCCAAGACACTTCAATAAATGCATGTCTTTGAATAAAGCTGGGATTTTAACAGGCATCTCTTTCCCCTTGTGTTGTAGCTTTAACATCCCAGATTCTTAGCTCTGATTTCTCTTCTCTATAACCACCTATTTTAAATAGTTCTGGAAAGATCTTCACTTCTTTAATGTTTGTGATTGCGTGGTGGTTTTTTTTTGTTTGTTTGTTTTATTATTATTATTATTATTATTATGCTCGTTTATTGTTACCTGTAGATAAGGCTTTATAAAGCCTTACCTATCAGTAACAGCTTATGTATTGTTTCTAAATATCTAGCCCAGCTTCCCACACTGCCCCCACTAGAAGTGCATAAATACCCTTAAATTTAATTTAAAAATCCCTGACATGAAGGGTGGAGCACTGAGCTCATATTTTCTGACAGCCCACAAAACTTACAAATCAAGAGACACGAGTGCTGTGTAAGTGAGGGTGAAACAAATGGAATACAATACTTGGAAATGAATGAGCCCTGTGAATGAACATTGGCATCTACATCCCCGGCCCCATATGAAGATTAAAGTGAGTTGTCTGCTCTAAAATTGCATAATTGCTTCTGTGACTGATTTGGTGCTGCTCCATAATAAGTTGTGAACACTGTATGCTGACCTGGTTAATGGGATGTTTACTAAATGGATATATTTGTGTAGTTTAATAGGAGGATGCTTGGAAAAATTAGCAGGATGAGAAAGAATGGCTGGAGAAAGTAATTTTTCAGCAAGTGCTGGGGTTGTGAAGAGGAATGCAGAGGCTGCCTTACCAATGGCATTTGGGGGCTTGGAGGGGGAGGTTGGATGGGGCTGGATTCCTGACTTTCATGGAGCATCCTTGTCCTGAATTCCTGTGGGAGTGGCATGGGGTACCCAGACTCTGTCCCTGACTGAAGGTGCTCCCAGGTGGGGATGTGTGTGCCTGTGGGAGCAGCCTTATCCTGCTGCCCTAACACCTTCATTTGCTAAACTATCTTGCTGGAATTTAGCTATTTTAAGTACTATACACTAAGATAATTATTTCATGAAGTAATATTATCTGCAAATTAACCTTGGATCTCTGTGGAGGTTCAGAAAGAAGGAGATAAGGAGTTTTATCACAAATTGCAGACTTGCTGGGTTTAACGTAAAGGCCGTGGCAAGTAATACATTTAAACTGCATTTAAGTAGTAAAGACCAGAATATCAAAGTCTAAAAGCAATAAACATTAAATTATTCAGAAAGTTTTTATATTTTCTTTCTAGTTTATGTGTTCTTTTCACACACTGTCATTTAATGAGGTTATATTCTGATTAAAGTAGAAAAATAAAAAAGTAAAATGTTTTATTTCACTAGATAAAAATGTAGCTTTTAAAATATATCAGGTTACCCTGTGTAATCTGGGATGACTGTACAATTTCCCCTTCGTTCAGCATGGTTGCTAACTAGCAGATTTTGGGGGGAAAAGTCCCCCTTTATAGAGTTTCAATTGAAATCCATATTTTAATTTTAAGTGAAAACTAATACATTTACTGTAATCCCTTTCGAATATTCTCTGGCAGGGTTCCCAGACATATATTTTTGAAGGTTAAATGGTTTAGGATTTATGTACTGTACTATGTAGGTGTATTGGCTTTGAGTGGCAAGGTTTTGGTAGCAAGTGAGCTACAAGGGTGGCTTCTCGAAGAGAAAATCGGGATTAAAGTGAAACCTGGAGGGAAGGTGTTCTAAAATTTGGGTTTATTTGTCATTATCCTGGTAATTAAACCGATCTCCCTGAGTGGAGCCTGTTTTGCCTGTAACTGGTGAGTGATCCCCCCTGCCCTTAACTCACCTCATGAAGCTTCCATGCTGACCCATGACCATCCCTCCCCGTGCCCAGCTGAGCAGGGCAGTGACAGCGTGGCTTTGGTGGGCACCTGGTGCCCAGCCAGGGCAGCCCACCACAGTGAGTCAGTCTGAGGAAGGTACTGAGTTTATAGGGCCCCTTCATTGCCACACACTGGCTCAGAAACACCACAGCTGCAGCAGCAAAAGTTCTGCTGGTTAATGACCTGTGTTTCTGAGCAGCCCAGAGTGAGGTGCTGGGCTGAAAAACTGCTTTTTGCTGTTTGCAGAGCTCTCTTGGGTACCATTACACAGGGCTGACTCATGTAGCGTGGATCTACCTTTCTGGCAGCTCAGAGTTTTGACTGTCCAGAAACACTTTTTTTTTTTTTTTTTTTTTTTTTTTTATAATTGTAAAGTAATCTCCCAGAGTGAGGCCCAAGTAGNAAATTGGCATGAATAAGCAGCAGTAATTAAAATAATACTCCACAAGGTTTGCGTTTTAGTATGGCAGCGTGATTAAAATTGGTCCTGCCTTGTCCTCTCCCTGGGGAACCATTGTGTGCTCCATGGCTAATGAAGTGGAATGAGCACTGTGATCAATATTTATGGTGTCGCTCTGGGCACCTGCAGTTCTTCCAGCCCTTCTTGCACTGTAAAGCTGGAATGGAGGGTCCTGACTCGAGCTGTTAATGGCTCAACTGCAGCTTGATGAGAAGGCAGCAGAGCCAGTCCCTGGGAGTGCTCCTGGTGAGGGTCACATGCCAGCTGCACAGATTTGCTAGTTCTCATTATTGATTGACACAAGTAGGAATTTGATTTTCTTAGTGATGTGCCTTCAGGTCTTCCAATCATCCTTTGGTGTTTGGGCTTTCCCTTGTTGGGAGCAGCCACCCTTGGGGTACTATACCTTGCCACAGAACAGACAAAAAAGACAGCATTTATGGATTATTTGAGCAGAGTTTGTAGGCTTCTGCCCTATGGCTTTTCTTCTTTTTACACTCCAGTCTGCACTAGAGGTTCTGTAACTGCTGGAGACAGTGTTTGTTTAATTCCAACATGATGCTGTGGAGGATCTACTCTGCATTTTTGCACCTTGCCAGTTTGGGAACTGCTCCCAGCTGTACCAAAATATTTTTCTGCAGCTGCTTCTGAAGTCCACAGAGTATTTTCTGTCCAAATCAGCTCTGAACTACTTTATTCTCTTGTTTCTTGACCCCTTAAAGGCTTTCCCAAAATAATAATATCATGTCTGAGCTCTTGGTGGGTTGGTTTGTTGCAAAGTTTGCCCATTCCCTGGCAGTGACAGCAGCTGGAGGCAGTCCAGTGTAATTAGTAAGTATTTTGGAGACTTTGCCTTGGCAGCCCTATTAAATATGTGCAGTGAAAGCAGGATTAGTATGTGGCTTCATCTTTTTTTTTTTTTCTCATTAGGGCATCTCTATGATCTGTAAGGTTATTTAATTGGAAATTAGCCACTCTTATTAACATAGGAGATAGACTTTGGTCCAAATCCTGACACCGGATAAATGTATATAGTTTCCACTAAGGAGAAAGAAAATGCATCCATATACTCCAGGGTGGAAATTTGTCCTTTTGTGTCCAGGGCAGTTCTCCTGGAAGAGAATTTCATTTTCTAGTAAAGGCAATAAATTTTCTCTGCTCAGATAAGTGACTACAGAGGTTCATCATCAGGATTTGAAGAAATAAGCCTCCTAAGAAGATGGATGATGACAAGGGGAGTAAGAGCTGTTATCCAATCATTTTTCATGGTCCAGAACATTAAGATGTATTGGTAAGACCCTAAAGGGGTGTAGAACTTCCTTTTTCCCAGTGTGTAATAAGATACCCAGTGCAGTCAGCCAGTATTGCACCATCTGAAAAGTCATTCTGTTTGCATCTCTTCATATACACAGCACACAAGTGTTAAAATCCTATATACTGCTGGGAAGTATTCTACACATCATCCAGATGTAGTCCCACAACTGCTGAAGAGAGAGAGTGACTTCCTGGGCCCTCATTTTCCTGCCCTTCTCTCCCTCCTCCATCCCACTCCAGCTGTTAACATTCCACCTTGCCTCTTTTGCTGTGAGTTCTGCTCTGGGTTTTCTCCAGAGGCTTTTCCCTCTGACTGATTTTCTGTGGTTCCCTGCTCTACAGCCCTTGCCTTCTAGTTCTTCCCTTGTCTCAAAGCTTCAAAACCACAGAGCAGCCATGGGGGACTCTGTCAGCTAGTGAAAAGCTGGATTAAACATTCATGGCTGTAGGAGTGCTTGTTAGCATATATGTATTAATTCAACATTTCCTGCTGGTTTTCAATATGTTGGGAGGTTGTGTTGCCAGTGAGGTGACTTAAACTCTGTAATGGAATACATTCCAACTAACTGCTTGAAACCAGGTAAAAATTTTGCTCTGCTTATCTGGTTTCAGAGAAAAACCTTTCTTCTTACTTAAAAAAATTGAGTATTCCTCTAAACCAGACATGGTTGAAGCCTCGTTCCTGAGGATTTTGTTGAATTCTGGCTCTGTAGTTGGGATAGCTGATACTGAAAGTTCACCTTCATATAGGGGAGACACACCAGTGTGGTTTGCTGTGGTGAACTGCTCCCTGCATTGCTTTTTGGTGCTGGGAATTCATGCACAGGTGAGGTTTGACTTGTTTGGGTTTGCTGTGACACAGAATGGCTCAGTAGCTTAAGTTTGATCCAAAATTGAGAGCTGGCTCTGTCTGCCTCCAGAGGACCCCGTGAGTTTGGAAGCCCTTTGCAGCATTTCTGGCAGCGTGCCTTCAGGTCCTGCAGGCATTCTGCAAACTGGTGGGGAGACCTGTTCCTGTGGGTTTAGATGTCAAACACGTGGCTGTGTTTCCAGGGAAGCAAAATGTAATTCTTCTGAGTCCCAGCCATGTAATTACAGCCATAATAATAGCTATCATTTTTGATGCCTCAGTGCCAAACGTAAAGGTTGTTGTTTCTGTTAATGTTTTCAGAGGACTCTGTTCTGCTACTTTTTCCCTATTTGTGCCTTATCTGTGACTGAACAATTACCAGGGATGTGATGAGGACATGGTATGCAGAAAGTCACCCTCTTGTCTCTTTTGCTGATGGCTCCGAGGAGTGTGCGAGCGCTGCTATCTCAGCTGCTGATCAATGGAGCTGGAGCTAATGTGTGCAGTGACCTTTGTGAGGGGAAAGGAGCTCATGCCAATATTGCACTTGCAGCTTGAGTCAGCTTTTACACTTTGTCATCTACCTGACTGCAGGAGCTCCTCCCTCACCTGGATTGCTGGACCACTTGCTGTTCTATCCACCGAGTTAAGAGATGCCCCAGATTTCTCTTGTGTGTTAGTCCTGATGTTTTCCTTGGCCAGGTGTCATTGTTTTGTGGGTGATCCCTGATGCTCCTGATCTAAATTCCTTTTGTGCTTCCTTAAGTTCAAAGTAATCCTGCATAGCTGTACACTTCACAGTTTGGGGAGGTCAGTGGGATTTTTACTGCTGGAGTTAGACACAATTTACAGCAGCCCATGGATCAGCAAAGGTTGTTCTCTAGCATTTCCCCTCTGGATTTTTTTAGTGCTTAGGAGTCTGATGGATGGAGCTCTCAATTATTTAGCATTTATCAAGTTTTTGCTTACAATACCTAAACAAACATTGGTATTACATAATTTTTCCTGAATATATAAGATATAATTCTGCTACAGTAATTTACAAATGTATAAAAACCATGTACTGATGCTTAACCATCCCTTTTAATGGAATAGGTTTTGGATTGAAATTTTAAGTATGCATGAAGACAGTAAGATACCATTTGCACTGTTAGGAGTTCAATAATGTATGGAATTAGCAGAGCTTTATTATATTTCTGTGCCTGCATGCCCTCCATAGAGTGAAAGTTGTAATAAATACAAGTTCAAAGGTAAAATCTTATTGCTGTGCATGAAGGGAGAGAAAATAAATTAGAGTAATGTAATCATGCTCATATATGTTATGAATTTTGAACAGTGTCTATTAGAAAGTTTGTCAAAATGTGCTTAGCTTTGAAAATACAGATTAACGCTGAAGGTTTTAATATTGTTTTTTCTTATATTCCAATTCCTTGCAAATATAAGTGTAAAATATCTCCTGCCGAAAGCAATTGTCATAAAACGACACTTTCCTATTTTAATAGCTGAATAATCGGAACAAAAATATTTTCTAAGTTGCAGAGAGGTTATTGCTTTTTTCACACAAAGAAATTTAGTGGTGGAAAACCAAATTTTAGCTGGATATTCTTCGCTTTTTGTGTTTCTATTCTTATATGTGAAAAGCATGTCCAAATGCCTCCTGACAGCTTCGACACTTCAGGGTGATTAAAAATGGGGTAGGTGTGCTCATCTGATTCCATTTACTGATTCTGTATTTTTCTTTAATCTGGTAGCAAAGTTAAAGTAGCAGCTCTCCAACAGGAGCTGGAAAATCTGTTAGGGGATGACTGGCTGGTATCAATCTGGACCCTTTGGGGTTCATATTTTTTTTTCTTTTCTGTTTTGGAGCAAATAAGGAGCAGGTCAGTGTGGGAGGGCAGCTGCTGGTGCTGAAGCCAGCAAACATCATTTGAGCTCCCACCTCAGCACCTGGTCCTTCAGCCTCTCTGAGACAGCCTCAGGTTGGTGAAATTTTGACAACAAAGGCAGTTCCTTCTCCTGGGTTTTTTTCCTTACCTTCCTTTTTGTTGTTCTCTTGTCACCTTCCTCTCTTCTCCTTCTGTGAGCCCAGGGCACACCTTGAAGACACTACAAAAGCATTGGCAGTGACCTTTTTTTTTTGACATGTTTTCCTACAGGTTTTAGCTCTGTCACTCAGTTTGGGAAAACCAAGCAGCTATTGGTGCACACATCCCCTGTTTTTTTTTAATGTGTTTTAAACAGTTTGGATGCCAAATAATTTGGAAAAACACGGATGAATTTTTTTGTTTTGTTTTGCTTTCTTCTTGAAAGCAACTATCGCCTTTAAAGAAACTTTCTGGAGAGAGATGATACCAGGAAACCTTTCTAAATTAACCATTTTACTCATGATATGTGGTTCCTGCCTTAAATTCTTCTGTTGATGCCGTGGTAGCTGAGATGTTAAGCAGGAGGAGGCTGCTGTTCCAATATGATCAGTGAACCAGTTCCAGAGGGTGGAGCAGTTTAGAGACCAAATGCAGTTTAAATGGCACTAGAGGAATGATGCACTACTGACTGAAAATGCAGGCATTGTTATTAATGATGTAATTAAAGTTCCACCTCATAGGCAAAATGGAGCACACAGAAAATATTGTTAATATTGTGTTTCCTGCATTTGATTTATCCTCATTTTAAGTACTAAATGATCTATGCAAAATACAGTGGGAATTAAACACTCTGTCTAAAATTCACAGCTTTATTATGTAAAAATGGTTCAAGCAGAGGTCAGGGTACATTAGCCAGAAGTAACTTAAGCCAGCTGAAAAATGTCTAATGCACTTTACATGCACATTGCTACTTGGCTAAACCTGGGTGTAGAGTGGGAAGTTCTCCTCAAGAACTGAAGGTCATGGCTTGCTGTTTGTATTGTTTTGGTCAGGAACAGATCTCAGACATTCATCTAAACCCTTGGCTGATGATCATCTGTGGTACTGGGTGTATTTTCTTTACTGCAATTTTTAAAAGCTCAGTTCTGAGATTTGTGGATCAATTAGAGACAAAATTGAAAAAGATAGCAGTAATAATAAAAATAAAAAATAGCCTAGTATTTGGTCCTGCATATTCTGAACATTTCCTGATGGATAGTGGGAACTCTCAGAGTTGCTTTATGAGCTTAGGCCAGACTCTGCAGCTGAACTAGAACACATTTTTGTGTTAACTGCTTCTAAATGAGCTCTTAGTTTTAAGTAGTTGGCATAAATCTAATTTTAATTTACTGTTTTCATTTTCTTCTGCATTGATCCTCTTTTTGTAGAGATTCAATTGCAGACTTGGAGAAAGATGTTTTTTAAAGAGTCCAGATGGTATTTCCAATTATTTATTATCATTAGTATTCACTGTCTCTGAAAACAAGACTTTTGCCAACCTAGATCAAACTCATCTGCTGCACTATTGTTTATGAATTTTCAATGTCCTGTGTTAATGCCAACTCACTTTTGGGGTGGGGCTACAAGAGAAAAAGGGTCTGCTATTCCCAATACATTGCAAATTGCCATTTTACTTCGGGAATATCACTTGGCTAACAATCAGTGATAGGTTTCTCATGCTTTTGAGGAAATGAGCAAGGCATGTCATTATTAAGAGGAGCATCTCTGAAGAAAAAACATAATAATCAAACCAGAAGGTACAAAAGCTTTGGATTTTTCCATGTCTGAACAAAAAAGTTTTATTTCTGGGGTCAGTGGCTCTGTGAGAGCACAATTAGTTTTTCCCTTTGTAATAAGCCCCTTATAAAAGTTTTTCAAGTTTTGAGATTAAAGATGGCATCTTAAGTTTTCAAAAATAAGGTGTTTGGAGATTCATGGGTGTGATGCATTGGCTATAAAATGCCACCTGCTTTTTTCTGAACCAAAACAAACTAAAATTATGAATTCTTCCTCTAAAATTATTCTGCCCCTGTGCAAAGATATGAGATGCAATGGATTCTGTACAGTATTGGAAGGAAGTCCACTAATAGTTTTTACTCAAAGTTTTGAAAATATATGTATATTTTATGATATTTTAATACATTGGAATTATTTGTGTAATTGATTTCTAAAATATTTTGTGTTGTTTAGCATTTGGAACAAAGCAGTACAGAGAAGGAAATAGAAGGACACCTGTTTCAATTATACCATAGCAGCAATTTCAACAATAAATCTTAATTGCAATCAGTCTTGATCAACCCACCTGCGTAGATTCCCTCATTTACAAGGAGGAGGGATAATGGAGAGAAAAAAAAAGAAATTATTGGAAAGAAACAGAGGGGAAAAAAACCTGCAGAACACTAATACGGATTATGTTATGTTCTTATACTTAAGTTTTCAGGTTGCTGCGCTACGTTAATTATTGGGAACAGCAGCCTGAATTTCTGTGCTTTTCTCTGGGGATACAGTGAACCCATGTTTACTATCAGCTGCCACTTGAGCAATTTCTCTTCCATTCAGGAGGGACTGTGCAAACAACCACGAGGTAGAACTAATTCTGCTTCTGTGCCCGAGCTCAGCAGGTGAAAGTGCAGCAAATTCCTTTAAGTGACAACTTGTCTTTCTTGTGTGGGGTAGGAGACACACCTGAGCTGCTCTCTGCGTGGGTAACCTCCTGCAGGTGTGTTGGTTGTTTTAACCTTGACTGTGGAGATGCTGCACTGAGGTGTTCTGGGACCTTCTCTGCAGGCCTGGCAGCTGCTCACTGACGTACCTCTCCTGTGCTGAGCTTTTGTGGAGCTTCCTTGGAGTCACAAATTAGTTTTCTTAAGTGCATTTACATAAAGGGAGAAAAGAATTGTGGATAAGCAGTCCAAATTGCAGTAGAGGATGTACAGGGAAGAAAAAGAGATACTGCTGTTTTTCTATACTCATCATCATCTTTTTCTCCTACCTCTAAAATGATAATTCGGACATAGATAAGGGGCAGGATTGTGGTCAATGATGCAGGGATTTGGGGGAGACTTTTGATTTTATGGAGACTTTGTAACATTTCCAGACATACAGTGCTTTTCCATACTCATTATCGTTGCCTCTGTTCCTTTTTTGTACTTTTTGTCTTTCCTTTTTCCTTACACTCCTGCACTGTTATTCCCTTTCTCTTCATTGTGCATTATGTGATTAAAAATGTTTCGGTAGTGGCATTTAACTAAGTCTTTTGACTCAAAACTTTCAGGATTGTCTCATCTCTTTTGTTCTTTTCCCCTCCCCAAAGAATGTCCTGGTTTATTTGTGTTTGTTTCCTCCTGTCTGTCGTGAGTGGCTTGTTCTATTTCACAGCTTCACCTGCTTTCACTCTCTCCACCTCCCTTCCTCTTCATCTCTTTTGCATCCCCTTCCCCTCCATGGGGCTCTGATAATAGTGATGGACCAATGCAATTAAATTTATTCCATACACCACTGCTTTCCCTGACAAACTGACACCTCTCTTCTCCAACATTCTTACCTGTTGACTGGCATTAAGCAAAGTCAGCCAGGAGCCAGGATTTCAGTGGAGTGTGACATTCATCTGCGGAGATGACTGAGCACGGCAAGCCCTGGATGCTTTCTCCTCTAAAGCTGGTTGTGCAACATGGGGAAAAAAGTAAATGTGTGATGTTGTGATGAGATGAAGACGTTCAGGATGGTTATAAGAAATTTCTCCTGTTGTAATTTGATTGTTATTGCATTTAAATGTAACATTTTCCTCAGTTGATGAGATGCCCAGGCCAGGATCCTGTCAGCTCACAGTTTCTCTGCAGGCAGTTGCTCTCAGCAAACTGGAATGCAGTCAATAGGAATCCCTCTGAATTTACTGCAGCCTGTTGACATCTTACTCTGTTACAGCAAGTATTTAATCAAAGTTTATTGTCATTCTTTTCTGAGATTTAAGTGGGACGTAAAATTTTACGATACATATAGTATTTTAGATGACAGCTTCATTATTTCCACTGAATAATTTGAAATGCTACAAGGAGAAATATTGATGGCAAACTGGTAATTGTCATTAAATATGCAGCGTTTTTACAGCAGTCACTTGTGCTAAAAATAAATTTCTGAACTTCTAGGTAGCAGTGCAGAACGGTCTGAAATGCAATTCCTTGGTCTTGGGCCTTTTCCCATCATGGAGGTCACTTGAGGCTCCAAACATGTTCAAACTTGAAAACTTCAAAGTGACTTTGCAATTTTCTTTCTAAAAAATGAGCATGGTATTATATTATGGAATGTCAAAAGGAGAACACTTGGTTTGTTATTGAGTTGATCTTTCGATTCCTGCTGCCTGATGGGATTTTTATTTTTGCTGCCTTAGTTGTCTCCTGTCCAGTGGACATTCCCTTTCTCCTGTGCCAGGAGGGATGTCTTTGGCAGGAGTAATTAAAAACTGTGTCATGGGAGATGGGCACAACAGGTCACTGGGAAGGATGAGACAATGCACCAGAGCTGCAAGGCAAGGTGGAAAACAGACAGGTGCAGCTTATTATTGGACTGGTTCCAAACAAAACATTCCTGTTGGTTCAGTGCCTCACCATGGACTGCATTACTCAGGACTATGAGTGTGGCTTCTCCTTCTGGAATGCAAAAGACAATGAAAAAAACATTACGTTTCTGGAAAAAATCCAATCTCTTCAGTTCAAGGAGGGTTTTAGGTCATTCCTCATTTTGTTTCCCTTATTGGGAAGAATTTAGTTTGCTTTTAGGTGAACGAAAAATTCCACTCAGAATGCTTCTTCTCTGTTAACTTGTTAAAGAATTCAAGTGAGGCACCAGTACATTAGGTAATGAGCAGCTTTGTTAGCAAATACATTTACAAAAATGCCATGCTTGTCTTCTCTTTCGTAATTATTACAACCTGGCATGAAAGAAAAAGGATTAAATCTTTCCTATAAAATGCTATCTCTTGGGTATATCTTGAGTATTTAGCTTTATAATCACTAAACTATTCAAGTACAAGGCAATCAGTTTAAAAAAAATGCCATTAGAGTTGGTCAGGATGCTTTCAATAAAGCATTTTGAATAGAAAACTGTAACATTTTTCTTAACTACAGCTTCTTTTAGGAAAGCAAGCATTCAGTGAGGCTGAGAACAATCGGTGCTTAAGGCATGAAATAAAGAGTGTGTGAGAGGGATCAGTTGAGATGCTGAGGGTGCTGTTTCAATCCTTACACCTCAGGCAGATCAGAAGCTGGATTGTGTGGGTTGTGCTCTCAGGTGAGGGTGTCTGGTTGCTCTCAGTGGGTGCTCAGCAGCACCCACAGGTGCTTTTCCACTGGGCACCCTCCAGCCTGGAGAGATACCTGGGGGTTTTGTGATGCAAATGCAGGACCCAGCTCTTGGCCTTGTTGAACTTCACACAGCTGGCCTCAGCCCTTTGATCCAGCCTGTCCAGATCTCCCTGCAGAGCCTTCCTGCCCTCCAGCAGCTCCACACTCCTACCCAGTTTGATGCTGTCTGTGAACTTGGTGAGAATGCTCTCAATCCCCTTGTCCAGATCATCAATAAAGACATTAAATAGGGCTGGGCTTTTACCCAGCAAACTGCACCAGTCCAAACCACGAGCAGCCAGTCTCTCCAGGAGAGTTCGGTGGGAAGTGGTGTCAAAGGCTTTGATAAAGTCCAGATACATACATCCACAGCTGTTCCCTAATCTACTAAGTGGGTCACCTTGTCATAGAAAGAGATCAGGTTAAGCAGGACCTGCTTTTCCTAAATGCATGATGGCTGAGAATGATGCCCTGGTTTTGCTGTCCATGCTGTGTGATTGCATTTGAGATGATCTTCTCCATGACCTTCCCTGGTACTGAGGTCAAGCTCCAGGCCTGAAGTTCTCTGGATCCTCCTTCCAGCCCTTCTTGTAGCTGGGTGTCACACTTGCCAACCTCCAGTCACCTCTGGGACTTTTCTGCATAGCCAGGACTTCTGGTAAAAGATGGAGAGTGGTGTGGTGAGCCCTTTGCCAGCTCACTCAGTACATTTGGGTGGATACCCCATCTGGCCCCACAGAACACACTCATGCATGTAAAGATTATGGAAAGATCTAGAAAGATTATTCAGCCATATGTGAGATAAGAATTATACCATCAAGGTACTGAGTGGACAGTTTGGAAGCTCTTGAGAATTTAATATTCCCTTTAAATCTGCGACAATGCATAAAGCACACTTTTCAGCTATATCCTGTTCTAATATTTTTCATGGAAAATGAAAGATTATTACCTCCCTTTGTAGAATACAGTAGTTTTCTGAGAATTCTCTGCCAGGCAACTGGTACAGAAGAAATTCCCCTTCTGCAGTAAGAGAAGGCAGTAATTAAACCTGAACACGGGGAATGGAGCTATAAAGTAAATCAAAGTGAGTGTTGAATTGTACCTTTGTGAACCTGGTGGTAAAGTCTTTCTAACAAAGCACAAAGCTTCCTTTCTTTGCCCAGGAACTGTGAATTGCAGCCTCTGTTTGCAGTGCTGCTATTGCTGTCACCTGCTGTAAATCCGGTGGGAAAAGAAATTTTGGAAGGAAGAAGTTGAAAGTGTATTTGTCTCCTTTCCCCACAGGGTGGTCACCCCACAATATGTGGCATATGAGCTTATGGGTGGAAAAAGCCACCCCAAAGGGGTCCCAAGTGTTTAAGTCATCTTCTGAGGGGCATGGGTTGGGTTTTTTGAAGTCAGATTAAATCAGTGGAAAGGCTGTCTTGGCTTTCAACAAGTTCTTCTCTGATGCTTAGATTGTATCACAGTCTGATTAGTGGGATAAACTGGGCTAAATTCAGAATTTGGTGAACATCATGGCACTTTCTGGCCATAAAGTCCTGATGTAACAGATAACCTGTGCTGGGGATGGAGGGGTGGGGCTCATGCTTTCAGGGCCGGCGTCCCACCTCATCCAGTCCGGTTCTGCAGCCTGTCCCTGGCTGTCCATGTGCTTCCCTGGGAGTGATGGGAGAGGAGGACAGGTGTTTCACTCTGCTTCACCCAAGCATGTAATCTCTTGATGCTACTGTACCACTGACTCCTAAATTCAGCCTGCCCAGGCCGCCCTGCCGTTACCTGCTGCCGTACAGACAAGCTGTCAAAACGTTAGCAGGGATTTTAACGCTTAAGTGACTCAGGAAGACAGCTGGAATAAGGCTTACAGGTTTATTTGCTGTTTCCATGTTGGTTTTTTTTCTGAAGGTAGTTCTCAGCATTAGGTGAGCATCCAAAGCAGCAGTGGTGATACAGGGACCGGTCAAAGCGGATTTAGCTTGGTTTTCCTTGGGATGCCATTTGCAGCACCGATGGATGGGGGCTCTGTGTAGGGAGGCGTGCAATTACTGGGCACACCAAGCATTTCCAGGTGAGCACAAGGGAAAGGAAGTATAAAACCAAAGTATTTTTAACCATATCTTGCAGTGTGATTGCCTGCTGGATCTGCTGTTCCTTCTCATAATACGCTTGAAGAGTTTTATCTGTGCCTCGAAGGCGATGAGCCTGTCTTCATTTAGGGATGCATCTGCAGATAATAGCACTGTGCTGTTGACAGCTTTATGTGCTCACAGCCTGCCTCTCTTATTTACTTACTTGTAGATGTGGGCTCTTGTAAAAGCAGCACAGTTTTCTACTCTCCCAGTTTTAATTGCTTCCTGGGCTGCCTTGTTACAGAGCCTGTTCCTGGAGCATGAGGTGAAAGAAGCACTTTCTGCCATTATAATTTTTTTTTAAATGTATAATTAAGCCTGGATAGTAATTATGTTTTTTTTTTTCCTAGGTTCATAATTAAAGAAACTTTGAAGGAGAGGTTTGTAACTATTATAAGGGCAAAAGAGGAGGTAACGTGGTGGGACCCTTTTGTTTATAAACAGCTGAGCTTCTAGAAACTTCAGATATGTAGCTGAAGTTTCCTGAGGATCCAGAAATACTAAATAATAGGACAGTGTAACAAACTGAATCATGACTGTTCATTACTTAAAATACATTTGTAAGACACTGGGTGGAATTCAGTACTAAAAGAGTAACATTCGATGATTTTTTATGAATTATGATGTCCTTGTAAATTCTATGTAATTATTCAAATTTCTTATTTAAAAAAAAAGTTTATTTTATTTTCCTTTCTAAAAACAGTAGTTCCCTGTGTTGTATTTCACACCACATCCCTCATGTGCCTTATTTTGCTGCTCATTCTGGCTGTAGTTCTTTTGGCTGGTAGCTTTTCCCCCACTGTACCTGCTTGTTGAAAGGGGTTTTGGAAAGATGCTTCTCATCAGGAGGTCTACTTTAGTCCAGGTCCCTTGGTTCATCTGCAGCAGAAAGTATTTCTCTTTTGTATAATGGTGGTCCAATAGATTCATCATTTTAGATCTCCTTGCTTTTGGGTGAGAAGCAAGAGTCAGAAATAGGAGTGGCTCTTTCTGGTGAGGTTGAAGGGGAAGGACCAAAACATCTGCCAGATACTTCTCTGCCTACAGGAAAAAGAAATATGACTTTTTTTGAGACCTGCACAATTTGTACTGTGGAAAACCAGTTCTGTAGGTAGAGATTTCTAGAAAATATGGGGCAATTATCATTAGTTCTGTTGATGTACTAAGCTTTCTGTTGATGAATTTGTCTCATTCCTTTCGCTTACCTCCTTCAGAGTGGACTGCAGCCAAGATGTCACACACCGAGCTTGAAACAAGTTTTTTTCCTTCTTTTCTTTCCTGAATAAATGCTTAGGTGGATGTTCAAATCTTACCCTTTGCAGCCTGCAGCCTCACCACATGCTGTTCTTAGCATATTCCTCCACAGGCAGGTGGACATTTGACGTGAAGTCGGGCTGTGGGTATTGAACCGAGCCGTGCCTACCTCCATGTCTGTCTTGTTCCATTTTCTCCAGGTGAGGAAGTGCCACATCACCTGTGCTCAGAGCTTCCCCGTGCCGAGGTGGTGGCTTGTGAAGTCCCTTGTGCCAGGGACTGTGTGGTCAGCGAGTGGTCCCCCTGGTCCCCCTGCTCCCACTCCTGCTCCAGCAAAAACGCCGAGGGCACTCAGAGCAGGAGCAGGTCCATCCTGGCCCTTCCAGCTGAGGGTGAGTGCTGAGCATTTCTGGATAGTCACTGTTCCTTTCATGCATTGACTTCCTTTCCTGAGCCAAGCTGTGTTTAGATCAGAGCTAATCCTGGTTCCTTAGGAATCAGGAATAATGCTGAATGCTTGTCCTTGCCTAGAGACTGAGAGATCTTGATGGGCTGTGGTTCATGTGTCACTTGAAGAAATTCTGTCACAGTTTAAAACTATTTACTTCAGCCTCTGGAGTGCTATCAGTTGAGGGCCTATCTGGGTGTGAATTTGGTTCTGGAGACCTTCATCCTTTACCAGTAAAATTGCTGCATGATAGAGTCATCCTGCAAGTGTCTTTATATGGGAACATATCAGTAATGATTTAAAACCAATGAGCTGTGAAAAATGAGGAAATGGAAAAGGACTTGTTTTTTTTTTGTTGCCCTTTTTCTTTAATGTAAGACCTGGAATGTGTTAGCCTGCTTCTTGTAGTAAGTAAATAGCTCTTGATAAATATGTGCCATTTCTTCTGGATCTTCATGGACATATGTATCTGTTCTTTTACACATTAACATCAGTGATACAGCTGTTTAAACTATTTTATATTACAAGTGTAGTCTTCTAATACAGTTACATGTACGGTAATTAATTTATGTGTTGGTTTATCACACAGGATTTGAAAGGTCTTGGATCAAGTGCATAAAAATTCATAAAATGTGAAGAGGTCCAACAGACTAAAGCCTTGTTGACACAAAATACCTGCTAGTGCCAAAACTAGGTGCAGTTAATGCAGCAGCAAAACACTTTTAGATGCAAATCTAGTCCAGGACAAGCTCTGTTAAGTGCTATTTTGTAAATTATCATTAAAGCCACCCACTGTTTCTGGGCTAATGTAAGGACTTGATCTTGCAAACCCTTACTCATGTGAAAGGTCTGTATTCACATAAACATCCTTATAAGCACTTGTGAAGAAAATTGGGATTCTTCAGGATGAAAATAACTGTTGATTGAATGATAATAACTACTACTACTAAAAATGTCTATAAGCTAGAGAATAATTAAAATGAAAATGCAATTGGTCTCATATTTTCCATGGAAGTAATGAATCCAAATAACTGATAAAACATGGAATTACAAGAGTGAAATGGTGAAGGAGTGAATTCTGGAAGTACAGAAGCATAAATCATCTCAGCCTAAAAGGCACTAACCTAAAAAGGGTGACTCTGAACTGAATACTTGAAGTTTCTTAGGAAGGAATAATTCACTATTAAAGTCAAACTTCCTGACTTTTTCTGTGCATCTGTAGCAATGGTGTGACAATTTGCTGTGCAGAGTCACACGTGTGTAGATAGTGGTTGAAATTTGGGAGAGTGGAAGTGGAGTCAATATCATTATCACTGCAATATTAAGGCAATTTCAAATTAACCTACTTTCTCTACCTTTTTCATACCCAGCTCACAGCTGAGCACCTGATTTCTACAGAGCTCTGGGACCTTTGCCAGGGCCATTTTGTTTGGCCTCTGTCAATGGAGGAAGAGTCAGCTGTGGAGGACTTAAGGAAATTTTGGGTCATTTCCTCCAAGCTCTTTACCAGTATCCAAAATATGATAACCAGGAAGGGGGGACTTGATTTAAATCAGGTTTTAAAAGATAATTCTTTATACAGCAAATGTCTGAAACTTGGTGCAAGAGGAGATCATGGAGCACGCACTCATAGCAGGTGTAAAATGAATTATAGGAACTGCTGAATATCATAAAAGAATCTGTAAATGGCTACTGGAATGGCCAGGCAGAGACATGTCCTGCTTTCTTTGTGCAAGAGTTGGCAATGAAATGCAGGAAGTGGCCAGGCCTTTGTGCTCTTTATGAAAACAGCATCTCCTGCTTGCAGTGTTGCAGGCAAGTTTGGACGGGCCATTTCTTACTGTCTTAAGTTGAATCTGCCTTGTTTAGGAGAACTTTATTAGCATATTGTAACTAACATAGTATTGAAAAAAAAGCCCTACTTTTTCACTGGGAAGTTCAAAATTCAATATGTTATTTAGTTTGTGGGTTTTTTTTTTTCCCTTACAAATGAATCAGGCATTTTGGCATTTTCTTGTTAAAATTATTTTTAAGATGTGTCTCAAACACACAAGGAAAATAACTGGTTTGCATTTTTCCTGCCAAGCCAAATTCTTCAGGAAATAAGCTACCTGGGGCATTTTCTACTCCATCATTGTACTAAACATTTCTGAGACTGAACACTGTGTGGAACAGTCCATTTTCATGAAAAGATGAATGATAATGTGACATGATTATCCAGTGGGTTAGGTAGTTTTTCTTTTCTCACTGCTATTCATTGTGGCCATCTGGGGCCTTACCTTTTTTTCAGGAGTGTCAGTCCTGTGAGGCAATAGGCATCCCTTTGACATCCCTTCATCTCCTGTTGATTTTAGTATGGTGTAAATGTGCTCTGAACCTTGTGGTATCTGCCCCCAACACTTCAGCTCTTTTAAAACTTTCAGCACTTTGGCTGGGTCCCAGTTTGTCTGGGTTCTTCCTCTTGGAGGAGAATGGTTTTGATTTTAGTAATTATTGCTTCTTTCTTCCTGAAATGACAATGCTTACTGTTAAATTTCACTGCATTACTCCATAGCTTTTGGGCTACGATCATTTGCTTTTATGGATAAATTCAGGCTGCTGGCTGGAGCTTCTGGGGAGGCTCTTCAAACTCCTGGACTTCAGGGCTTTGTCACCAGTTGCTGACAAAGTGCAGCAGTTTAGCAAAATCTTTGGACATGAGTTGGAGGATGGTGCTTCAGGGAAGTGAAGGCTTCATACCCAAAATGTGTCTCTCAAGTGTCTCCCTCCTAGATTTGATGCATCCTGCTGTCATTACAGTTCAGCTTCCTCTAGTTTAGCTTCTACTGCTCAGATCTTTAGGGCAACACATGAATACAGTCCAAACATGAGAGAGAGATGTTCCTTCTTGGGAGATTAGCAGGGAGAGTGAACATAAAAACAATGCTTAATTTGTCTTTAAACCTGATTGCATGTTTGCTGAGTGATACAGGCATTTAAATGGAATTAACTTGGCTGTGTGTAGGAGTTATTGATAAAGTAACTCAGAAAAATACTTTGCCTGTTTCTGTTTCCATTATGCATTGGAATACAATTTTATGCAAGGCTAGTTTAATGAGGAAACAATATTTTAGAAGGTTGTTATTGCAGCCATAAAGGTCAACAGCTTTATTTAAGCTTTGTTTATTTATATTTTTTTAATGGGGGGTGGAAAAGAGAAGGTATTGTGCAAACATAATTTTAAAAAAAAGAATTTTCTGCATCTTTCTTTTGCCACACGCTGTGAGATGAGGATACAGTGTTCTCCTGACCCTTTCCAGGTGGAAAAGCCTGTCCCCCAGAGCGAGCCCTGCAGGAGCAGCGTGCCTGCAATGAGCAGCTGTGCGTGCATTTCTTCTGGGAAGCGTCTCCCTGGAGCTCCTGCTCCGAGGACGTGCTGGGCGCTGCGCTCAACGCCACCGGCGGCTGGAGCGGGGAGGCCGCCTGTGGGGTGGGCATTCAGACCAGGAAAGTCTTCTGCAGGAAGAGCAGCTCTGGCCAGGTCACTCCTAAAAGGTATTCAAAGAAAGCTTGTTAGTGTTCATAAATTAAATACGTGCTGAATAAATGTGTTTTCAGCAAGCGTATGGACTCCACAGCATTGAAATAATTTCATTTCAGGACTAACTCTCCAGGTACTACTCCATCACTGTTGTAACAGGTAAAGAAACCAAATATCCAGCCCATTTTAACTTTCTATGTAAACCTAAGCATGCTTTCAGTGATGGAGATTTTTTGGTGTAGTTCCTCTGCTACTCTAATTTACAGTTTTCTGCAAATATTTTCCCTGAAGGACAGGTGTGAGGAAAATATAAAATACAACTGAATATAATGTTCAGCAACATGTTATTAGCAGTGCTCTAATAAAATAGAAAAAGCAAATAGATTTTGCATTATATTTACACTCCAATAAGGCAGTACCATATGTGTGATCTATATTGTTCACTTAGTTTATATAACTTCCATAATGTGAAAGCAGCACAACAAAATTATGTATTCTGCAGTAGAAATATCCAAAATTTTTCTTTGCTTTACTAAACGAGAAAAATAAATTGCCCAGATGTTCTTGTTAATATCAAAAAATCAAGACATTGCTAATTATTTTCACACCATTAATGAGTCTAGAGACTTAGAACCGAGTTTCCTTTCCTATTGTAACTCTCAAAACAATGCTGTTTGTGCAAGCAGTCTGTGCTGATTTCAGTAAAGTTAATTAAAATTCTTGAGGTTAATGGGGTTAATTAAATAAAAGGAAAGAAATCTGATATTCATGTATGTCTCAAATGCATTGGTGTGCTTGAACTTTACCTAATTAAACATATTGTTTATAGAGCTATGTAATGCCTAAACTAGTTGTTTGCCCCCTCCACTTTAGAGGTGGTGTAAGGGGAAATGGAACTGAAGGGGGTAAGTAAACACTTAAATAGCTGAATCATGGTTTTAACTTTTTTTTTTTCTTGTATGGATTAGTGGCACATTCCTCCTTCAAATGGGATAATTTTGGGTTGCATGCATTATTAAGTATTGCTGAGTAATCTTTTTAATAGAAATTAATAAGGAATAAGAATGATTAATCCCCATCCTGTTCATTCACTTAATGTGCAAGATCTGACTGATCCCTTAAGTTTTCCCTTTCCCGTTCTTCAAGTCCTCATATATTATCTGTATCTGAAACTTTTATTAGAATACGTATGACATGTTTTCCATGTAGGAGTTAAAAATGAATGAAGAAAATCACAGAGCTCTTCATACTGTATTACACTTGAAACTATTTTTGTGTTCTTTGGAGGTTGAAAGTTGAGGAATATGTCATCAGCCCTTACAGACAGGTGGTTTGAAGGCTGTTGCATGTTGTGCTAAAACAGGACTACTTTATAAACATAACGACTCACTTTCTTTGGTAATAAATATATCTGTTTTACTCCCATAAGCTTTGTGGTTTTGATGTCACAGACATCAAAACATTTAGTCTGTAGTCATCAAGCCAAGCTCCCTGTTTTTTTTTAAAAAATACATCCTTGAAATGTACTAAATTCAGCTGGGTTGCATGAGTGAAAAGAAAAATAAGGCTTGCTCTGGCCAGGAGTGGTGTCTTTGCTATGGCAGTATGCCCACAGCCCTGTGAAAGTCTTAGGAATAAAACCTTTCTCCACAGTTTAAAGTTTTTGCTTTGTTTTATCCGTGTTTGGATGCGCAGGTGTCCGGAGTCCCTGCGTCCCGAGGCAGTGCGGCCGTGTCTCCTCCCCTGCAGGAAGGATTGTGTTGTAACACTCTTCAGTGAGTGGACACCCTGTCCCACAGCCTGCCAGCCTGGTAAGCCTTTAAGAAGTCAAAATTTGGGGAAAAATTAGAGTACTGGCCTAGAAACGTGGTGGATGAAATTCACACCAGTCTAATAGTTTTTTAGGACATTCATCTGTGTGAGTTTTGGATCTGAGGACTTTGGCCCTTGACTTTTGAGTTGATGTTCTTGGGTGGGTGGAATGCTCATGAGCAGCTCTGGAGATGTGAATTCTGTTTGTCTGGAAGAAAAATTCCTTCTGGATTTCTGCCTTCAGAGTCAGAACTCCAAGGGTCCTGTGCTGTATGGCTGCCCATGGAATTGTTTACATATGAAATGTAATTTTCTTGATCAATCTGGGTGTACATACAGGGTTGTGCAAGTACCTCCTGTGCTTTGTGGTTTTTCACAGTCCAAACATCTTTGATATTGTTGGTTAACTTTGAGGCACAATGAGAGTACCACGAAGTTTCTTTATAATCATCTAATGTTGAGTTTTCTGACAAATTTATGTTTCTTTAATTGTTCAGATGAAAGTCTGTGAAGTTATCAGAATATTTCATTATTGTTGGTAGTTTCCTTGCCCTTCAAAGATTATCAGTGGATGCTTTAGCATAGTCCTTGTTAGATTTTACAGGAAAATGAGTTGCTTTCTAAAACAGTGGATCCTGTTTTAATTAGCAATTTATTTTTAGACTTTAAATGAGCTGCCTATGAAGGAGTAGAATAAATTACCTGGTAAATTACTTTGTTTATTAAATAATAGTCTACAATTAAAATGAGAAGAAATTAATTATTTAACCTCCTTGGCAGTGTTATCATTTTAATATAATTCTAAATTAAAACTTCTTAGATGAGGGAGTTTGTTTTCTGCTAAATCAGTTATTGATATGGCTGCATTGCAAGGGTGGTTTTTTTTTTTTTTTTTAATTTGCATTGCACAATTAAAACCTCAGCATGATAATGAAATTTCAAAGCCACTATCCATACGTGAGTTGTTAGGGGTGTTGTGGTTTTTTTAATAGAAAAGTTGTATTTAATGAAAGCAATATACAGATGGTGAATTACTAATCAGATCAAACAGGAACAGGTATTGCCTGGCAGATTTAAAATTAATTGTGTACCAGCATAAGATCAGAACTTAGACAAACATGGAATCACTAAATCAGCTTTACGCAGAACTTTACCAGTTGAGCTGTTCGTAGTTTATCTGAGGAAATACATCCGAGTTTACCATCTCACAATAAAAAAGCTGACATTTTCCCTACATTTAAATGTCATCAGACAACTCTGTCTTCTGGCAGAAGATTATCTCCTGCCTCAGCAGTGCAGACAGCACTGAACTTAGGGCAGTAACAGATGGACAGACAACATAATTCACAAAGGAATCCGAGCACCTGTTGGGGAGGCAGGAGCAGGGAGCTTGTTCAAGTTATTGATTCTCTGCCATTTCAGATATTTAAAGGTGACAACTGTCTACTGCAGTCTACTGTAATGTATCTGTTTTACCTGGTCTTTGAGGATGGACTGAAAAAAGAATCAAGGAATCTGTAGGGTGGTTTCAGGATGTGAAATGGTCTGAATGAGCAGCAGGTAGATTTTCCTCTGTCACCTGTTTTCCTGGGGGTGAAGGTGGCCTGGAGACGTGACTGCTTTCAGCGTGGATGAGGTACTCCCTGGTCTGTCAGCATAGATTTAAAACAGGGAGATTAGAAAAAGCAAACAACTAACGATAAATAACAGTTTTCATTTTCCTTCTGAAAATAGATGGTACCTGCAAGTACCTCTTCTCTTCTGGGCATTGGTTACCCAGGAGGAAGGTTAGAAATTTTACTGTTACTTAATTCTGTAAACAAGTTTACATGACATGTTACATAGTAGCTGTCCTGTTTTTTCCCCATGCCTTAAATCAGATTTGAAATGAGATGGGGTAAAAGTGGATGAAATGCATGGTGTGCTACAATAAGAAATTCCAGTAACCTCTACCTTGTGTCAGACAGTCCATGATCTGCCACTTCCAATCCTCATAAACACATAACCAGAGCTGGTCTAAGCAAAAGACTTAAGTGCTCTTAACCCCTGCAGAGGTATTGGAGATAGCACTGATTTTGGTTACTAAAACCTCAGAAGATATGTCCCTGTTTTTTTTGTGTGAGCAGAGTCTTGTGTTGCCCAGACTCTGGCTTTCCATCTGGTCAGGGGCAGAGTGAGAATCTGAATGTTTTCTGTGGAAGCTGGACCTGATAGAGCACATGTTCCAGGAGTGAAAAGGGATTTTGTCCCTCACCTGAGAATGGTGGTGCAACTCTGTGAGCCCTGGGCATGGAAGCCCTGGGGGTGAAAGAGGAAGGAAGGGTGCAAGATCCAGGGAGGAGTAAGAGGGTTGTGGTAGGAATTGTATGGTGCTGTAAAGGAGGAGGATGAAGGCTGGTGGCACAGGAGGGAGGAGTGGAAACAGAGGTAAGGCACCCCTGAAATTCTCAAACAGTGTTACCTGAGTTACAAAGTCAAGGACAGAGAAGTTAAGATGGTCCTTGAGGCTTTACTTTTTTTCAGGAGGGCAAACAGTCATAGTCATGCTGGAAATCAATTTGGCTTTAAAAGGACAATCCTCCACAGTGCTAGTACTCTGGAAAAATCAGGCTATAGCAATTTTAACTGAAATATAAAAATTATGCTCATTAACATTTGTAAGGAATGCTATAGAAAAGCCAGTGAGGAAATTCAATTTTGAAAATGGGGTTTGAGTAAGGTGCAATAAATGTTGAGGATAATTTAGTTTCTTGAGGTGGAGAAAATTACTGTGGGAAGCTCATTTAGATTTGGTACTGATTAATAGGAAGGAAATAGGTAAGATTCTAATGGTGGTAGATAATTTGAATGAAAATCATCAGAAAGTGATAGAGTTCATGATTCTTGGAAGGGAAGGATGGCAATATCACAAGACATTTAAAAAAAAAAGTATATGTAGACTTAAAAAAAACTGCAGGAATTGGTATCTACACCTCTTGGGAACTTACTCTATGCAGACAGGAGTACATAAGACCTGGAAGCTCCAAGAAAGCCTGTCCAAAAGGCTGAAGCCCTCCTGGACTTTAATTTCTATTCTGAAACTGTGCTAATAGCAAGTAGCACTGGGGAGCAAGGCATGTGTAAGTCCGTGTGTGATTTGCAAGTTCAAGGTTCAAACCATGAGGAGGAGCACCACACACATCTAGAGAAACATTTTTTTTATCTACCAGAGTTCAGGATCTTGTTTCCTTTTGGATTGCCATATTGTTTCACAAAGATTAGAAACAAGAAATCAAGGATGCAAACTAAGCTAGAGGATACTATAGAGTGAAAATTGCATAAATGGATTAAAAATAAGGAGAAACTGAATGAAATGTACTTTCTGAGCAATAGGGGAAGCACAACATGGGGAATGTGCAGCTGCTGCCATTGTTTCCTGTCTGCAGCCAGGAGAAGAATGTCCTAAGGAGTGTTTCCATTAGTTATTCCCATGTCAGTGAGATTGTGTGAATAAGAAGGAAATAGTAAAGTAGTGGCAGAGCATCAAGTGACTGTCTTATGGGTGAGAAATAAGGTCTTAAAAGAACTAAAACTCAGTGATACCAAGGCAAACAAAACCAAAACTGTCCCCTGCACCTTTGCACCTCCAAAAAGAAAGGTCAAGAGAGTTGTAGATTACTCATCCTAAATTCATTATGTAGAAAGCTACAAGAACAAGTTATTACTCAAGATATAAACATTTCAAGAATCAGGTTGTAATAAACTGCCCAGTTAGGATTTATTGAGAACAAATTGTCCCCAATAAATTTAATCTCCTTTTTTTTTTTTTTTTTAAACAGCGTAGCTGTTCTAATTACGGGAAATGGTAGATTTTTGACACATTAAACTTTTATCAGGAAGCTGAGGAACAGTGGCTTAAATTAAATCACTCTTAAATGGGTACTCAGCTGCTTGAAAAGTCTCACACTGGATATCACAGTGAAAATAGTCTGTCTGTGTCTCCTTTACTGCCTCTTATAGTGTATTGATACACACTGACAAGATCCTGTGAGCCTTCTCTCCAAGCTTTCCAGGTGTCTTCTGGATATCAAGTGCTCTGCTCCCTAAATAGTTTTTGTGGCCTCAGGCACCTCTGGAGATACAAGGGGTTACAAAATGAATGAAAGTCAGCAGTTAGAAATGCTAAAACTCCTACCAGGCTTGTCAAGTTCCTGGGCATGTTGTATGGAAGACCCCAAAGGGGTCACTGAGCTGTGCCCTGGGGAGGCTGGAGGTCCTTGGGCACGGTGTTGTGAGAAAGTGAGCAAGAGAGGGAATTGAATTGGACCTACAAAGGACTGGTTTTGCTTTGTTTAGAGAGGAGAAGACTTAGGATGGATGCAAACCCTTAAAATTTTGTGAAGGATATGCATTAGGTGATAGGGATAAACATGTAGTGGACAGAAGATAAAACAGCTTAATTTCCAGGAGTGATGGTGTGGGCTAAATTTTAAGAAAAAGCTCTTTGTCGAGCTTTACAGGCACCAAATCAGGCATGTGAAAGGAGACTGTAGGAAGCTGAGAGCTGCCTCAGGTAGTGGCTGTGAAAGAAGCAGGAGAGGGATCTCTCTGGATGTGCTTTTCCTGCCCCAGGGCAGCAGCCGTGGTGAGCAGCCTCCTGCCAGTCCAGTGTCCCTTGGCAGTGATCTCACAATGGTGCCACATCTGCCAGTGGAGGCTTGAATGGCTTGGTATTTTTAAAGCCAACATTTTTCATTTTTCTTGGGTCTGTAATTGTAGTTTGTGTTCATGTTGTGACTTTTAAGTTTTCCTTCTACTGTACTACACTGTATTTTGCTGCTACAGCTTTGCTCTTATTCTGAGCTGGAAAAAGAGTATTTGTAGTGGGTTTATTGGCACACTGCTTTCCTCTTTCAGGCATATTTGGTGAAGTCCATGATTTAAACATTTTTACATGCTCTGTAATCCTTTAAGGAGTTCTCCCAAGATCCCTTTTTACTTTTCCAGCACCTGTTTTTGAAGTGTGAATACAGTACCCAGAGGAGGACAAATGCCATGCACAGCACAGTGGTTAAACCAGCTCTGTTTGCTCTTACCACTCACACAGCCAAGGATTGTGTTTGCTTTAGCTGTAGAGACAAATAGATAAATCTTGTTTTAGTCTTTCCTGCTGCATTCTCTACCATGGATTTTGTGAACTGTGTTTCTAGATGGATTGATCTTGCATCAGTGCAGGTTAAGTAGAGAGTTAGCCTCTGTTGGTTGCAATGGTTTTCCTATAAGGAAGTTATCATCTCTGATTTCTAGAACCATAAAGATGGGTTACTGGTAGCAGCCTGAGACCACCAGAATGTGTTCTCAGAAACAAAATCTTCCATTATGACAGTTTGTTTCTTTGGTCTTTATTCTTTTTCCCAGTTAAGGTGTTTATTTTCTTACTTGATTTGGTGTTCTGTTAAATAGATGTTTTTGATGCATTTCTTAGGCTGTTGATTTATCATCCTTCCAGCTGCTGTCCTGCCAAACTACTGCTAATTTTACAGGAAGTAATGTTAGAGTGCTCTCAGTTTCAAAATATAAATGAAACACAGAGCATGTTTCTAACCAAGGCACTAAATCACTAACTTGGGATGACAACCAACTTTTTTTTTTGCTTTACAGGCAATGCCACTGCAGTTAAGCAGTCCCGGTACAGGATTATCCTTCAGGATTCTGCCAATGGGGGACAGGCATGTCCAGACACCTTGTATGAGGAAAGAGAATGTGAAGATGTTCCCATCTGTCCAGTGTATAGGTAAAAACTGTTAGCTTGGAGTCAGTCTCTAGTGGGTGTCCACTTCTCCAGAAATGACTCTTGTCCTGCACAATTTTCACCAGAAAATAACATGATGCTGGAAAATGCAGGGTTTAAAATAAATAATGTACCTTGCAAAATGCATAGAAGTAGAGTTTGAACTGGAGATTTCAGTAGATCTGGCATCATCAGAACAAGCACCAACAGGCACAGCTCCTAGAAATAGTAACCTCATGGTTTGATGTGTGTAAGGAAGCTGTTACTGGGAACTTCCCCCCTCATTGTATCTAAAAATCAATGTAAGCTATTTTGGGACCACAAGCCCTAGAGTGCCTTAATCATAATTGCATGCTTATTACAGAAACTCTTGTCTTTTCCCCTGGTACTCTCACTCCAGTGAATAGTACGCACTTAAAAAGTTCTGATTAGACAAATAATACAATAGAGCAGTTACTCACTGCTCTTCATTACAATTCTGTGGCCCATCTGTTGTGCAATATTAGTAAATAGGAAAGCATTACATCTTTGCATGTGAATCTCCAGACTGCACATGCCACAGGAGATGGTCCTGGAGCGGAGTGTGGAGCTGAAGGCAGTGCCAGGCAGGGGACACAATGCTCTGCTCTGCCTGGTGCCATGGAAAGCTGCTTCCCATGGCTACACATCTGTGAGCATGGAAAGCAGACTAGGAACAACATCAGTTGTATGAGAGCAAGAGGAGAGCCTGGTGACAAAGCCCACTGGAGCAATTTCCTATGTATCTTACCTAACTTTGAAACATGCCCTACAAAAATGAGAAAGGGGAATGTTGTTGGACAAGGATGTGGCTTCCTAGAAGGCAAGCCTGGCATCTGAATTCCAGTTCCCGGTGCTCTTGTCAGGAGTAATTACAGCTTTGTGACTGCAAAGTCCCCACAGCGAATTATGCTTGCTGGCTGGGGTTTGTTCCCAGATGTGTTCCCTGCTTTCCAGTGGTAAGCCCATCTCTGTTGGCTGTTCCTGCTGCAGGTGGAAGAGCCACCGCTGGAGCGCGTGCGTGCTGGTGCCGGAGTCGGTGCGACGGAGCCTGGCGGGGCACGCTGAGGCCTGCGGGCACGGCCTGCAGCACCGGGGTAAGATCCTGCACCCTGCACCGGTGCTTGAGGGGGGGCAGAGGGCCTTTCAGCAGGGCCTGCACTCCTTTGCAGTAGGTAATTTGGAAATTAACTCAAGGACTTCATGATATAAAGCGTTTTGGGAACTGCTTCCGCTGTACAGTTGTTCTGCTGTGCTGGGCATTAAAGTACCACTAACAATAGCTTGAAGTATAGGAGGAGGTCTGTGCTTGATATTCAAATCATAACCTGATCTTCTGCCTAAAGCTGAAGCGTGTGAGCTTTAAATGAATTATCTATAGGCCTTTATGAAGTAATCCATTCTTTGTGCTAAAAATGGAAAGGATAATTTCCTTGTGATTTTGAATTTTACTAATGATTTGCCTGAGGCCTGATTTTCATTAAGACTGTTGAAGAAGTTCAGCATGGGTAAAGGCTCTGGGCTCCTGCCCTTGGCATAATTAAGCACTTAGAAATTAGTGGTCTCATTGTCTGAACAGAAGTGTTGAGAAGAATGTTCAGAGCATGCATCAGTCTGTAGTGGTGCCTGCAGATGGCTGGAGATGTGGCTGTTATCAGTCTCCTGGGAAATACAATGAAACATTTAACAAAAGGTTATTTTTATTGAAAAAAAAATTGCTATACAGGTATGCTAACTGAGGAAACTTGACATAATAATTTACTCCTTCACAAAGGTAGAAGCTATTCTTTAAAGTTGAAATGAATTTCTTATATAATCTGGAAACAATGGAAAAGAAAGAAAAGCCCTGACAAGTATGTGGGATGCATCTGAAAGAAGAAATGTGTTTTAAACTAAAACTCAAAAGGAGTAAATATATTCAGCTAGGTTTTGACCACAAACCTTTCCACAAGGTTATCAAATCTGTAAATTGTATTGTTCAGTCTGTGTGAAGGGATGGTAATCTTTGTTTTCTGGTAGGTGCATGAACTTTGTGTTAATCTTACTCTGACAGAATTAGAAGTATAATAGAAAAGTATCATGCTTACTTTTACTCTGTGACAGAGAGCCCTCCAATAATTACCTAGGCTATGTGCTGTTCTGGGTAATTGTGAAAAACCTACCTTGGTGAGTTTAAGCAAAAATCGTTTCAGTGCCACGATCACTTTTTGTAATTAACTCTGGCTTTTGTAACAGCTTTGGTTTTCCTAATTACATGTAGTGATAGAACCACTCTGCTGGGTATTATTAAAGATGAGTGGGGTCTCAGGAAAATGAGATCTCAGATGAAACCCATGCAAGAAGATTTTTAAAGATATTTTGTATGAATAAGAGGAGTGATCTCCACAGAGAAGGAAGCTGAAACCCAGCTCCTAACTCTGACCATACTGTGTCTGGAAAAGAAGCTGCTGGGTTTTCAGCAATTCTGTATCTTATCTGTAGAAGTGTTTAGTAAGGGAAACTTTCCTAATGGTTTTGTTAATACCTCTCCTTGCTACTACTTGAACTCCTCAGGAGTGTGCAGAGTGCTCTGTCTTGTCAGGAAGCAGCCCTTTAGGCAGGGGAGGTTACATGCCTTGCAGGGGCTCTTCAGCTTGTAAACCTCAACACTAGAGGATTTCTGATCCTGTCATTCTTCACTAGAAGGGGGTTTTGGACATACTTATGAACTACCATGTGAGGGGAGGCTGGGGATTTGGGTTTGGTCAGCCTAGAACTAGTGTCTAGTATGGAGTTCACAGAGGAGATGGAGCCACACTTCCCAGAGGTGCAGTGAATTAACAGAACATAAATCATGGGCTGGAGTGAGAGAAACTCCCAGGTTGCCCAGAGACACTGTAGATTGCTTTGAGATACCGAATTCTCAACAAAAGAAGGTCTCAAGCAGCCTTTTCTAACTTGGAGGTTGATCCTGCTTAGAGCAGGCATTGGATCCTCAGAGGTCCCTTCTGTCCTAAATTTCCTTGAATGGTGCTGTGATTCTGTGGGTGTTCTCAGGGGAATCTGTGCCATCAGTAGAAAAATCCCAGGTGTAAGAGGTAGGTGCTGCCTTCCTGCAATATCCAGGCATCCTGTGAATGAGCCTGCATTCGAGGTATCACCACCTCCACACAGTAATTGCCTTCCATAATGTACAGCATCTTTAGCCAGTAAGTGCTTCTCCAAAGAGTATTCATATGAATTTGCCTGGTTACTTTTTTACCATGTGACAACAATTACCCTTTTACCTCTGAAGATAATCAGACTCTCTGTCCCTTGGAGCATCAATATTTTAGATTTTTTTTTCTGTCCATACCCTAACTGTAGTATAAAAAAGCAGATTTTCATTTTTAGTGATTGTCATACCTAGCCAATTATATAAGAACATTGAATTCATATAAATTATTTCTAAAGAAAAACAGTATGTGTTTATGTGTGCCTATTTAGGACAATGGCTGTACTGAGGGAAAATGAGGTCTGAAATGACTTTCAAACTCCATTCTTTCTCTTGGCTAGATTCTTAGAGACAGATACTTAGAGATCCTGTTCCATGAGTGTTTTCACTCAAATTGCATGTAAATGTACTGCATAATATGCAGAAGGTATCAGAGTTTGTCTGTGAATAATAAGCAGGATAGCCAAAGAAAGGACAGCTGTCTGAAGCTGCAATTTTTTATGGTTTTATCTTGGAAAGATAATACTCTAATTACAAGGGACTTTGATATTTTTTTACATCAGCTTTAGTGGACTAACTTATTCAGCAAGCAGTGCTATAGGAAAGAGAAAGGTAGCCTTTAGAGCTAATAAATTTAGTTGTTATTTAAACTTAATTGAGGCACGATTGGCAAAAAGCCCCCAAGACAGGGCACTCAAGTATAACAGGGTGAAGCTGTTGCTTGACAGTTACATAAGACAGAAATACTAACAATAAATGAGGAGCTTTGCAAACTTTTGTGTTGCTGTAAAGCTGTCATTTGCCTCCACCAGGGACTGATTTACTGGGAGGTGACAAGACTGTGAGAAAAGGTCCTGCACAGGGGTGAGGGCAATCCCAAACACACATACAGGCTGGGTGAAGCATGGATTGAGAGCAGCCCTGGGAAGAAGGACTTGAGAGTGCTGGTTGATGAGAAGCTAAGCATGAACTGGCAATGTTCAGACACCCAAACTTGTCCTGGGGTGCACCCAAAGCAGTGGGGGCAACAGATGAGGGAGGAGATTTTGCCCTTCTGCCCCGCTCTGAGAGCCCCCTGGGGATCTGCATCCAGCTCCAGGATCCTTAAGGATCCTTAACATAAGAAGGATGTGGACCTGTTGGAGCAGGTCCAGGGGAAATCACAGAGGTGCTGAGAAGACTCAAGAACCTCTGCTATGAAGGCAGGCTGAGAGCTGGGGTTGTTCAGCCTGGAGAAGAGAAGGCTCCAGGGAGATGTTGGAGCCCCTTACAGTGCCCTGAAGGGGCTTCAAAAGGGCTGGAGAGGGCATGGAATGATAGGGCAAGGGGGAATGGCTTTAAACTGACAAAAGGTAGAGTTGAAAGAAAGTCTTAATTGTGAGAGTGGTTATGCCCTGGCACAGGATGCCCAGAGAAGTTGTGGATGCCCCCATTTCTGGAATGTTCAGGGCCACTGAATACTTGGATGGGGCTTGGAGCAACCTGGGATAGTGGAAGGTGTTGCAGCCCATGGCAGGGGTGGAATGAAATGAACCGGATGGTTTCCAATTCAGACCATTCCATGATTTTGTGAGAATCACTGCTTCTTCAGGTACTGTTTGATGACTTTCCTGGTCTCAGATGTTTGTGATGGAGGATCCTTCAGGAATGACCTCTCCTTTCAGTGCTGACATGAAGAGCCACCAGGAACATACAAAATTTGAGGGGGGGAAATGTGTTGCTCATTACAAGGGATTGTTAAGGTTTAATTAGTGGATGGAAAGCCTGTTTTAAGCAAATGTCTTTGAAAGTTGCTTCAAACACCATTGGTAGTGTAAATAGACACGTATTAAAGAACAGATGACTGTAATGAGACTGCTTTAAAAACTGGTCCTGGAAATACACTGGCAACATGATTATGAAAAAAACAAGTTACTTTCCAAAAGCAAGGAGAAGCTGCAGCAATAGAAAATGCCATGTCTTATTTCTCCTGCTCCTGCCACTTTGCTTTGATTCATTTGGAGTGTTTGACCATATTTCCCCCTGTTATGAGACAGTAAGCCCTTCTCAGATCTGTAACTCCCCACCTCAAGAATACAGAAATGCTGTGACACAGAGCAGGAAATATCTTTAGAGGTAGTTTATTGATTTGTGTACAGGAAAACAACAATGCAGACTCACCAATGCAGTAATAAGAAGCTACTCCTTTGCTTTGGAGAAGAGAGCTCTCCCTGACTCACTGGAGGTCACAGGGTAGATCAATCCTGGACAGCCCCATTGAGCATCTCTGGAGTGTATTTCTTCTGGTTGCTCTACTGTCAGACCACACAGGATGTATTTCCTTTCCTGCTTTAGCTGGGTTGTAAATTCACACCACATGGACTTTGCTAAGATGGTTAGTGTTAAATATAATCTGTTACAGTTGAAAAGTTGATGTATGAATTGACAGTGAAAACGTGGGATGCAGGCAGCACCAGACTCGGGCAATTTAAGATTCCTGTCTCCTTCATTGCAAGTTTCTGGCTCTTGCTCTGGAGTTTTCTGATAGCTGTAGGGACTTTGCAGACAAGACTGATTTTAGACTGATTCAGACCGAGAACTTATCATCATAAGAAAAAATTGGTAACAATCTGCTATTTACGTTTCCTGAGTGTGTCTAAATGCAGTGATAGTTCCAGTGAAATCTAATATAAAACATAGGCAGTACTGTGATCACAAGCCTAATACTGACCAAGTTAATGCATCATATTAAGCAAAATGAAAGGATGAGTTTAGATATAGCCTGTTAAGATTTTATCTACACAAATATTTCAAACTGGCATCCTTTAGTTGTATTATCTCATGTATTATCCATCAGTAACACAGTAATGGCCATATATACTGCTGTTGTTTTTCCTGCAATTATTTTAAGGTAACCTCTTTATAATGAGATGGGCTATCAAAAAAGCATCAGTTACCTTTTTTTTTTTTTTTTTTTTTTTTTTTTTTTTTTTTCTTATAAGATAAGTCACCCAACACTTATTTTCTGTTTTGTAGATAGTTAATATAACTGCTGATTAGCCAAATTTACATATCATTGTGATTTGAGTTGCAGGATGCTTTTGCACAGAATTACCAATTTCAGGAGGTACATATTAGAATCTTGTGACAATTTTCAGGCTGAAGGCAATGTGATAACCTGAAGTTTACAAGGAATGCAATTAATAGTAAACGTGGCAGAGACTCAACTGCTTCAGTTTGCTTGTGGTATTTTTTGAGCACAGCTTTTGGGGAAGTCCTGTGTCAATCTGTCCAGCTGTCATCAGCAGCTCCCTCCAGTACTGGGGAGGAGGTAGGGCAGGTAGGGCAATGGCATCTTGAGCTTTATTCTGGGTGATGCTGGGTTGGTCAGTGTTTTTCCTGTTCTTGTCTAGGGTGTAACATGTGGTCACAGGGACACAGAGCACAGTGAGCTGCACTTGAGTGGTCCCAGCCAGAGTCCTGGTCTGGAAGACACCTGCCTGGCAGCTGGTGGCATTGGGAGCAAATAATTGAGGGGAAAAGTAAATGCTAGGGTAAAGACAGGAGCTGAGGCTGGTTTGTGATAAGTTTGAAAAGAACGTGGAGCAGAGTTTGTCCAGGATGGCACTGAGGGTCAGGAAGGGGATTGCCTTTCCAGAATGAGATAGCCTGGGTCTGTTTATCAGCCAGTCTGCCAGCACTTCACCAGCACTTTACAAGTAAAATTACTCTACACCATATTGCAAATTAACAAAGATGTATTGCATTATTTTCCTCTCATCACTGATAATGCAATTTTTAGCTTAAAAATCACACAAAGGGTACTCAGGTAGTAAGAAACAACCAAAACAGAATTGATTCGCTATTATTGTTTTTGATAATCTGATTTCTTTCCTTGAGAAGGCTGGAGATCAGGCAATAAGGTAAGTGAATAGCAGCACAGGTAATATTCTCTTAACTTCAGGAAGACATTGAGTCCAGACCCATGTGAGTCCCTCCCATATGCAGCATGATAGCGTGACCTAGAGAAATGCAGGGCAAGGTGGTTGTGCAACTTGTTGAAAAAACCCATCCCAAGCTGTGTTATCAGCTTTTTGCTGTCAGCCAGGAAGGCTGTTTCAGATGGCTTCTGATCAGATCCTGACAGCTTCCCACGGGACACACACACCCTGGACTGTCATCAGTGCTGTTACTAACAGTGTGGATGATGAACTAGAGAGCACATCTGTAACACATCTGGGTAACTGCAAATGGTCAGTACTTGGAAGGGCAGACCAGAAGTACATGTTGGATAAATCTGAGCATGCTCTGTAATCAGAAAATTGAAATTTTTGTTAAAGAAAAAAAAGCCAAATGCAGCACTTGCACTGTAAAAAAGGTGGACAACAATACTGTAGAAGAAAGTCTGGAATTCAGACTTACATCAGTGGCATTACGTTGTTGTAAAACAGCACTTGTCATAAAATCATGTTTTGCTTACATTTTCCTTCTCATCTCCAACTTCCTGGAATTTATTCTTCTGTTTTATAAAACAGAATATATTTAACAGGCAATCCCCCTTTTATTTTTGTTCCTTAACACCTTCTGCCACCATAAGTAGTGACAAACAATTGAGGTCAGATAAAAACACCAAAACTTTTTCTGGAGTAATTCCAGTTCCTGGTCTGTCAATAGATTCAGAATAGATTAGGAACCTTTTTTTTTTTTTTTTTTTTCAAAATACCCAAATTTCATTAACAGAAAGAAATTAAGTATTTAGGAGTCTACCTCTGGTGAAGAGCACTGAACAAATTAAAATCTCTTGAGCTTAATGAAACTTTACCCTTGGTTTTGCATTTAAAACTAATCATCATTCTTGGTGAGCTGTGTATATCTGCACACAGGAGATGAAGAGAATGATCAGTGCAATATGGATGTGGGATTACATGAGTCCAGATTCCTTGTGTCAGATTTCTATCAGTTTACCTAGAAGCTTTGATCTGTTTTTAACTGTAGATTTGATAATAGATTTGCTTCATGCAGAAATACATGGGAGTGTTTGACAAAGGGGGAACAAGGAAAAATTGAGGAGGAGACAAAAATGCCATACTAATATCATGCATGCCTATATGTAGTGGAATGAGGAAGATATCCTCTCCCAGAGAGATTTTCCATGGAATTAATTTCAGTTTTGTACTGTTAGAATTGACTGGGAATAGGAGGGGAGGGTACAGATAAGGCTATGTGAGGTGTAGTGGATCAATCTCTCTGATCATTTCAGCTGCCTTTGATATTCCTGTAGTTTAATTTATGAGAAATAAAATCACCTGTTTTCGTAAAAATCATCCTGGGCTAATTTCTTGTAACCTGGTGCTGTAGCAGAGGTGTCTATGCAAATGTGTACAGCTGAAATTTGCAGCAGGGCATGGAAATTTGTCTTCATATTGTATTACATCCCACTGATCTTCCAGGTAATGTGTTCCCCTAGACCAATTTTTCTTTCTTTGGGTGTGAGTTGATAGGACAAGGGGAAGAAAGATTGATACTGGTTTGCCAGTGACAGGTTGTTCACAGAAGAGTGATGGTGGACTGCCCTCCTGTTTTTAATGGGGGATGTCAGCAGGCATCAGAGGACACTTAAAACTATATTTCAGCCTGGGTCTGCCCAGCTTCCACCTCAGGTAGAGCTGCTCTAAGAGTATTTCATAGGCAGGGGGAGAATTGGCATGACATTACTTTATAGACGTGAACTAATAGCAGGAGAGACTCCGAGTCATTTCTGTCACTGTAGCCTTATGCCAGCAACATAAAAATTGAGGAGACTCTTAGAGAATTTGTCCTGACAGCAATCTACAGTGAAGCATTTTATCCAAAGGCAACTCAATGATCTGTAGACTTTCTGTAAAATAAAGATGATGAAGACTGCGTCAGATAAATTTCATGTATTTGATTTCCTTCAAAACCAGGACAGTATATTCCACTCTGTAGAAGGGAATAAGCAGGCTCTCTAGCTTAACAATATACTGTTCCTATCTGATAAAACAAATATCAGCCTCTTAGTACCACACAGAGCATTTGTTTTCTGGGGAAAGGAATAAAAAGCCTTAATCAAGTAGAGCTGTCTTTTGAAGCCAGAAGGCACGGACCCTGAAAATGCACACTAAGGGCATGGACCCACAGAGGGATTGTTAAAAGATCAAAATAATGAGAAGTAAAGCAGAGGGACATCAAAGCTTGCCAGGCTATGTATTTCTGCCTTGATTAGGAGGAAGGAGGGAAGAAGGGGGGAAAAAGGGTTTTAGATCAATAGGAAGTGGCCCGGTCACCTGAGACAGCACCATCCAAATGTGTACAATTTACAGGAATTGCTGGAGCATCTCAGTCATAAAAGTCCCACAAGATCTGACAGTGCTCACACCATATTTAACAGGCACAGAGGGAGAGAGTCGAGATCATCTTATCTGAAGGAAACTCCTTTTTAAAATGTAAGGGTAGATAGATTTTCATTTTGTCTTTCATCCCTCTGATTAAGTTCAGCTCTCTTTGGTCCTCCCAAGATTTCTTTTATCTAGTGTGGAGTCTGTATGATCTAAGCAGCTATCGTTGGAGAAAGTCATTTTTGGGGTCCTTTTTTGAATGATGGATTGTCATTAAACAGAGTATAGTAGATGAAAGAGGTCCAAGGAGATCCAAACTGTGCCGAGACTTAGTCAGGAGGATGAAAGGCATAATGAGAAACATAATGAAGAGCAATCTCTCCCTCAAACTGGAGACAGGCCCTTCCAATTATGACTTGTTTTTACCACTAGTTTCCAGTGATTTGAAATCCTAGTTGTGAGCAGTTGATTCAGACTTTGCACACAAATCTTGATAAATTTATGTTCTGTGAACAGTAGGCCTGGGTGGTGACACGCTGTGGTTTGTGCAGAGGATGTTACAGGCTAGAGCAGAAAACTCTTCAAATGGGTGGTTGTAAGCAGACCTGTTCACACAGTCCTGTGTGTGCTCTTTATCAGAAATAAAGGAGCTGTTTCATCCTAAAACTCTGTCTTTTTCACTTAGAGCCTGAAACATGAGGGTTTCTAGTCCTTAATATTTTAAATGAGCTCATGTAACTGTTGCTGGTTTTGGTGTGTGTCTGGCATACCTCAGTTCCAGGGATAACCCTGCAGTGAGCAAAATATTCTGGTTTCTTGATGGTTTTCAATTTAATTGAACCATCCTTTGTTCTTGAGGCATTTGTGTCCTGGTTGGTCTCCCTTTTTGTTTGCTATTTTATATAACGCTTTCACGTCCCTCTTGTTCACCTCTCCATGTGGAGGCAGGTTCATTCAGTACTGATTTGGATCTACTTTTGCTTTTATAAAATTTTAATTTCCTGTATGTCACAGTTGTGCTGTTTATAACTCCAAAGACAATTCATGCCAAAGCCACTGTGGTTTGTAGGGAAATTGTTAAAAATTCATCTGAGCTGAGCAGGATAAGATGCAGGTTCTCTTGAAAATGGCCTTAAGGAGAACTTCTCTTTAAATAGACATTTTAAATAGGAAAGCTTGAAGCATGACCAAAAATAAGTTTATTAAAAAGCTTTTATACTCTTAGTTGTCAGGAAAACACTAGAGATGTTATTCTCACAGTCTTTACCCAAATAACCTCTTTCTTGTCCTTAATGGTCTCAGAAAAGTGAATTATCAGCTTGTGAGGCATTCCAGAACCATTAATTGGAAGGATGAAGACCAGTTGTTAATCCTTACAGTATGGTAGAACCAAAGGGTTTAATTTGAGAAATAGACAGTGCTGGATTGAAATGCTGATCCTGCTTAAACAATGAAACATTCAAGGACTCTGTCAATTGTTTGTAATTCCACCTCTTACCTCCTGGGAAAAAAGCAAAACAACAAACTCAGACAAGCAAACAACCTCCTCCCCAATAAAAACCCTAAACAAAAACCCAAACCATGAAACAGAAAAACAAATCAACAAACCCAGCTGTTGGTGAAAGGAAAATGGAGAGGTTGAAAGGAATGCAGAGTTTGATGTATAGCATATATTGTTCATTGTCAGACCCCCAAGGTTTGACCTGTCTGGGGAATTTCCTTCAGAGGAATGTGATAAAACTTTCAGTGTGCATTTTCCCTTTTTCTGCATTACTTAGAAAGCACTTCTTAATGGAAATTACTGAGTAAAGTTACTTTCAATAATTAAGAACTAATACTTCCCAGGAATATTAGCATCCTAAATGGCAGAGCTCATCAGTATGGCTTACCATAAATCTTCAAGCACAAGGGTTTTTTTTAAGTAGTGTCGTGCCACAAAGGTATAAAAGGAATCCTGATGTCGTGTTTGTTGACTCTGAATTTGTATATTAATGTTCCTCCAATTGCTTTATGTCTGCAGTAGAAGTTTTAGACATGAGTTTTCAATTTCAGAATAAATGAATAACCTTGAATCAAACTGTCTTCCAAAATTTCCAGCATCTCTCTTTCAAACAAGTGCACTAAAGTGACAGAAGAGTAACTGGAAGTGACAGGGATGCTTATGAAGTGCTTGCACTTGTGAGAATGCAGCAGGTGCCTGTGAACTGGTCGATATTACATTTGCTTTGGGTGTCCAGTGGTGCTCTTTTGTGCTTGCACAGTTTCTAAATGTGTTCAGAAGTATTAAAAATTCTGAGTGGTGTGTTTAGCACTTTCTAAACCGAGTCTGATGATTGCAGTAGTAATACTTCCAAACATTTTTCCTGTTGGAAACATCCCTTCTCCACTTCCCTTATTGTCATCAATTTGCTTCTGAAAAGACTCAGGAGAGGATTCCATCTTCTTTATTTATAATAAATCAAGTGAAACTTCATCCAAAAAATTGGAATTCCCCTGGAATAAAATTACTGCACAAGAAAAAGCCATCTCTATACCTTGATGGCAATAGATAGTAATGAAAAATATGTCACCTTCTAACAAAGATTTTTCTAAAGTCAATTTTTTTGCTGGCAGCTGCTGGTTTTGCCAGGTGCTTGCATCATTTATTAAAGGATTGCTGATATTGGCTTTGTGAAATAAGGATAGTTTTGAATAATATATTCTGGTATTTGATAGAGTTCTCCTGAAGCAGGATATTTTGTAGTGTTAAATTTGGGTCTTGGATGTGAAGCCTAGTAGCAAATGTTACTTTTTACCGCTTTTCTGATCAATTCAGGTCAGTACTATTGTTTCTTTTTGACAGTGCACTGAAGTTTCAGCCCTGCAGTCATATATTTGTTTTCTCTGATGTGCCCCAAGGTGATTGAAATTTCTCTGAGTTATCTCTTTGCTCCTGTCTTTTGGGTATCAACTTTTTGTATCTTAGTTTTTATCCCGGTCTTTGTGTAGGCAGAGGAAGGGCCTGAACTCGAGGTATGCAGTACGAGGGGATCTTACCAACCTATTAAAATGTAACAGGCTTGTCCAAGGCCATCTCCTTCAGCCTGTGTGTAATTCAGGGTGAAGGAGATCAGCACATCCTCAGGGAATGCGGGACGTGCTGGGGCAGCGCTCCCAGCCGTGTGGGACACGTGGCCTTCCACAGCCACTGCCCTTGCTGACCACGGGCCTTTCCTGCTGCTTATTTATTCCTTGTGCTCCTGGAGGGCACCTTAATAATAGGCACTTAACAGCAGTTGAGAAAATCAAGCATAAATGGGCCTGCAGAAGTGAGCAGCTCCTGCAGACGTGAGCTCTTGAGGGCGTTTGCGGAATTATCTCTTCCCTTGCATTCTAGCCCCAGAACGCTGGATGTGGTCACAGACATTCCCTGTTCAGGGCACAGTGGAGAATATGTGGGACAGATCAGAGCTGCCCTGCTTGTGAGGAGTTGCTTTGACCAGTAGGTGCTTTTTCAGTACCTTTTTGAAATGTTTATGTAGTGGAGCACACCAAAAACAGTGCAGACCTCAGTCCTGTGAGATTGGATGGGTTTCGTGTGGGCCACGTTGCTGATGCAGTTGCATGTGAGCAAACCTCCAAACAAACAGGGACAAATGTGTGCTTTCAGAGAAATAGGTACCATCAGTGCCTGGTTTCATGGAGTATAAATTTTCCTGTAATCTAAGCACAACTGCTCATAATAATTAACTTGTGTGGTGTGTGAAAAGAGGAGCTACATCAGCTCTATGGGATGGTGAGATGGATTGCTTCCTCTCTGTTCATCACAACGATTAATTGTAGCATTTATAGAAAGATGGCTGCTTTTTATTAATTTTTGGGTTTAGATTATATATCTGGCCCCTTTTTAAACCTTATTTAAATGTTAATACTCTGCAAATCTGATATAAAAGCATAAACTTTGTAATTTTAAATGCTTTGATGAGAAACAGGGAAAAATGTGTCTGCTCAAATTGTCTTATCTGAAGCCTTTCAAAAAGACCTGTCTTTCCTTATTAGATGAATTTCACAGGTAACTGTAAATAGTGGAGGCAACCATAAAAGAAATTTAGAAGGATTATAGAGTTTCATTTGACCCTAATTGTTGGTGTTTCCAAGGGGCAGACCTAATAATAATGAAACATATTAGAAATTTGCAGTTGGTTCTGTGGTTTTGCAAGTTTTACATTTTTACTATGAATGAAATAATCACCTAATGTGTTTCCAGAAGTTAAATACACTTAGTTCTTGGGCTGCATTTGAATGAAATTTGATTATCTGCTCTGTGGAATGTAAATGTTCAGGCTTGCAGTGGAATAAGTGGTGGGTACATGAGTACAGCTGTCAAATAGGTTGATGAGGGGAGCCCAATGATCCTGTTGTATTTTCTCCCAGTGCAGTCATCGTCATCTTCCATTACTTGCAAATGAGTTAATGTGTTCCATAGAGGGAATTCAGCCACAGGTTTTTATTGGTGTTGAGTTTGCACAGTCAGAATGGCTGAAGCAAGAGAAATGATGTGTGGAGAGCCTTTATTGAGCAGAAGTCTGAAACTTGGGTAAAGTTGCAGGAGGAGTGAACAGAATTTAGCTTACTATTTAAAAATCTTTCAAGGTTGCTCAAATCATATTGATTAAATGATAAACAAAGTACTTTCTTGAAATCTCAGTTAACTGGCATAAACATCCTGATTGAATTGTGCTGCAAACAGAACACTATAAGGGAAAATGTCTTTACCAGTTACAGTTATATCTTCTTTTTTTTTTTTAGGATTTCTTATTAAAAATTTCATCTCAGGGTTCTCTCAGAAGATAAACTAGACTCAACAAAGAAGCTAATGCAAAAATAAGCTATTGCAGTGGCATCAATGAACAGATACAATAAGCAAATAAGCAATTTGCAGATAGAGAGTCAACATCCCATGAAATGTTTATAAAGGTAATATTTAAGATCTCATAAAATCAAATTGTATTCAGATACAATAACAAAAGTCAGTAATAAAACAGTGGTGGATTGTCAGAGATTATCATAAAGCAAAAGGCTCTATTCCATTTCAGAGGTTTTCTTTAGTGCTAAGCATTCTTTGTGTTTTTATGTCAACTCCACCCAATCTTCACTTACCCAGTTACTCCTGGTTAGAGTGTGCACATCCAAATCAAACTGCTGGAGGCACGTGCTCTTTGATGCAATATAATTTAATTACTAAGGAGGTCATTTAGGATTCACGCTGCTGAGCATTTTTAGGATTTTTGTCCTCAAGGAAACAAACAATTTTTAAAATAAGGCCATTGTTCTTTTTGTTTCACTGTGTCCATCAACCTAGTACAGAAAGAAAGTTGATGTATTTCTTTTTTATTCCTTTTTTTTGGTACAGCTGCCCCTGTTGGATGATTATTTGGTCCAATGTTATTGTGCAAATCAAAAATCAAGTGATGTTCACCTCTGACACATCAAGATCATTTTCTCTAGGTATTAGAGCCAGGATTCATTAGAACAGACACTTTTGAAATAGGTGGCTTGTCTTTGATATAGCTCTTTCCCTGTAAGGAAATCCACTCCCAGGAGTGCAACTGTCCTGGTCTGTGGAGGGTGGTGAGAGCCTGGGCCAGATTTTGAGGTTGGCAGAGTGGGGGGTGTTTGGTTTTTGCCAGGAAATTTGCAGGAGCATCCTTTGTTACCTTTAATGCCTGTTGCTAATTCTGATTTTGCATGCTTGTGCTGCAGCCTTCTGCTAATCCACAGGAACCTGACCTAATTTTCACCTTTTTTGTTCTTTTTGTTCCAAGGGCAGCAAATAGCTTTTGACTGAGCTCAGCTGATCTCTCATACCAGATTATCCCCATTGTGGTTGTGCCCTTTCCCTCATAGGAGAGCTTTCACTTTGGCTTTTCTCATTTTTTTTCTGAGCTGCACCTTTCTTCAGTCTTCTTTTCCCTGCCAGCTCAGCTTTCCAGCATGCCTTACTTAGTTTTAATGCAAATATATTTGTATGAATGTGTTTGTCTACCTGCCCATCCCAGCTGTTCCCAGTTGGTTCCTGCTCATGGCTTACGCTCTATGCTGAGTGGAATTTACTCTGTCTCCACCCTGGCAGACCAAATTTTACCAGTCATTCTCTGTAAACTGTTTCAAAGATGGAAAAGATGTAAAATTTAAAGATAAAATACATTTCACCATCCTTTACATGCCCTTACAGAAGTGCTGTACCCCTCTTATGTTACTATTTCAGTCCTGTGAATTCACCTCTTAAATATTGGCTACAATAGGGTTTCACCCCAAAATACATGTTAGTGTTATAACTGTGTCAACATTTTCAGTCTGTTTTTAGGTAAATACATTGTGGCACTGTAGTAATCTAAGATGAACTGTGATGTTAGGATGATGGAGGAGCCATCACATTTTGAGAGAAGGATTTAGGTGTCTCACGTGGCACTGCCTCTGTATTTCACAGTGTGTAGGTACATTGGGGGGGACAAAAATCAGGTCCCCCTTTTTTTATTTCCTCATATAAGGTACTCTGAGAAGAGTTGTTTAGTACTGGTAGCAGGTGACTGTTGTTTGTTGTTTATTCAGTGTTTTTGTAGGTGTAGCAGATTTTAGATAGATAAAGAATAATTTGATTTGGGGAGGTGATTCTATATAATGTGTTTGTTTGAGGTTGTTGCTGAAGACTCACACTGTAGTGGAAAGTGCACTAAACTGCATTTTAGACATATGCAATAGAAAGGCAGATAAACATTTGAAACATTAGAGAATTAAATATTTATTCAGTTCTCCATAATCTTTGCTCACTGTTTTGCTATGAGAGAACTATCAATCTCACATCTCTTAACTTAGATGTAACCCATGTCCTTACTTCCAGTGAACACTTAAGTTTTTTACAATAATTTTATGTAACAATGTGAAGCAAGGTGTTGTTATATTGGACAATGTAGGATACAACAATCTGTTCAAAACACCATATGAATCTCGGGATTTTTTTGTATTTACTGTGTTGGAAAACATGGGAGTTTCATCAAGATTTCTCATTTATTGATAGGCACTTCAGTGTTGGTAGCTCATCTTTTCTTCCTTTTATTACAAAAAATGCATTTACTAAGTTGAGTAGGGAAAAAGAAAGAAAATACATCCTGTGTATGTAGTTTATACAAGTACACAATTCTCATCACTCCCAGGAGATAATAAGGGTTTGGGTGGGATTTTTTCACTGTATTTTTACAGTAGTGTGAGTATCTAGGACACTGGGTTAATAGTTAAAATGACCATTTTATGCATTCCTTTATTATTTTCAGCAACTTGAGAAAAACTTCTTTTTCATCTTGATGTGATCAGTAACTCTACCAATAATACTTTTCAATGTCTTTTCTTTGCCTTTAGACAAAGTCCACATTTGTATATGTTAACCACAGACCTTCAACGTGTGCTATTTAATTTAATTTAGGATTATTCTGTTGCTTTGGAACCTTACATGGAAGGCAGTGAGGATGTCTTTGGTTCACACACCTAATGCTTTATGAGACAAACAAGTAATTCAAGCTCTGTAGTCACTGTGCTGCGTAATGACCGAGTTGTAATTTTTGAATTGACAGTCAACATATATTAAATCAGATCATCTATTTGAAACAGTTGTATTTCATAAACTGTAGCTGACAGTTTATTATCTTATCTGTGAGAACTCCTTTCTTCCTTCGTCTTGCCTGAAAACCAATACCCATGCAATTGAACTTTTGGTAGAAGTCAAGGTCACAGCTTTGGAATAAAGTTATATATGGGAATTGCCTGTCTTCACATTGAAAAGGTGAGTAAATCAAAGCTACTGATATGGTAATCTGCAGTGTGTTCTCCTGCATTTTATTGAAACAAAATGATAAGAAGTTTCCTTGACTTTCTGGTCTTGGTAAAACTTTCTTTAGAAAGCATCTTAATAAACCCATTTAAAAATGCCCTTAAAATAAATTTAAAAAATCAAGAGTGGCAGTAAATGATAAGATGTCTGTCTGTATGTATGTATTTATCTGTCTATATCTATATCTTGATGCCAGATCATACCACTTTTCTGGAATGACAGGAGTCAGGAGCTTGAGGGTGTGATCCTTTCTGGGTGATCGAGGTGTGCTTAGAGTTGGGCAAGGGGCTGTTGATGCTTCCAGCTTGTCAGACTACAGTTCCCATTCAGATTCTTTATTCTTTTTCCATGTTTCATCCTTTTCACTGCTGGGTTTTTCACTGAAAATTTGAACTGTGGGCAAAATTATTGTCAAACACTGGCTCTTGTTCAATTCCTTCTTACCCCATTTTTTTTTAGTACACATCAGTGATGTCTGCTGATGTGAGGTGAAGAGTCAGTAAAACAAAAATCAAAGTTGCCTCTGAGGATCTTCCTCTTCTTGTTTGTTGATTCAAACTTTCCAGATTAATCAATTTCTCTTATTCCTTGTTGGCACTGATCTGATAGGCCTGAGTGAAGGCAATGATTTTCATTTCTTCTAGGATATTTTTCCAAATTGTTCATTAAATTGCGGTGAAGAACTCATATATTATACACACACACAGTCCCCATACTTCCCCATTAGTGCTGCCTTGATCTGTTGAAAAGTAGTGTTTTTTTGGGAGGGGTGATGAGGGAAGAAAAATATCTTAAATTGCAAGATTTTTTTATGAAATGAATTATGCATTATTCCAAGTAAGTGAAAACCGTGGATGAAATATTGGCATTTAATAATGTAATGCCAGAACCTCCTGGCATAAAGTTCAGTAGCTAGACCAATATTTAAACTGTTGAGCAACGTTATTGCTCTACTAAACCTCATCACTTCACATTTCTCTCTGCAAGACCTACTATTGCCTCAGGCTGTAAATGGAAGATGAGATTTTATTATAAGTCTCCTGGATTAGGTACACAGGAACCACACTGGTTGACATTGGCTTTGATATATACGAGCAAAAGTTTATATAGTCATTTTTTACTGCATTTCCATTCTAAAAGTTAATTAACTGATAAGATATAACCCTGGAGCGTGGGCCTTCAGACAGGACAAGACAAAGGTTTAGAGAGAAATTGAGACAAAGGTCTGATGCAATGAATGATGGAGGAAAGGCAAAATGCCAGTGCAGTAGCTCAGAGAATGTCTCACTTCTGTGTAGCTGTACAATCTGAATTTATTTGCCTGTGCCATGTCAAACTTGCTCATAGAAACAAATTACTATGAATTCCTGCTATGCTGTATTTATACTTTCATTATAGCAACAGCAAGAGTTGGTCTCCCAAGTACAGCACATTTGTATGGAAAGTTCCCTTTCCTCTGGGCTTCTGATGAATTAAAAAAGCTGCTATTTACTGTTTCTTTGAAATACACACTTAAAATTCCAAATATCAGTTCTCGCTTCTGAAAAGGAAGTGTGATGTGAATCTTGATGGATTTTCAAAGTATTGAGCTGGTTTTGTACTGAATTTTATTTCCTAAATAACTTATTCTAAAATGGAAGAAATAATTACCGCTTTGGGAAATTTTGGAAGTCCCTCTGGTTGTGTTGCCTTGATTTTAAGGATTGTGGTAGTGCTGGGCATGACTGGAGATAGACTTCGTTCCCTCTTCAGGGAAGGAGGGGACAGATGTTCCTCTGGGCTTGGTGTCACTGAGGCAGCCCCAGGTCTGGGTTGCTGATGTGCTCCTCAGGGATGCCCTCCCTGGCTGGCTGGGTCCTGGCTCCCCACAGGGGAGCTCAGCCCCTGCTCTGCTGTGTGGGCAGGGCTGTGAAGGATAATTCTGCTCCTACAGGAGGTGGGAGCTGATGATAAATCCTTCTGGCTCAGCCACTCTCAAATGAGCACGAGAGGTAAATGTGGGTCTGCTGTTGTTGCAGTGGCACAGTGTGAATAGCCACCTCCACTTCTATAAAATTTTATTCCATCTTAATTTTCAGAGATGACCTTCCCCTGCTTTAAGTGCTCCTCAGTTTGAACCTCTGATCTTGTAATGACAGTTGGCAGAAACCTTCTGCATCAAGAAAGATTCACACAGAGAGCAATTTTATGGGAGAAACTGCTCTGAGCTCCAACAAAGATGAACAAAACTTCACAAGTGAAAAGAGGGTATAAGCTGAGAGTCTAACTGGTGATTTATTATAGCCAAGATTAAAATGATTTGTACTGGAAAGACTGTAATAAAAGAAGATGCAGCATAGTGCAGTGTCCCAGCCTGTGGTTACCTGGAATGAAGATTACTAATACTAATAATCTTTCAAAAGGGTGGAAACTATTTCTGGGTCTGATGCAATTTATGTTCTGTTGCATTAAGTTTTTTATTGTATTTGATTGCTTTTTTCAGTTAAGTAAACCATCAGTTATAGGATCTGAAGAATTGGTAAAGGAATCATGATAGAGAACTTTCTGTCTTACATTCCAAATGTTGTCTCTGCTAAACATGAACAATCATATTGTGATCAGTCAGCATTTGGATTGTGTAATTTCTTTAGAAACAAATGCTTGCAAACAAATGCTTTATTTGTAGAGGAATCATTAAAAAGAAAATATAATAGGATCAATTGTTTTCCTATTGAAATAATTGTGAGTTTTCCCCTTGTTTCATCAGGAATACAATCTGCTTTATAACCCCCCCAATTATAACAATTTAGTGCAAATTTAAAATGAGTAGCAGCAGCCAAGTAAGAAATGTTTCTCTTATCTTCTGCCTGTAAGAAAGGAAGAGAAGATCAGTGCATGAGAATCACAGTGTCCTGTAAGATATCTCCCTTGCATCTTCTCTGATCTTCTGCCTTGTTTTTAAGAAACTAGAAGGAAAAAACAAATAGCCCCTTTAGATCTGTTAGCTTCAAAAGAGTAGTGAAAAGGAATGTACTGGCAGGGAGAATGGTCTGAACAGCAAACCTAAGGGAAGGTGGATGTAATTATTTTTATTATTTTTAAGAAGCAAAGCTATTAGTTCTGCTTCATTCACACACAAAAAAGTTCATTTAGCATGAGCCAGGGGAAATACCACTCCTAATACTTATGGAAATCAGGGTGTTTTCTGTGCCCACTTTAGAAATACAGCCTTGGACTTTTAGTCTCTTCTGGGTGATTTGAGTGTCTTTTTTACTTTTGTTTTGTCTTTTTTTTTTTTTTTCCTGCCAAAGAATGTGTGCCCTGACAGGATTTCCAAAAGAACACTTATCCCCTGCACAGTAGGAATGTTTGGGAAAAAGTAGGAAAAGCCATTTTGGATGGGTAATTTATATATTATGTATATATGTATGGAACTCCCACACATCAGAGTGTGACTTTGCTCTTACTGGGATTCCAATCTGCGTACTTAGTTTTCCCACTGGGTAAATCTCCTGAAAACCCTCAAACATTTCATTTTTCAAGGCTGTGGGAGGGAAAATTTTCACAATTTCTTTCTGCCTCTCTTACCTTTAATCTAAGTACTGTGTCTTTACTGTACTTAGACTGTGCTGACCCTTGAATCTCAAGTCCAGTATCTTTATTTTTCTCTCCTGAGGTGGACAATATTGTATGATTGCTGAAAGATACTTAATTTAGATAACATGAATTATTTGAGTATGCGTTTTTATTAGCTTCAGTCAAAGTAATTTCAGTTGCATTATCAGTTGTAAGCTGGAGATGAGTAGCCAGACTTCAGACCTCAAAGCATTTAGTATTCTTATCTGTTTTTTTATGGTAGAAAAGGGATAGTTAGAGTGAAAAGTTTTATGCATGACCATATATACAAAGCCCATTGGTATTTCAGAAAACTTTGAGGACAGTTTCCATGAGGGGAATATAGATTAGGATGAGTTGAAAAGGTGTTGAAGGGCCTGTGTATGTCCCAGTAGCTTTAGGTACTGTTCCCTTAGCAAGGGGGCAAGAACAGTGTGAAATTTTGAATACCAGCATGAGAAGAGCTGGGGAGTGGGGAGCTGAGGAGGAAAGGTGGACTCAAGTCTTGAGGTGTTACCTTGGCCCATCATATTTTAAATCTAATGTTGGGGCAGTTGGGAATATTTTGGGTATGTTAGTGTTGTGTTCTGGATTTAGTATCTCTGCTTCACTGCAGAGAAAGTCAGTGCTTCCTTAATCAGCTAAGTAATTTTCCAACTGGAGTTACTAGAAATAGTGTAATATTGTGTTTGTTTTCCATTTTCTCTATCTCTCGTGTTATTTGGTGTGTTTGGTTCTCTGTGATTAGTGTCATCTCAATGTGTGTATTTATAGCAGGATGGCTTAGTCTTATTTTCAAGTTTTGCAATAAATAATTCATCTTAAATATAACTTGATGATAGGCGCTACAAAGAAATTGAACTGAAGCAATTTTGGTAATTGTGGGCCACAGAAGGAGGAAAAAAATTAACATGTTTTTGTATTTTATGTTCTCTGAAAAGAGCATAATTTCTATCATTAATCATCTAATTCACTTCCATTGATTTTCTTTTTAATAGAAAATGAAAATAAAAGCAATTCAAAACCTATAATAATGTTAGGGGGAAAAGGGAAAAATTGTGAAAGATTCTTTAGACTGATTGCATAATGTAGAAGCACTCAGATTGCAGTTATTCTCTGGACAAAGTAAATTTGAAACATTAAAAGCTCATATTATTTTGCCTTCCTGGCCAGGCAGTGCGAACCACTTAGAATAAGAAAATTTTGTATGAAAATAGTGCTCAACATTAATATATCAATCCTGTGTTCTGCATTCAGTGTGGGTGGGAGGAGGAATGGGCTTTACAGCAATGTACTTCTCTCCTGCTCCTCCTCAAACAGTGGGCAGTTTTGGTTCAGAGATGAGGAAAAATAAAACCTCAAATCACACGGCTTGGCAAAATTGACATGTGCAGCTCAGCTCTTACAGCAATTCAGATCCTGTATTCCAAACCAAATAATTGGTCACCTCATCCATGAATGTCAAAGAAAAATTGCACTGAGGAGTTATTTTAGATAGAACAGAGGTGAGTCCAGTTGAAGGCATCAAATGGTACTGGAGGTGCCCTCCCACCCTGCTGACACCTTCTGAGCCTTCTGTGCCTACATAACCCCATGCATGTCTCACTGTGCAAAGGCTGCAGAGAGAAACCAGCCTAAAGAGCATCTACCACATGGACCTTTAGCATGAGAAGGATATTGACAGTTTTGCATGCTGTTTTTCTGTCCCTTCTAATTCCATCCCAAACTTCTCCCCTTTCCCATTACAATCTCTTCTCCGTGCTAATGCTCTGCACCCAACTTTTCTGCCCGTTTCTTCCCTGACCCCTTTTCATGCAAATCATTTCAGTTGCTTTCCTTTATCTTTTCAGATAGTATTTACCATCTTTATTGCATGCCAAGCTCATCCTGGGCTCCCCTTGTTTGTTTATAGAGCCTGTTGGATCTCTGTGTATTCAGCGCTCTGTTTGCTCCATGGCATTTGTCAGCCCTTTAGCACTACTGTCAATATCATTAATAATTACAAAATGGGATACTGGTGACCTCAGAGACAATTTACCTGCTGAATAACTAGTTATCCCAGCTCTTCCTCAGTTATTTGTATGAGATTGTGCCTGTGATGTCCTTCCTGGCATCATTTGTTTTTTTCCTCAGACTTTTAATGGTTATCTTATGTTGTGTTTCTGTAAGTGCAGACTTTGAGCACAGTTCATGGCAGGGAGTGCTGGGGTCCAAGGGGGCTGCCACAGGGATGCAGTTAAGTGTATATTTATGTCCTTATAGAATCAGGACTTTAAATTTCAACCTGAGTCTCAGCAGAGACTTATGTCTTCTGTTATGTCTGCTTCTGGCCTGCTGTAATTAGGGGTTGCATTAACATACCAATAATAGTGTAAATGTTCCACCTGGGATTCTAAAAAAACTTGTTGTAAGTATGAAGGAGCATCAATATAGGAAATAAATGAGGTCATCATGAGTTATGGGACCATACTTACAGTTATTTTATTCTTTAATTTTCTGATATATTATCCCTTAACTTCTTTTTCACTTACCTTAAACTTGTTTTTCGTTTTTTTTACTTACCAGTAGTGATATGTGTAAGAAATGATGTGTTATCTCATTACATTGAGGGATACCAAGAATAACTATGCAGCAGAAGTGAGGATTTTTCTGAACAAGAGGGTAAACAGCTATATTAAAATAATTTCTTTGACTTTGCATGCTGGCTTTGATTTGTCATTCATTCTTAGAATTTGAAGACAGGGAAGATTATGACCTTATTTTGCCTACACCTCTTGGCATTAAAGCTCTTGTCTAGCCTCATAGCTCATCCTATTGTTCCTGTACTAATTCCAGTCATTTGATTTGCACTACTATAGCTTTAGTTTTAGTGTTTGGCCTGAGTGTACCTTCCTGGAATTATCAGTCATTATTTTCAGATGTTCTAATGACATTTAATTCCAGAGTTTTGGAAACACTAATTTACTTTTCTCAAATTGAAAGTGCTGTGGTACAATGTAATTTTACTGGTTCATAGTTGATACTCTGAGTCTTTAGCATTTTACCCTTTGGAATCTGTTGGAATGCATTTTTTAGAGGAGAATTGATTGTAACTTTGGTAAATGAATATGATTACAGAGGCTGTCTGTAATTGGATTTTTACTTAAGAGGAATTAAATTTATGTTATGTTTCCTTATTGGAGACAATGCTCTGCCTGGAATATTTCATTCTCAATACAATTCCTTTTGTTAGGATCATTTCCAATGCTCTTAAGTCAGGCACGAGCACCTCAGAGCACCTGAGTTCCCTCAATGTGATGCTGACACTTCTTTGGTGATGATGTAACATCATCCAAGGATGCCTTTAGTGCCTCTGCAATCTGACAGTGTACAAACATTTGATTTCACCATCTAAAAGTTTATAGGAGAAGTGTCTGTTATTTACTTTCAATTTAGGAGAAATGTAGTTGCAGAATGTAGCTCCCATATGCTCGTGTGTGCCATATGCTGAGATGCTGGCACACAGACACGCTCTTGTGGGCGGGGAGGCAAAGCCAGAAGACAGAGACTGTCACACTGAATATCCCCTTAGCAGTCCTTGCTCAGTCTCCTGGAGGGGCCCTGTGGCAGCAGAAAGGGAAATTTGCTCCCCAAGCTCTACATTTAACACTTGACTTAAGCCTCGGAGCAAAGCAGTTGCATCTGCAGCTATTTTCATTGCTCATATTAATCGCTACACAGGTGCATCCACACAGTCTGTTAAACAATTCCAACCCTTCCCTGAAAAAAAGTTTTTTTTTTTCAGCCTCTTAAACCTGGCTACATTTTGGTTTAATTCATGATCTCATGTTTATCATTACAAGAGAGAGCGTTTCGGTTTTTATTTTTTTTGTGACAGCAGTTCTTTTTATATCAGTGGAACTGCATTAAAATGTCATCCCACAGTTTGGCCCCAAGTGTTTAATTCTAGTTTGGTGGGGTTGACTGGTAGTAATAAAAAAGAATAGTGTTAGTTCAAAAAGAACTCCTGCATTTCCTCTCTTCGTGGGAATCAATATTATAATTTGAAAGCCTTTATCTGGCAGTGTCCTATTATTAGCTGTTTTATTCATATATTTGTGTCCATTTTAAATGCTGCAGTGACGGTGGAAATCACACATTATGCCTAGGAGGGATTTTTACTCTGATTTTTTTTCTCAGTGCACAGGACTGCAAATGGACTGCATTTGCTCTCTGGGGGTATCCCACTTGAAAAAACAAAAGGGATGTTGACATAGCAGAAATAGCTTTGTGGTATGAGTTTATTTAAAACCATTGTGACAGAACTGAGGATTAAGGGGAAATATTTTCTATGCAGCATAAACCACATACGAGCCAAACCAATCAGTAGTTTGAAACCATCGAGGATAAATAATTTTACTTTCCTGAAGGTTCACTGAAAACAAATTTCTCTCATTCTCTTTCCAGAAGTGCCTGTATATGAAAATATTTTTCTCTTAGAAGTTAAAGCTAACTAAACGGGGAAATTTGCAGAAAGCAGAAATGCGGGGATTGGTTCCTGATGGAATCATTGGAGTTGGGACCATCATCTCTGCTGCTTTCTGCCTGCCCCTTCCCAGTCTGTTAAAATGCCCTACTGGGCTTTTGCTTTATCATTTCATTTATTTCAGCACTTCATGCAGCTCACCTCAAGCCAGATTTTAAGCATGTAGCAAAAGTCAGAGGAGATCCTCCTCCTCCCCTCCTTTAGGTGTTAGGTCTCTTACCAGAGTATACATTAAATATTCTTTTCAGCCCATTCTTGTCTCCATGCTTAGACATATCTGATACAGTATATTATTTGTTACTTTAACTTTCCTCTTTCATGTTTCTGTTGTCAGTAATTCCTTTAAGCTCCACGATCTCTGTCAAATATTTGGCCTATTTCATATGTCCTTGTGTATATCTCCATCTATTTTAGCATCCAAACAAGCTCAGTGAACTTGGTGAATTATTTGTATGCTTAAAATTGTGGCAGTTAGTGCAGCAGATTGGGCAGTTAGATAATAACTGATCACAGCAGTGGGGTGTCTGGTTTAACATTGATACCCAGAACTTCCATCACTCTTACTGACATCATTAATAAATGTCAGAACGAGCTGTGCTGTCCTGCCAGCTCCCAGTGAACAGTGCCCTGCAGTCACAGTTCCTGCTGCGTGGGGCTGGGTGCAGGATGTCCGTGTCCCTGCCCCGTGCTGAGGAGATGCTCTGCATCCCCTTGGCCAGATCCAGCGTGCTCACAGCTGGGTTGCCAAGCCTTGCTGAAGGCAATGAGGCTCCTCCGAGCTCGGGCACAGAGTATCTCACCTGGTTAACCTTGCTGAAGAGGGCAATTACGCCGTGTCCCTGCACAGAGCAGTGACCTCTGCCCGTAACTGAGGAGGGGAGGGCTCCTGCTCTGATGGCTGGAGCTGGGAGCTAGGAAGGGTCACAGGATTGGAAGTGAAAGGCAAGGATCAGCAATTTAGAGGTGGTTATTAATATGCTGATTTGCTGTCACTTGAGTCTAAAGAGACTTTTAACAATTGCTTGGCTTTTGCATGCTCTTCAAAATGCTGATTTTTTCAACAGAATCTAATTACATTTTAATAAGGTGTTTTTTTTATTTCCAGGTGATTGCCAACCCATTCCTTTCTCCTATACAGTAGTGTAGTTAAAACCCAAAAAAATCATGTGTATTCATTGCAGAGTTACACCCCAGTAAATCCTTTAACTGTAAGAAAACGGAGTTCTTTTTACTTTTCTTTTCATGCACTCTTACAATAACTGCTGGCAACAAGGAAAATATATGCAGCCTCAAAAACCTGAACTATTTAGCAATTGTCATAAAATAATATCACAGGTTGTAAAAGTTAAATAATAAAATCTGGATTAAATAATTTCATCCTTAGTAGCTTTATGATACAATGTGTGAACTTGCCTAGAATCAGAGAGCCCAACATGACTAAACACTTACAGCCACATTCAGTTCATTACTCTGTCCCTGAGTTTATTACCTTAATCAAGTCATGACCTACCTTTGCTTTGTTTAACCTACACTGGAGGATATAAATAGCCTATAATCTTGAAGGTTTTGTGAGAATTAATTATTGTTAATGAAATGAAAGACTCCATGATGTGCAGGCTATTTTTATTTATTATAATTACTTACTATTAATTCACTGAATTTAGCAAGTTTTATCCTAGGCTTCCTGTGACTCAGATTCATACATTAAATACTTTAGTTCTCTGTCATGGCTATACAGTACCAATATCCATTGTGAAAAATTAATTATTAGTTCTGGAAAAGGACAGTAGACAAAGTGGGGGAGTACAAGAGGTATCACAATATTTAGGGAGCTCAATAGAGAGGAGCCAGACCTGGTACTTACACCTCATTGCAAGAAGCATTTAGCTGTAGCATCTGCTCAGTCATTCCCTTCATCTGAAATATAGAAAAAAAAATGGCAGTTTTGGACAAAGAAGCTTTCTTTTATAGTTTTTAGGGGCTTTTTAAACCATTTTAAAGCAGTTTCAATTCCAGGAGTAGCAAGTGCATCCCAGCGTGTGAATCCTGGCCTCAACCAAATATGTTTTCTGGCACATGGCCACAGTGTTACCTGTTTTCTTGCTTGGTTATACAATGTATCATTGATTAAAGTGTCCCCACAACCTTTAAAATGACTGGCTCCTTGGGAATATTGAGTTTATATCATCATTTAGATAACACACTGGTCAAGTAAGAACGTGTCTTTATGGTATGGTGAAGCTTCCAGCATATCACTGAGCGACAAATGAACAATGCCCTAAAACCAAATCAGCTTTATTCTGTTAATCCAAGGGGGTGAATCTCACACAGAACAGCAGGGCTGCCTGCCCAGAGTGTAGTACTGTGTATATATTTAAGAACATAAAGATTTCTGTGCACTGCCTGCAGCTGTGACGTGCGTGTCGGAGCAGGGCGGCCCCGCGGCCGTGGGTGACTGCGTGCGGTGGGCAGGAGCGATGCCAGCCCTCGTCCAGGAGTGCCTCATTCCCTGCAAGGACGACTGCACCTTCACCCCATGGTCTAAATTCACTGCCTGCTCCTCTGACTGCGGCACAACCAGGAGCAGGAGGCGGTCGCTCACAGGTATCATCTTTTGCAATGTTTGTCTGATTGGGAATAACGCCTCTGGAGTGTCGGAGTGGTGGGGAAATCCAGTTACCGTCCTTAATTGGTTTTTGATCTGGCACTGATCATTGCCAGCCTTATACACATTCCAGTACAAGAGCAGTGCAGAAAAACTCGCTGGTGGAAAGGTTTTAGACATAAACCAAATGTAAACGGTGACCAGGCTTTGTGCAAGTTTATCTGGCCTAATCTGGGAAGCATGCAGAAAATACATATACAAGAGTACAAATCAGTGTGATTTTTCTGGAGGAAGTTTAAAACTGGGAGTTTTGTGCTCAGCAGTATTCCCCAACAGGGCAAATTAATACCATGAAAAAAGAAAACCTGGTACCCTTAGAACAGTTTTGTTTGATCTTTTACATGTATTCATTAAACTCACTGGTTCAAAACATTTAATGGAACAGTCTTCCAGAATTGCTGTTGAGGTTTGTTATTATGTTATTTGAATGCTGACCAAACTGAAAAGCTTTAAAACTCCTTAACATGAATAGTTTGGAACTGCATGTTTTTCTGGGAGTAGTCTTCCCCCACATGCATACTTAAATCCAATAAAAATGAATTATACTGTTCTTACAGGATTTATAAGAAATTTGCTGTTATTGTTCTTCTCAACACTCACATCTTTTCACTTTTCTGTGTTGTGTTTGAGAGCTAATATGTACCTGGCTTGAGTTTGCTCCTTCAGTAGAGGTGAAACTTCAAATATCTTGACTGTGGAGTAGAGTGCTAAAGTTGCTGTAAGAATAGCTGCTGAGATAAAAGCTGGCATCTGAAGAGCAACAAAATGTGGTGGCCCCCACTGCTCCTTCCTCCTAGACTCACTTGTCCTTGGCTGCATGGCTGTCTTCTTGCTCCATTTCTAACTGCTGGAATGTTCTGTGTGTTTTACTAACTAACTATTACAGCATACATTTATACTGATTTCAAGCTGCTGTTCGTCAGTGTGGCTCATTAAAGGATAAAGATTTATTTTTCACATAAAACCCCAGTATTATACAATGCTCTGTAGTTCTGGCAAAGAGCCTATTCAAAAATATTCTCTATACCAGTGCCTGTATGTTTATAGTAGGAGAAATGCTTGAGCCCCAGCAAAATAATAGGTGCCTGATCTTACAAAATGTATGTAAAAAATAACAAATAATTACTTACAGGTAGTTTTAAATCTGATTTTTCTTTCTGAACTTCGTACAAGTTATGAAACAGTACAGCCCTACCTATCCCCTGTCTTACTGTGTTCTGTATCAGATGGAGATCTGTTCAAGTAGGTGGACCAAAACCAGTTTGTAATGCCCAGGTTTTGCTGGTTTGTCTCCTCACCTGCAGTGCATTTTTGACCAACCACCACCAGTCTCTCCCCATCCAGCCTTGCTGGGTTCCATTTGATGGAGCTCGTGGTCTCAGCCCGTGCCCAGTGGAGGTGTCCTGAAAAGCAAGTGGAACATGCAGTGTGTGTCCCAGGTGGGGATGTGACAATGCCCCAAAGAGCAGCAAGGGACAGACAAATCAGAGACTGGGTTTGGTTTGGCCCCCTCTCAAAAGGGGAACTCAGTGAGACAGGCTCCAACTTGTATTTGTATAAATACTTCTGAAAAATAGAGGTAGGCAAAAGTCTTGAAAAAAATCTCATCCACAGGAACTCGGTTGAAAGATTCAAGAGAAATGCTATTTTCAAAAGGATTTTGTGATATTAAGAGTCCTTTATCCATTTGCATTTCACCTCTCTGTATGTGTGCATGAATTGTACCTCTTCATCAACTGCATGTGTCTGTGCTCAAGTGAATGCTTTGGCTTCATTATAAGAGTTCATTAATAATGTCATTTAGTGGAAATCTTGTAATTGTTTGCTAAGTATTTGCTTGCCCTCCACTCAATTTTTAATAGTACAATTCATTTTACTTTGTAATTCATCATTGACTCTACATACAAAATTAGTCATTACTTAAGTGAAAGGCTTATTGCAGAACATACGAAAATTCAAAGTCATTATAATGAAAACACAGTTTTTAGGTGAGTCTTCTGTTAATTAATACAGTCAGTTGATTCACCGTATTATGGATACAAAACCCTTTCTCTATTTTTAATGTTTCCTATAGTTTTAATGTGTAGTATGTATTACCTAATAATATTTAATATATATAATGTTTGTAGGTATTCAGAACTGTAATTTTAAAAGAAAACAATATTTAATTGATGGGTTTATGTCCTCAAAAAATTTTGGAGATTGTATTTTTAGCAGCGATTTTTAAAACAGTCTGTGAGGATGATAAAAATACCACTACCACTAATTCTAAAAATATTTCTTTGTGAAGAGTATGGGATCAATGTCACTTTTCCCCTTAAAATAGGGCTTTCGTAGCAACTTCATGTAGGGGGAAGATTCCAACAAAACAGATGGCAGGGCAAGTTGGAAAAGAACCAGTCACATAAGTGTGAGATTATTAACATCCTTACCTCAGCCTGTTGTGCTTCGTGTCATGATGGCAAAACATGGGCAAATCCCAAATTCCCGTGTTTACTAATACCATGCAGAACACACAACTGAACATACTGAGTTTGTGGCCCCTCGTGGCTTCTCAAACACAAAAGGCTGGAAATGCCATTAGAGAGCTCCCAATCTAGTCAAAGTCTTCTAAAAGACTTTTCCTGAAGTATGAGGAGTTGTATCTGCATATCCTCATAAATATGTATGCAAAAATATATACATACATTTATCTACCAGACTATAAAGATGCTGGGACTAATTGATTTTTATTTTTTTGCAACCCTTTGCACTGGCAAATTCTACATTCCCCAGGACTCTGCAAATACAATTTTGAAAGAGCTGGGGCTAGAAGGGTGGTGATATTAAGGGTCTACAGTCAGGGGACTTTGCTTTGGAGGAAGATATTTGTATGGAAATAGGCATTGATGGGACCCAGCTTGTGTGTGGTGAGATGGCTCTTGGTTCCAGACTGGAAAGGGGGTTGTTGAGTTATATAACTTATCTTTTGCTTTTAGTATCTTATTTGTGTGCAATGAAGGGAAAACATTTTTTCTGGGATCAAAGCTTTAAAAACCTTCTGCAGAAGTGTTTCTAGTGCATCCAAGATCCCCAAGGAGTGTTTTGAGGATGGGATACAGATGCAGTTTGTTGCTGAAGATGAATTCTCCCTTCTGTGCGGATGCCAAATGCAAAGACATTCCTGGGCTCAGCCAGCATCAAGATTGTTCCATGGCACGCTGGCTGACCTGTGCCATGCAAAGCATTGATTTTTATCTTTAGAGGCTGTGTACAGATACTTGTTCCCTTGAGCAGTTGTGGGGATGCAGGGAGCTTGAACTCTATTTTTTGCATTATTTCTTCTTGTACTGGGGACCCTACTCATGCCTTGAAGTCCTGCAGGAGGAGGAGGGCATGGAGAGTGCAGTTGCAGAGAGCTGTACTGTGGTTTGTTAGGATGCTGCTGCTGCTTCCTAAAACCACTGAAAGAGCCTTCTTTTAAAACCTGTTGAAGGGACAGAGCAAAGGAAAACATAAAAGCAAACACAACCATTGAAATGCTTTCCAGCACTAATAATTTACTGAGGATTATCTTTTTCTGTTTTCTTCAAAGCATGGTTTGTGTGCACAGCTCATCTTTAACTAATTTGTAAAGAAATCTCAAAGAAGTTGTAGCTAATGCAGGGTCCTCTGGAAGTTGTCCTGGCAGCCATTGATTGTGAACAAAGAGAGATAAAACAATCAATTTATTTCCATCAGATAATTAGAGGAAAGTGATATTATATGAAATTACAAAGTTTCTGGGCAGATCATTCCTAGAGTAAGACTCTGTATTTTACTCCTTGATCTACCCATCAGAAGGGCATTTCCAAGTTCTCTGGTTGCCCCTGGAGATAAGTACGTTGTCCTTGCACGCCAGAGCACTGGCAGCAGCTAATAGACGCTTCAGAAACATCCCTGAATATTAACATTCAGATTGTCTTGGTTCTAATGTGTTGAATTCATGCAAGTATAAATAATACGACGTGTTGTTATCAAGAGCAGCAGATGTTGAGCTAACGCGCAGATTTCTGCGGTTGGAACAGGGCGAAGCAGAAAGCGAGACAAATGCCAGAACACTGAAGTTTATCCTCAAGTTGAAACAGAGCCGTGCCCCTGCGAGGTGTTCACCTCCCAACCCCATGGAAATTGGTCTGACTGCATTATCCGAGGGGGTCCATCCGAGCTGCAGCCGGGAATGCCATCCCAGGGAGTGGCCCGGGAGTGCGGCCGGGGCGTGCGCCTGCGAGCCATCGCCTGCTATGACCAGACCGGCAGACTGGTGGAGCCGTCTCGCTGTAGCAGTTCAGGTAAGAGGATGCAAAACAGCCCACAGCACGTGTGAATAGCACTCCGTGGCTCATTGTGGGGCTTATCCGTGGTGTGTGCTTGCTGGAATAGTTCTCAAAAGTTTGCCGTGGGTGTTATTTGAATATCATCTTCTTGTTCTTTAATACTGAGGTTTTCCTCGGTGTAAGAGTCTGCTGGCATTTATGCAATGGAAATGAAGCACAAGAAGGCTAAAGTTGGTTGCACTGCCAGAATACCTGAGGCATGTCTTTTATTTCACTGAAAATCCCATAAAAGTATAAGCTTTGGAGGAGGTGTATTTATTTCTATTAGCATTTTGTTTGAAGATATCTCCTACTTCCGCTTTTTCTTGTTTAGAAATTTTTATTCCCTTTCACTATGTTTGGAGGTTAGCATGGTTGTTTACAATGAAGGAATTTGCAATTTTCTAGAGATAATTATATTTAATTACAAAATGCCTGTGATAACATCTGCTGTCCCTCTTGCCAGCCACACATGGCTTCAGCAGCCAGTGGTCTCCTCCTTGCAATTATGTGCCAGTGTTAAACTCAAATTCACAGAGTATGTTTTCAGAAAACTCAGAGTATATTTTCATATCCCTGCTTCCTGGGGTGCTCTATGTCTCTTGTGTAATCAAGTAGCCTATATCAGAAAGAGGGCAGAATTAAAATCAGGGAAAGCATGATGTTTCATCCCATTTGGGTGTTTTTTCCCAGTTTCCATGGTATGCAGTTTATTGAATAGTTTAAATTAGAAGTGGCCTTAAATATCATCTCATTTCAGCTCCAAGCTCCCAGGTTGCTCCAAGCGCCATCCAACCTGGCCTTGAACACTTCCAGGGATGGGGCAGCCACAGCTTCTCTGGGAAACTTGTGCTAGAGCTTTGCCACCCTCACAGTTAAGAATTTCTTCCTGGTATCAAATCTAACCCTGACCTCTGTGTGTTTGAAGCCATTCCTCCTTGTCCTATCACTTATCACAGACATAAGGTTTTATTTTAGGAGCAAAATCTCAGGAGCTGGGCTGCTCTCAAACCACTGCTGCTCTCTGACTTACTGTGGAGTCTTGGGACACCACAGAGCAGGATGGAGTAGTTTGGAAGACTGCTGATGAGCTGTATGATGGGAGGGGAGAAATGATGTCCCAGGAGGAGATTAAGTAATACAGTGGGCAGCATGACTATTCCTGAGAGTATAAAGGAGCAGAGAAATCAGCTCTCTGGAGGGTCTTCAAGACAGGATCAGCAGCCTGAGCTTCATGTAATAAAAGGAAAAAAACCTCCACCCTAATGAAGTGATTCAGTCCTGGAGTGAATTCCTCTTGCAGCTGTTGATGGCTGTTCCAGCTGGCTGCATGGGTTCATAAAGCAGCTTTCCATGGTTTGTGTTTCAACAGTGTGCTTTTGTACCAATTGATTATGCCTCTGTGGCCCATGAAGGAGGAGTAGTATACCTTTCCCCCACATTACCTTTTCTTCTGCAGAAAGGGAGCTGCTGGGCTTTGGAAGGTGGGTCTGCCTGTGGCATGACTTGCTCTTTTGAGAAACTCAGGAGTTTTATCACTGTTAAAAAGGGGAAGTTGTCTGTGCGTGGGGCTTTTCTAAATAACCTTGAAGCCTATTTTCTGTCAGTGATATTTATGTGGCATTTTTAATGGTCTGGCTTCTCTTAGGGAGTTAGTAGGGAGTGGTAGCTCCAGGGGAATATTGTTCACTTTCTTGTCTTCAGCTTTTTATGTGAGCAAAAATGATTGTGGCACTGCCCTGGCACAAGGCCCTCATCAGAGGCAAAGGGATGGTCAGTGGCTTTGGACATAGAGTAACTAAAAATGGGCAGAAGCTCCATAGGCTCCACTTCCATCACCTGGGATCTGCCTCCCAAGGTTACGTGAAGACAAGTCTGGTATTTATGGTCTCTGGAGCTGGGAACTTACAAAACACACTTCTGAACACCTTATTCAATTAGTGATAGAAACAAATCATTATCCAATTAATAATTAGCAGAATGCTTTTCAACCATAATGGAGAAGAGCAATTTACAGAAGCATGCAGAATTGCTAAACCCTGAGAAATTATTCATGACAGTGTGTTTTTTAAGCAGCTCAGTTTGTCTTGCTCACAATTAGTATCAGGTGACCTTTTAACATTTGCTGGCTGGCCATGATTATGGCTAATTAATCCATTGTCTCATATATTGAATGCCAACGACTGTGATATCTGGGTATTATTCTTGCTTTATGAGGTGAGGATAAGCAGGTTCCTCTTTTACTCTTTTGAGGTCTTCTGACTTCTCTTTGTTTCCTGCTCTTCCTTCTGCAGGACAGTGCTTTTCCTTCCTTTCCCTTGAACCCAAACAGAAATGAGAAGTTTTAAGACTTAGACCTCAGTTCTTTGATGGGTCCTTTTGAAGAACTGCAAAATGTAGAAAAAGAGATGTAGGGGTGTAAATTGTGTCTCAAGAATAGGAGTAAATTTATCCCAGATTTGATAGTGTCCTGAGTACATGGTGTAGGATAATAAAAATGTGTAGAACAAAATAGGTCAGTTTGTAGCTTTTCCAAAGAGCAAACTCTGGGCTTTTGCCTTCTTGCTGCAGTGATTTTCATTTTCCCTGACTGAAACCTTGTGAACTTAGACTTGAGTAGGGTTTATTTCACTTGGTCAGTGTGACCTATTATGTGAATGTATCAAAGTTGTCAAGTGAATGTGTAGTTCACTTGAGTCTGATGTAGAAATAAACTGCTCAGAAGGGTTTTGGTTCTGAGGCCCTGCTCCTATGCTGACTTTTCTGAGTGAATTTGCTTTTGCAACTTGGAGGGTGAGGGGGGAACCTAACCAAAAACTCAATTTAGTCTGTTCATCTGTTTCCTAGAATTTTAGACTTTAACTGTCCTAAGCCTATTATCTGCAAATACATTAGCCCTTTAAGCATATCTTCCCAACTGGAAATGGATATTTTCTCCCCATTGGTGTAGTTACTGCAAGCAGAGTGTCCCAAGGTCCAGGAAGAGTCAAGACAGAAGCATTCCAGCTATTTCTTTTTGGAAATGCTCTATCTACCTGCCTGGGGTCTAGTTTCTTCTGTCAGGACCTGAAGCCTGGGCTGGAGGGAAAGACCTCTGCCCTGACCCACCAGAGCTGAGCAAGCCTGGTGTCAAGACTTTGGGTCAGCTGTAGTGGGCATGCTGGTCCCCACTGACTGATTTACCCATCCTTACTGCTATTTGTGTGTTAGCTCATGGTCATTGGATATGACAAGCTTAAAAGTACAAATCATGGGTTTTTCTGAATTTTATTCCTTTCTTTACCAAATCTTTTTTCCAGAAAAAAAATACACTTTTTTTTTTTTTTTTTTTTTTTTTTTTTTTTTTTTTTTTTTTTTTTTTTTTTTGGGCTTTGTGATAAACTGCTTTATTTTCTTTTTCCTTGATCACCCATTCAATAAGCTTGAGAAATGAGTGATCTGCATTTTCTAGTTGGACTAGTGACTTTCTCCTAGATTTGGTTCACCCTTCTTTTTCTTCATTTAAATTGGAAATGCATGGATAGAGGTGACTACTTCTAATTACACTACAAAATTGTAATTGGTAGTTTGCTCAATTTTCCTTCCCATCAGAAGACTGCTTGTATTGTGTTGAGCTCAGTAGTTGAGCTCCAGAGGGTCTCCATTTGCTAACTCGTGTCTGGAGCATCCTCTTTGGCCATGAAATTGTCCTTTTAATTGCAGTTCATCCGCTTCTCAATCTGTCATCTGAGCTGCTCATACTATTTTTGAATTTCCATCTCCTTTGTTTTGAATGATTTCCCGTCATCCCTTTGCTTCTCTTTCTTATGTGCGATGCCAACAGGGTTTTTTTAATCTTAGAGGAACATAGGGTGCCTCATCTGTTCCAAATCAAAGGCTGGAGATTTCTGTGCTCTTGCATGGAGGTTCTGCTTTTGATCCGACGGGCAATTTATGGAAAGCAGGAATTTATGAAGAGCGCTTATCCTATTCTAATTCTGCTGTGCTCGCAACAACAGGAACCTGGAAGAAAAAGGCACGACAGACAAATAGATCCTGGTTTTAAATCACTTAGCTGCAACCTGCACTCACCTTAAAAAGCTTTAATTATCTCTGAATTTATCATGGGCACGGCAGGGATGCTTAAACACCTCCTTACTCTCAACAGTGCAGTGTCTCCTTCTGTGAGCTCCAGCTGCTGGTGGACATACCCATCCTAAAATGAAAATGCTGGGATTGACTCCCCCCATTTTTGGGGATAATGAGCTGTTTTCAATCCCTTGATTTTAATAAGCATTCTGCAAATTTTTATTTGTATAGCTCAAAAAGGCATAAGCAGAGCCTGATAGGTTAAAGGAATGAGTCAGGTCTGTCCTGGTCTGAAAGCAAACTTGCTGCTCCTACAAAGTGACAGTTTTGGGGGAAATTTTTTTTTTTTAAAAAGGTTGAAAATGCAACATTGAATAGATGCCTCTTTATTTTTGGAAGTGTATCAATTTCAGTAATTACTATGGTATACATTTTTGCACATCTAGTAAATTTTATTTTAAAGAGTGAAATTGTAGAAATCCCTGATTTTGAAAATCTTCAGAAATATAAATTTTTCTGAACTGACTTTTCCCAGTGTTTTTGAAAATATTCCAAAGTTTAATTTCATTCTTAGTCTGAGTGACATTTTATATTGAAATTTCAGTTTTTAGTACAACCTGTTGATTTCAGAACCCAGCTAGGCTCTCTGTAATCACTTCCCAGAGATAACAAAGACATCCCTGTTTTATCAACACTGCAGCACAAATCCAAAGCACAACCCCATACCAGAAACTGTGACGAGAATTAACTCTACCCCAGCGAAAACCAGCTCAGTCTCTCTGTGGCCTTTTTATTTGATGACTGGATTTTGTTTATGGCTGTATTGCCACTAGAAAGCTTTTCAAAGACTGCTAGAGAAAGAAGCTTCAGTCAAGAATTCACCTTGTTTTCTGTCTCTCTCATCCCCTGGCATGGGAATTAAGGCTGGATCACAGGAATGTCCTGCCCTCGAGTCCCCACTTCAGGATTCTTTGAAGCCACTGCCACCTTTGACTGTTTTCTGCCCTCTCACAGCTAAATAGCTTCTAAATTTAGCTCTGAAATCCTGGCTGGGTTCAGCTCTGGACTCTCTCTGACATTCCTACATGTCTCCTTGGGTGTGTGGTGACACTTTTAATTACAGCTGTGGCTGCCAGGGGAGTTGTAACAGACACAGAGCCTGGGAAGGACCTGGCCTCCATTTCTTGTTTGACTACAGGATTTTTGCATATTGCTCCCATAACAGTGCTCAAAGAATGTTGATTTATTCCTTATCCTTTCCTTTGTTTGGTTTGGTTTGGTTTGGCTTTTTTTTTTTCAAAATCTGTTCACCGTAAGAAAATTTGGCCATGGTTCTTCCTTTATGGATGTTAAAAGACTTATCAAATGAAATTGGATCACAGGACAACTGTTCAGACATTGAGTTCTCTGTGTTTTCCTGGCAACAGAATCAAAGATAAACAGCCATCAAAAAAGTTATTTCTGAATGGGTCAAACTGGCTATCAAAGAAGCTTATTTAAAGTAAGGTAAGACTTCCCCTGAGGCGTTAGTACACAGAAATGCACATTCTTTTAGGTCTTTATCTTACAGAGAGGAAGCATGCATCCTAAGAAAAAAATATTTAGAAACTTGGCTTTTGGAGCAGCATTCTCTGTAAGTGCTGCCTTTAGTCAGAGTGATGTCTGTTGTTACTCCTTGGCTTTAAATACACATCTTTATTCCTTATCTTCTTGTCCAAATTTCTTTTATGCTTTTTGCTGCATTCCATAAAATGACCCCTTTGAAGAGGTGGCAGTGCCAGACTTTATGAAGGAATGGCTTTTTCACTGACCTCAAACAGACTTTCTCATGTTTGACATTCACCATCAGCTGCCTCTTGCTGGACCACCTCTGCCCACCCTTGCTCATGTCCATCCCTTCTGTTCCTATTTTTAGGTTCAGAGGGTTTTGTGGGTTTGTTTGGGGTTTTTTTTTTTGTTTTTTTTTTTTTTTTTTTTTTTTTTTTTTTTTTTTACAGATTGATTAAAGCTCTTCCATAGGACTCGGGAATGTTTTTAGTGTAGAAATTGTAACTCAGTGTAGAAATAGTCTATGGGAGCTTTAGGAGGGCTGTGATAGCAGGTTAATGCACTGGGTGATCTCCTGCCCTGATTTCTGCAGCAGGCTGTGGAAAGAGAATTTCCTTGAAATGTGGCCCATCTCTTCGGCCTTAATAACACATTTGTCACAAATACAGCCTGTTATGAGGCAAGGCTCTAATAAAATGTTACCATACAAAGATAGACTTGGAATTAACATTTTTCTCTCCCTACATGTCATTCCATTTAATATGCTATATTGGAAGTATGAAGAAATAACCTTTTAACCTAATCCTGTTCATGAATTACGTATTCTAGTCCTAAGGCCTCTGTACTTCTGCTGCTCCTGGAGAGCTTCATGATCCCTCTGAGATGTGTGGCTGCACTGGGAAGTGACGTGCTGGTAGTTCATAGGATTCCTGTCCTGTGGGGTTTTTTGCACTGTTCTTTAACCTGTTTGCCTTTTGTACAGCTCTGATGAGCTGGACTTTCAGGCAAATAAATGGGTGACAGATAATTTTTAGTGGAGAGTGACAATTCCATGTCTTTACCACTGTTGGGGAGTCCTGTTACAGCTGGACATAGTAGGTACTGTAGTGGAGTTCAGTGGGCATTAAAGGGTTCAATGTCTGATGCATTCTGAAGATTGTCAGAAGCAACTTAATTAAACCTAAACTTCAGGTCGCTCTGTTCTAAGGATTATCCCTGTGTTACTGATGAGTAGTAGAGTATTTATCCTACCTTAGTCTGTTCCTGGGCCTGAAACACACTTTTAATAGCTCTCTGTCCTCCAAGGTTTGCAAATGAAGGTGGTGTAAATTAAATTACTGGGAGCCTGGTTTGCAGACGTTATATCCCTCACTGCAGACAGAGATTCCCAATGTGAAATCTTGGCTCTCCTTTATATTTGGTGACCTGGGCGAGTGACCACTAAAAATAGTGTTATTTAACAGGATTGCTTTGCCTTCTGCTTCTGAATTCACTGAAGTCCTCCAGCACAGGAGATTGAACTACACAACCAGAGAGCTCAAAGTCACACTGCAAAATTGAAACAAAAGTCTATCAGAAATTCAGTACATCAATACTCTGTGCTGGGGCCTGCTAGTGTCACAAAAACGTCCTGTTTCTCTCTCAAGGTTTTCCATCATATAAATGAGTCTGTGCTCTCCCTGTGCCTGAGCTGTGGAAAACCAGGACTGTTCCCTTTCTTAAGATCATGTTTTCATCAGATGTTTTTTATAGTACAGCTTTACTCAAGAAGGTCAGATGCTTCTGCAGCAAGGTGACCTCTAATAGGTGGAGTGAGACTCCTTATGCAAGCAGATGGAACCAGGCAGCAGCTACCTGGATTTTGGGAAAGCACTCATGGGTCTTCCTGGTGCTGGTAATGGTTAGTGGCATCCTTAAAACAGCACCTGTATAATTAAAGTGTGCAGTTGGGCTTCTCATTTAGTGTTGATGGGAGAAGGAGTTGAGGCAGAGTATTGATTTAAATGTATTGATTCAGGGGTCACTGTGTCATTCACCTCCTGCCATTGGGGAGGGGACTGTGGAGGTCACAGCTGGCTCACAACCTTTCCCTGCCTTTCCAGTGCCTGGGTGACCTGCTCATGAACAGAAACCCTCACACTGGGGAAAAACCCTTTGAGTCTGTAAATTAAAGAACTTGGAATGTACATTTAAAGAAAAAAAAATTCATGCTGCTATGAGCCCTCTTGATAATATTAATTGCACACTGATCTAATTAGTGTTCCTGTCTTCTGCAGACTCATCTGCTGGTTTATTTTGTCTGAAATAAAAGCAATATTGTAATGCGGAATACATGCTAATTTTCAGGATGCAGGGAGATGCATCAGCGTGTCCCATTGTGTCAAATGAAAGCCATAACGTTGTTGTCCAAGGAAAGTTGTCTAAATGAGGCCTGCCTGTGTCTTGGGGTCACAGCTTGGCAGCAGAAATGAGGTGGCACATTGTGTTGACAGTGTCCAGTGTCATGGCTTCAGAAACTGGCAGGAAGATGCTCTCCTCAGAGGGCCCCGAAGTCTAAAATTGAGTGTCTTAGAGTGCTCCTGAAACCATTGACCTCCAGGACATGTATCATTTACTGAGGGGGCTAGATACTTCCAGTGACATTAGGCAGCAGCTTTCTCCCAGTGATGGACCCTTGGCTCTGGAGGATGCTTCCTGCCTGGTCCAAATTGCCCAAGTCTGTATTGATCTTCAGAGCACTCTGCAGTGCACATCTATTTTCAGAGCTGCTGTGCCATCAGGCCTCTGAGAGGAGTCAGGTGTAGGAGGAAAGGGAATTTGATGGTCTGTGGACACTTTAATTGTGTTCAGACTTATAAAAAATATTGTTTCCTTATATAAATATCATAATACTAATAGAATACAAACACAGTCTCAGGTTTGTTTTAAAACATGCTCGTACTATGAATTGAGTAGCCTGAAAATACATATGTGGTAAACAATCCATAATAAAATTCAGTGGGCTGAGATTTTTTTTCCATGATATATAGAGGATTCCAGCACTGCTAAGGAAAAAAAAAAAAAAAGCTACTCCGTTTTATTTGAAGAAAACAGATGATTTTCCCAGTGGCAGAGTGATGAGCAAAGTATACAGAAAAACACAGCTGAGCTACTCCCCTAACTGCTATTGATCCCAGTGGATGGTTTTTTATTTGAGTAAGGACTTTGTTAAGATGTCAGGGCTCCCAAGCAGCCAGACCAGCCCTTCACTGTGGGAGAGCAGCCCTGGGAAAAGGAAGCATCATTCCCACAGTTGGTTTTGGAGCCTGGACAGACTTGTGCAGTGGATTTTTGCCCTCCTGTATCCCACGTTCCCTGTGAGATGAATGTGCACTGTGAAGTCCTATTTATTTGCTGTATTTATTTGCACTCAGAAGGCAGCAGACGAGATTCCTTCCCCGGAAGAGTTCTCAGCTTGTTCTGCAATCTGTTACAAGGAAAGTGCTAATTAATGGAGATTTCCTTATTGAGTTAAAGGATTAAATATATCAACTACCAGGGCTTGTATCTAACGCCAAGAGTCTGCTTGCAAGTTCTTCAAGGAAGAAAACTGTAATGAAGAATCAAAAGAAATTAGAAAATCATAATGCAAAGTCAGCATCAACCCAACTGCCTCCTCGGGATTTATAGAGACTGTGAAATTGAGCAATAAAACCAACCTTTGGATGAATTTCAATAACAATAATGTTGAGTTAAACTTACCAGCCTTTTTTACAAGTCCTCTCTGGTCTATTTAGAATCTCTAATCAGTCTGCTACAAGATAACGTGAGCATGTGCATCTTTTGTTGAGAAAGTGGGAATAGATTAGCTAAGGATCCATTATTTGAGCCTTGCAAAATATTTGATGTGGAAGTTATTTTTGCTGGGTTTTTTTTGGCTGTGCATTTACCGAATGTAAATTAGATTATCTCTTAAATTTCTCAGCAAACTAATAATGCATAAAATCTCTTAAATCCTTGTGTACTATAAAAAAGAAGATTAAACAGATTTGTTCTGTGGCAAAATTAAATCCTTTTCAGCTGCAACTCAAGTTTTCAGCAACTTAAGTCTCACAGACTTACTATGTTTAGTTCCCTTCAGTTAATAATTTTCTCTCTTGGAGCAGGATTTAGAATTGAACAGGGATTATTTGGGATGAGGTGCTCCTCTTGCAGCTCACAAGCTTCTGGAGCTTTTGGTTGTGCTGAGTGGCTCACGGCCAGTGGCTGCCTTATTCCTGGCACATTGGGAAAGCCTCAGCCATAGAAACGTGGTCAGCTGGTGGAGTTAAGTCTTTGAGCTGCAGTCTGTACTCCATGCTGATTTTTAACCTGATGTGAAACAGGTTTGCCTTGCAGGAGATCCCAAAGCTTCAGCTGAGCAGAATTTGGCCCACTAAATGCTGTGGTCCACCAGGTCTGCCTTATGAAGTCTTCAGCTATTAAATTTTTAGCACTGCTTGGATTTACTGGTGTTATTTTGTGATATTTCACAGTCAGTAACCAAGTGAATGTAAATATTAATTGCAAAATGAATCAATTTTTTTTTTCCCCTCTACCTTTGGTCTGTGTAATTAGAAACTTTTCTCCTGTGTCACTGTCCACTCTGCTGCTCCCTGGATTGTTTAAGGGTGATCTCTCCTGTCCCACAGACTCCAAGGGAAATTAGCAGTGTTATTACCAGTGGCAGCTGTGGTGATGCACAGAATTGTCCCTCTCACAGTAATGACCTTGAGTTTTATGAAGCACCTCAAGGTTTACTAACAAGGATAGAACTGCTTGAAGTTTGTTAATTGAAACCATGAAATATGTTAGAGAGGATACAAATGAGTTTAAAGCCAATTCAATTAGAGGTGCATCTGTTTCCAAAGCTGCTGGAGAAATGTTTATTTTCGCATCACTTTTAAGCCAGCCTCTTGCAATGCTGCTGGCACTGTTGTTTAACTCTGTGTACAGACCTTACACCCATAGCAAATTTATCTTTTGGAAGTGCAGCAGTCAGGTGGAAGCATCCCTGATGTTTGCTTGTGAACCCACTGATGTCCTGCTTCTCCCAGCACAACCCCACGTGGCATCACTGACACCCCCAGCTGCCTCTTCCTGCCCTGGCTCTGCTGGGTGGCACAGCAAAAATGGGACCATTATAGTTTTTGCACCGTGTATTTGTGCCTCTCTGATGCTGGCACAGGTTGCCCAGAGAAGCTGTGGCTGCCCCATTTTTCTGGAAGTGCTCAAGGCCAGGTTGGATGGAGCTTGGGGCAGCCTGGGATAGTGGAAGGTGTCCCTGCCCATGGTCCTGACTTTATCTGCCTGCTGTTGCTTTGTCTCTGGGCTGCACAGGAGAATTGAGGTGAGTCAGGGCTGCTGCATTGTATCTGAGCCTTCCCAGGACATCCTGTGGTCTGTGGGTGCTTTGTTTGTTAGAGACACTTTAGAAACTCCATTTGTGGCTTGTTGAGCAACAAGCACACTGTTCTTAATGAATAAATCATAGTAAAATAAGCTGTGCAGCCTAGGTAAATGCATTTGTTCATCCCAGTACATTGACAGTGTCTCAGTAGAAAAACAATAGCACTTAAATGTAGAAAAGGCTTATTTGGTCATCCACATCAAATTTTCCTGCCATTTCCCAGTAGCATGTTTCAAAGTGCCCACTTAAATAAGCTGGTGTTCTTGTCACTACCTCCTGTGGCATCTCTTCGTGCAGCTCCAGGTCTCTGGTGATCAGGAACCTGCTCTTGGCCCAGGTAGGACAGAGGATCTCACCTGCTCTGTCTGAATTAAATGAGATGTTTTTTAACAGTGTTTGAGATTTTGAGGAATAATAATAGTAATAATAATTTAAAGAGGTGGTTAACACATGGAAAACAGGCTGAGCACGTCTGGGAATTAGAGAACATGTTTTTCTGTGGAAGGTTTTGGAAATGTAACTATTGTTTGGTACCAAGTTTTGCAGAGGGGAGAAAAATGGAGGATGTGATGGATGAGTGAGAAATTTAAGGATGACACTGACAAAACCAGCTGTGTAAACTTAGCCTTGAGTTGGTCTCCCAAGCTGAGCAACAGTAGCTCAGAAATGTTATTTACTTTATTCATATTCTGTTATGTTAAGAATATTTCTCTGGATAGTAGCTTGAATGTAGAAATCTTTATTAATGGATTGTTTTAATAGCATATTGCCCTTGGGGTTTTTTGTCTGTTTAGTATTGTGCATCATGCCAAAGCTACAAGTTTTCTAGGCATGCCAAAACCAGGATTATTGTGGGTCTTCTTAGTCCCCTGACAATAGCAAGTTATTGCTTGGCTCCTACAGAAAAAAAAAAAATACCCTGGTCTCACAGGCAACTCAGGATGAGCTGAATACAATGTTATTTACTACTCATCATAAAAAGATAGCCATAAAGGCATTCTCTCTCTGAGCAGAGAGGGTGCATCACAGGAATATTTTTGGAGAAAAATTTTGGTTGAATGAAATCTTTGCTCTATGAATAAATACCTTAGTGTAGGATTAACCTTAAGTGGTTGATAGAAGAGTAATGGCAGCCTGTGAGGAGAGCTTGAAGGGAAGTTATGTTCCCATCTTGATTTTGTAGCATTGTTCAGTATGGAGAATCAGCTTCCTCTGGACAATATGGAAGTGTAGTGCTCTATAGCTGGCCAGTATTTGATAATATTTAATGTGATTAAGAAATACGGGTGAGGAAACTCAAAAAGGAATGAGCAGCCTCTTAGCAATGGGATGTCTGGACATTCTGTGGTTCACCAAGGGATAACTCCCAGCACTTCCTGGGAACGGAATACAGTAGGTTCCTCAGTCTTCACAGAACAGTCTGTGTTGGAAGGGACCTTTCAAAAGTCATCATGTGAACCCAGTGAGCTAGACCAGATTGCTCCAAGCCCCATCCATCCTGGCCTTGAACACTTCCAGGGATGGGGCATCCACAGCTTCTCTGGGCAACCTGTGCCAGCATTCTCACACACTTACTGTAAAATCTTCCTTCTTGTATATAAGAAATAGTGTTTATTATAAATTTTCCTTCATCTTCCTCATGTTTTTTGGTAGTCTATTTCTTTTTCTTGTCTTATATTTCTTTTTATTATAGATGTAGATCTTGAGCTGTCTAAAGACTTAGCCCATTTTTCCTTCTCTGATAAGCTGATAACCCCTCTGACTAATCCTACTTTGAAACAAGGCACTTTCTTTGTTTCTGTTGAGAGTTAATTACCCAGGCTGTCACACAGCCCAAGGAAAGATGATATTTCATACGGTGGTGGAACAGAACTCTTTGGAGAACTGCCTAAGAAATGCTTCTCATAAATCTATCATGAGAAAATTTCTTTTACTTATCATAATGTATTATGAATTGCTTTGAGTGGCAACCTAAACAGATGGAACAGAATATCAGTGGGATATTTGGGAGTTTTATTTTGGGGAAAAAAGTGAGTCTGTTTTAGAAATATTTGTATATGTGTGTGCATGGGTGTCATCTCACTGAAGTGAGCATACAAAGCACACAAAGTTGAAATATCTCAAACACTCTAGTATATCACTGGGATGGATTCAGTCAGAAATAATTAAGATACCCAATTCCAGTGGCTTTGGAGCTGCAAATGAAGAGGCACCACAGCAGTCAGAGATCAGAGGCAGCAAAGAAAACCAGGGCACTCTGTATGGGCACAGGTCTGCAGCTCTGGGGAAGAGTTACAGCGTGAGTTACATGGGGAAATGATTGCAGCTGTCAGGCTGCAGGGTGGCTGCTGTAAAGAAACTGGGAGCAGCACCATCACAGGGAATCAGGAGAGCAGAAATAGAGCAGCACTGAGCTGAAGGAGCTGTTGCTGCTGCCGTTTTTTAAGGCACTGTTTACAAAAGCAACATCAGTATTTCTTGTACCTGTAGAAGGAAGATATTTTCCAGCGGATGGATGCCTAAATGAGCCTGAAACCTTTATTGATACCGACTTCAGTGTGAAGAGCAGGAGGGAGGCAGTGAATTGCTGCTGTGGGTTGATGCCCAGGCTGTAACACAGCTCTGGTTTGGAGTGAGCAGCATGCTTGGGCTTGGTTCAGCCACTAAATCCAGCTCTGAACCAGAATAATCTCCTTGCCTCAGCCTTGGTGTTTCATGGTTGTCTGGGGTTGTTGTCTGGGGGTTTTGACAGCAGGTGTTTCTGGGTTGAGTTTTGTTGTTTGGGTGTTTTTTCCCTTCGTGCTGCAGTGAGCATCACCTGGGTAGGTGGGGGAACCCTTCCTAAAAGAGTCACGAAATGAGTTAATTTGGTATTCTGTAGGTGAGGAATAGAGGGAGTGTTCACATGATGAAAACCAAACAGAAATAAAGGGTATAAAAATGGGAAGCATCAGAACAGTGGTAGGGATGAAGTTATTTCCATACCCATCATTGCCAGAGCTGTCAGAGGGATGAAGCTGCCTCTAATAAAGGCTGATCTGAGCAGCCACTGGCTTTCATGATCTAACATGAAATCTCTTTTTTGTTTAAATTAAAATAATACATACAGACATGACAAGCAGATAATAGGAACCGGGAGGGAATGAATGCAGCATGGTAAGCAGGAAGGTGCAGGAATTATTCCACACTGCCAACCCAGGACTGGTGCCACTAATTCCCTGGAGACCCCCAGGGTTTGGCCACCCTCCACTGCTGTTGTGCACACCAAGAGCTCCTCAGCCACTGCTGGGCTCTGCAAAATCTCTCTTCCCATATGTCAGCTCCTAAAACAGCTGTGGGGTTGTGCCTTTTTGGAGGAACCTGTTGGTTTTTAATGCACAAGGTGCTGGTCCTGCAGATGTCTGGTGTTGTGATTTTAATAAATGATGATCTTGTGAGGACTTTCATGTCAAACCAGTTTAAGGTGAAAGTAAAGCTTTAAAATGCCATTTTTGAAAACCAGAATAATCAAAGCATTTGGAAAGAGGTATAAAGAGAACTTGTCAGATGTGAGAAGCAGGTTTCATCTGCTCCTCCCAAGAAAAAATCCCACACTGGTCCAGCTGGCAGGCAGGTCCCTTGCACATCTGATGGGAGCTGCCAAGAGAAGAGCTTTGTTGCCTCCACCATCCTGTGGTTCTCTCTGATGGGGAGAGAGCCTGTGTCTCTCTCCTGCCTGTGCCAGCTCTGGAGATAGCCAGTGTAATGCGGAATGAGTTAATTCTCCAGAATTTGTCATGGCCACAGGTAATTACCTTCCTTCTAATAGGGAAGGTAATTACCACATATTGGTGACCACCAGCTTCACAGCGGGTGCTTTTGCCTGTCCTTTCCATCCTTCCGTTTTACCACAGCCTTCACTGGACTAAACCAAATAGAAATTAATTTTATTCAGTGCTGTTCTTCTCAAATAATGCCATAACCTGGCATTGGATGGTGTCAGTCTGCCAAATGGCTTTTCCTTAAGAAGTTCTTGTTTTGTGTTGTGTTGCACAAGTTACTTCAGGGGGTGGGAGTTTGTTCATTGCTTGCAGTGACTAAAACCTCTCTTGTATTTCTGGTTTAGGTTACATTGAGGAGCCTTGCATAGTCCCTTGCCCATTTGATTGCAAATTAAGTGAGTGGTCCAGGTGGTCTCCTTGCAGCTCTTCCTGTGGACCGGGGGTGCGAGTCCGATCCAGGTGGCTCAAGGAGAAGCCCTACAATGGAGGTCGTCCCTGCCCCAAGCTGGATCTCAGGAACCAGGTGAGCCACGTTCTGGTAGCCAGCAGAAACCTCTCTGTGCTGTGTTTGGAGTTGGGATCCAAAGTTACTGTGCTGGTGAAGAAGTTAAAGATAGGAGTTATCTCTGGGACCACACCTTGGGTGATGTTTTGTAGGCAATCCTTGACCTTCCTGAGGGCTGAGGGAGAGGTGCTCATGTGTCAGCAGAATTTGACCTCAAACACCGTTTCTTACATGAAGAAATTCTTATCTCGCAGAGCACAGGAAGCCCTGGATTAATAATCCCACCTGGACAGCATGTAGACATCAGAGAACTCAGATGTCATGGCTATTTAAAATTTTTAATTCTTTCTGAGACCGTGGTTGCTGTAGAAACGTTTGTTAAATAAAAATTGCTATTTTTAGCAACATTTCCCTTCAACACAGCACAGGTTACCATGAACATTAATCTCTGTATATTCAATATTGAAGTATCCCATCACAGGAAAATAATGTTTAAATTGCTACTCTTAAAGGAAGATCAGCATATATTTAAATGCTACTTAATGCTGTATGCATTTCTGCAAAGTACATAGTGATTTCCTACATTTGCTGATTAATTCTCAGCACTAATTAACACTGATGAAGTACTGTTTAGTTTTGTCTGCCCTATATTTCAGATTCAGCCATGAAAATTAATTAATAGGACAGAAACAGCCATGCTGAAGGAACTTCATATATATGTTATGAATAACATGAATATGTATATGTATAAAATATGTGACATGTAGGAGTACTTCAGTGGTATCATACAAAGATTTATTTGGAAGGTGCTAGAGCTGGTGGGTTCAGTTGTTTTTCTGCACAGATGTTGCTGCAGCAGTCATGTCCTGGAATGCAGCACCACTTCCAGCTCCTGGTTATGAACTTGCCTCATTTTCCTCACAGTTAATTTTATTTTCCTGTGAGAAACTTGTTAAATACTCCTTGGATTTTTTTTCCTTCTTCCTTTTCCTTATTTCTGTTTGAAATTCATTGGAAGTAGGCTAACAGAAGCAGCAGGGACTACAGAAATATAAAACTGCTATAAAGTGTATGTTGTCCATAGCTCAGTGCTTTCCTTAATAGATCAGACAGATCACCAAAGAGGCAAAGTGAAATCCCACAGTAACTGATAAGGTAACAATAAGCTGCTTTGTAATGAAAAGATACTGGGGTTTGTTACCCATAGACACAGCAGACTCCTTCCATTAATAGCAAACTTACTGCTATCATGTGTTGCCTATTCCCACACACATTAGAGTTGCCACTTTCAAAAGCCTTTCAGAGCATATTAAAGGAAAGAAATTGTTCAAACTTGGAAGTTATGTCTTTGTACACTTTATTGGTGCACAGTGCTTGCAAAGTGTCACTGCTGGTATTAATATAAACGTGCTTGGTGCTTTTTGCCTCTTTACCAGAAGCACAACGTCATGATCTAAAACCCACTGAATTCATTAGAGGCTTTCTGTTGCAGGTTGTAGTAGAAATAATGTAGAATTTTGTTCAGGTCTGTTTCTTTAGGTTTGTGGCTTCTCATTTTTCAAAGTGTTTTTTGGTTGGTTGCTTTTTGGACCTTCGGTTTCATTCCTTTCCTTGTGAGTTTTTTAGGATAAAACAGAAGCTATTCCTAACTGGTTTGGCACACAAATGGTTTATCTTCTTCGGATTCTGATTTAAAGGATTGAGTAGAATTCTATAAATTTCAGAGCTTTTAGGGTAAGAAGAAATTGTTGTGCTAATAAGAAAAGTGTGTGTATACGTACACTTAGACATGCACACACGTTTTGCCTGTGATTCTGTTCATTGCCTTCCTGAATGCTTCTCAATACTTTGTGAGCTTCAGAAGGAGTTTTGCTCTGCACCCACTGGACTTGGACTTCCAGCCCAGATTTGACACACTGAGGTCCCTGGGCACACTGCAGGATGCACAAGTTGCTTACCCAGATGGTAAAGTAAATTAGCTGATGGCACTGCTGCTTAGCTAAGCTGGACACATATCATTAATCCACTGTCAGGCAGATTGTCTGCTGCTGTTTCCTCTGAGCTGGGCAGTTTTTAAGTCCTAGAGGAAAACTCTACAGATTCATTATATATAAAAATGTGACATCCTAATTATTTTGTATAATCTGGATTAAATACCTGCAGTAAACATTGGCTTTTGTTTGGTATCAGGTAGGGGAAAAATACATCACCATTGTGCTGAGTTTTACTTTTTAGTGGCTACTGTGTTATATTGTGTTTTATGCATTTGATAAGATTTTAGATAACTTAGAACAAATAATGAATTCCTCCAGGTGCTAGTAGATTTCACTTATGATTTCCATTTTATTTTCTCTAGTATCTTTTGTTATTTTGGTTTTGGTTATTGCTTCTGAAGTTGTGTCTTGCTATTGCTTAATCAATTACTTTGGAGAACTCTCCATTTTTCCAGTGTCTTATAATTAAATCCCTCAGTCAGTTTGTGTCTTTTTCTTAAGCCAGGTAAGTTTTTCACCCTCTTTTTGTGCAGGGGGCTGTCTAGGCTTTTTGTCAGACCCCTGTATATCCTTTTCTTCAGTGCTTTTCAGATATTTGACATAAATCTAACTATAGTGTTACTTGAAACACTATTCTATCAAGTCTTTCTTACCATTTCCCACCATGGTGTGCCAGTGAGCACACCAGCATTCCAGAGTCTGGAGTTCTGCCAGTATAGATATTTAGTAAAGCTACTGCTTTGGACAGAAGAGCAATTGTCATGATGAAAAAAACTATTTTGTGAATATAAGTAGTTATTTGAGTCACATAAACTGTGTTGTGAATGACTGTCCCCCAAAAGTTTGTCCAGTCACTGTAGTGCAGCTTGCTTGTGTATTAAGGATAAAATACTTTAGCAGAAGCTTGATTTTATACAGAAATAATGGCATCTCCCATTACAGCATGATATTCCAGGAGTTTGTGCTCCTTATTCCACAGGGAGTTTGACTCTCCTGGAGTATCTTGAAGCCTTTCTTTTGAATGTGTCCATCTGCCTGTAGAGCCTCTCAAGCAGCCCACTCTTTTTGCAAGAGATGTGAGAAGTAGAGTCAGAGTTAGGAGAATGAATTCAGCTTTTTTGTATTTATTCTTCTCATTGTAGGCAATGGATGAGGTTGAGCCCTTCACAATTTTATTCCAGGCTATTTTCTAATAGAGGTTCCAAACATTTGCATGGGCTGGATGCTCCTGGTATTCTGATAAAATCACTCGATTTGAAACAGTCCCTTCAGCCTTAAACTCTGCCTGTGTTGCTGCCCTGTGAAATTAAAGGATAAAGTACAATATTTGGGGAAGAGATGACAGTATTTTAATGCAGCTCCATGTAATATGCAGAATTACTTTTGCCTCGTACCTCTGTTTGAAAGTGGTTGAAGAGCTGCCTAACTACATTTAGCTCCATCTCTTTAAAAAAATGGGCTTTGCATGTAGGGGCTGTGCAGCTCTTATCTGGGGATGTGATTGCCTCTGAACATTGGATTGGATTAGGGGGTCAGCTGGCAGATGTTCTTGGCTGTGCTGTGCATGTTAAAAGAGGTGTAGCATTTACATTTTTCTATGCCTGCTCTTCTTTGAATGCACTTACACAGCGTGCAGTTGCTATTTAATATGTAGTTCTACATGATGAAAGGTTAAATATGAGTTAAGGGAGGTTTATTGCTTGAATATTCTTTTATAGGTTTTTTAGGATTACTGTGAGAAAATGCATCTTATTTTCAAGACTCATGAATTCCAAGGATTATTTTTTTATTGATTGCTCTCATACATATTCTTGTCAAGGTTTTCCCTCCTTCTCCTTCCTCCCCCTCTCTCTCTTAGCCAATACTGCTAAAGGACAAATATCATAGCAAGTAGTTTATTCCCTCTATATATGCTGTATATATTTAAGCAAACATTTTTAAAGGATTGGGAGTATTTGTAATGGCAGGCATAGCAGGAGAAAAATGTAGTGTATTTAGAATGTAAACTTACTGCTTTCATTAACATGAATATTTTATTCTTAATGACATTTTCTGGTGTTCACTGTAGAATATGAGAAATACAGACACTTTGCACATTAGAATTGCAAGTACTTCTCCTGAAATTGCATAGAGGAGGTTAGGGAAAGGGAAATGAAGGGTGGTGTTGTGCTTACAGACCAGATCTCTCAGAAACAGGTGTGAAGATGTGTGAATTTCTGGAAATTTTTCAAGTAGAAAGTGTCTGCTTTAGGTTCACTTGTACTTCAGAGAAAACTGTTACTCTTGGCATTTTCAAAACTTTTAGACTCTTTTATTAAAAGTTAAGTTTGAACCCAGCATCTTCCATTGCTGTCACTGAATTAGCTCCCATCTAGTCCCTGGCTGGTGAGTTGCACGAATTACCTTCTCCTTCCAGCATTAGGGATTGGTCTTCAAAATATCATTATTAATGTACAAACTATAAATAGCTCCTGCTCGAATCACTTCTTTTATAATACAGATTTCTAATTTTCAGAAAAGTCACAGAACTTTTTGAGGCACTCAGAATCTTTTCCTGTCATGGATTTCAGGTGCCAGTTCATTCCTGTATCAGTCCAACAGCTGTGTCACATCCCTTCCTGTCCCATGCAGGAAATCATCTGTTTTACATTTTTCTCTGGTTCTATCAGTTGCTTCAAGTGCAACTTAACTTCTGGGAAAAAAGAAAATCCTATCCTTAATCTCAGTTTTACTTTCAGAAGGTCTGATTTCCTCCCACTCTACCTTAAAGAAAAGAATTACACCATAAAACACATCTGTCCTCTGATTCTAGTGCAGTTTTACAGTACCATAAAAATGACAAGTTTTTTTGCCTGCTGCACTAATGTGGGAGAATTTTCAGTGTCAGAAAATAGCAAGAACCTCCTGTTTCCCTTTACAGTTTTCTTGCTGTGGCTGGAAGTTTTGGTACTAAACTGCAATTTAGTTTGTTAAATGAGCAGAAGTAGCAGCCAAATCTGTGCAGCCTGAGCAGTATCTCACCTGCCTGAAGTGAGACCCCATGTGGGTGGGTGTTGCTTCACTTCCATGGGAAATCGAACCAGTTCCCATGTTCTCCTCCAGGATAATAACCCTGTAGTGTCTACTCTAACTCCCAGCATTTTATATTCATTTTATATCCAGCTTCCCTAGCTGTCCACACTTGATTTTCATTCCTCTTACAGGTTTTTTGTTGAATAAAGAGTCATATAAACATATTTTCACAATTGCCACTCATAAAAAGCTTTAGCTTCAGTAATGGAGCTGTTTAGCAACTCCCTTAAAAGTATTTTTCACTTTTTTTGTCTAGATAGCTTCTTTAAACTTCTCTTTAATAAAAAAAGTGACTTGATGTATGTTGTAATGCTGCTTTCTATAATTGTGAGAGAACATTTGCACTTTGTGAAGTTAAATATGTTACAATGTCAATCTCCTTCCTGACATTACTTTCAGATCCACAAAAATTAGAAGCCTTGTGCTAATTAATTAAACTACATTTCTTCTGCCTACTACGGCCCCTACCAAGTTTTTAATGAAATAGATACCAAAGCATGAACTTTCTGTTTAAATGAAATTTATATGTTTGCATCTCTGGAACTAGGAATGTATCCATAGTTATTTCTGATTCGAAGAGAGTTCCTATGTTTGTTGTTGAAAGGAATATTTATTGTTTAATATGGGAGCTTGTTGCAACGTATAGGAAAAGACAGGAACTATACCCAAAGTGCTCTGTCCAGTTGATTTCTTGCAGAGGAGATGGAATTAAATGGAAAATCAGCCACAGAAAGCTGGGTGGCCCAGTGAAGAAAGTATTAGCATTTCACCTAAGGAACTGAAGTTCAATTGGTTTAGGCAATACTTTTATTTTTTTGTGGTTTGTGCTGAATCTCTCGTGGACAATATGTCATGTTGGAGGACCTGCAGACAGCGTGTGCCATAAATCAGTGTGACAGCATCTAACACTGAGACTGAACTTACTCTTGCTTGTCTTTGTCTTAGGAACAGGAGAACAAGGATTGATGCCTTGGTTATTCCTTGGCAGCAGTTTTAATCTTGGTTGCTTGTTTTTTTTTCCTCTCTCCTTCCTCCTTGTAGGAAGTTTTTTATTTCTTTTCTACAAAGCTTTGTTATTTGTTCTCAGTTTTAGGGTTGCAGTCATTAAGGAAAGGGAGATACTGCATAACAGTTAAAGTGAGGACCTAACTTCTGTTCTAATTGGAAGAAACCCAAGAATATTCAGAAAATAAAATGTTGTTACATCTTCACCTTTTCATATGGTAGAAGATGTGAGAAACAGTTATTTGGCATCTTGCATTTTATCACAGGTGATTTAATCTTCAGAGAGAATCAATTACACAGAAGTACCCCTTCTCTTACTTTTGGCAAGTTAAATGAAGATTTTGCCGTTTTCCTTTTTTTTTCCTCTCTTTCAAAACTCCTTTCAAAAATTAGTTTCCAAATTATGATCTTGTTGATTCCAAAAATTTGTTTGCTATAACACAATCCACAAATGTGGGAATTTCTTTTGAAATATATTCTAAGCCAAGTCATGAAATTCATGACGATAATTTATAGTTCTAAGAACCTGCCACATAAAAACTTCAAAGCTTTTTGAAGTGTGAATACAACAAGATGTTGGCAAGATGTTGGACAGGGGTGTGTTGAGCAGGAGGCAGCTGGGATGTGTCCAGTGTAGGGAGCTGCTGTGTAAATCTGAATCACAGTGCAGAGCACCCAGCATGAACAAAGGCTGGGCTGAGTTGGTAAATGAGCTGCTGGTGCTGGCCTGGTTTAGCCTCTGTTACCATCAGAAACCAGTGTGAGGCTGTTGGTTGTTAATGAAGCTTTTGGTCACTTCTTTCATTTTGTTAGTGGACAGCAATGTCTTTGGAAGGACTGAATTTTCTCATAAATATACAGCAGATTCTGTGTGTCTCCAGGTTAAAGCTGACCCCATTGCAGAGGCTGGCTTTATTCCTAGGAGGAACAGGAGTTTGTTAAGTATGGTCTGACTCACCTGCATATCCCAAGCATTCAGAGCAGAAAATTTCTACTTTTCTGACTTCTTTATGAGTAAGAGAATAATTGGAAAATAAGTTACTGCTCAGAGAGGGAGAAGGGACATGAAGATGTATGCTGTGTGAATTCATCTGTCAGAGCTCCTGAGCAGCCAGGAACATACAGGTGCCTCTTGCATGATGGTCATGAAAATAACCCTGGTCTTGCCTCTTCTAAAGTATTTAATATTGCTCTGCTGTTCTGTCTAGAGCAGTTCTCATTGATTAATACTTAACAAGTGTTAATATTTTTTCTGCTGCAGACGTTTCTTGTGGCCGTCACTCAGAAATTATAACCAAATAGTTTTGTTGGTTCTGCTCTGTTTTATACTCTGTAGCTGATTGATAGATTCAGAAATTGACTCCATTTTCTTTTTATGTGGTTTAATTGGTTTCTTCCTCCAAGACAGCAGAATAAAAGTGCAGATGACCTTCTGTCCTCCTCTTGATGTCCCCCCACATGACTGGAAGGATTGTGCCGGGTTTGCCGTCAGCTAAATGTGTGCACTTGAACCACAAGCTGAATACATGAATTTTGCATCTTCTTTAAGTGACAGCATCAAGATCATCAGAATTACCAGATTGCTGGCTGGAATATAAACCACTCAGACATTTCAGATTTCAAGGCCCAATTACAGCTTTCTGAGTGGTTGTCAAATACAGCTCCTGTGTCAGGGAGGGCTGTTTGAAAGGGCTCTTTAACCAAAGTGGAAATACGTTTTAGTCACATTGCAGGTGGGTTTGGGGAGAGAAAGGAAAAATTCAAGACATCTCCCCTGTACAGCAGTCTGGGGGTCTCCCTGCCTCCTGAAGTCCTTGTCTTAGCAGGGCTACCAGGAAGACAGTTGTAAATATGAGTTTGCACAAATTCAGCTAATCCTTCCTCATTATCTATAAATCATGACACATTTCTGAGTTATAAATAAGTGTGTTGCATGCTATAGCCACCACTAGAGAAACCAAAGGTGAGCAGATTTTTATGTACGAGTGAAATTCCAAAGAACAGATTCTTCTTCTCCAATAAGATGTATATTCTGTCCATTCTAATTTTATTTACTGCTTCTCACTGGAGGAGTACATAAATCAGCAGTCCTATGCAGTTTGTTGTGATTTATTGCTTAATTAAAAGTTATGAGGGCTTTTAATCCGTCTATAATTTATATAATTTTTGAGTCAGCTGTTTCCCATATTGTGACTTAACCAGGAAACTTACATCCTTTTATGAAGGGAGCATTTTGTGAGCCCTTGTATTCACTAATAGATGTGGCCCAGGGTGGTGCCAGATTGACTTTGGAGCTCAAACTCAGAGCCAAAAATAATTAAGTATTAGTACACTTAATAAAGTTTCTCCACCATCAGTTACAGTTTGATGGCAAATGTAGTCTACATGTTTTTTAGACTTTCAGATTCATTTCAAAAGGGCTGCGACTCATGTGTGATTTTGCAATGAACAGATGTTAGCTACACATTAATAATTTAAAAAGCAGGCTTAAAATGGTTATGTAGATTTTAATGGAGGATTAATTTGGTTCTAGTGCTGGACCACATGCTGTTGTCAAAACAGTAGAACATCCAATTTTAGTGTTTTGTTTTAGTTTGGTCGTTGGGGGATATTTTTTTTTTTTTTTTTTTTGTTGGTAGGTTGCTGCTGTGCTTTTTTCCCCGTAATTAAAGTTATAACCAGCATGCAATTTAAAAACAGACATGTTTTTCTCTATATGAATTACTATTGAAGAATAAATGCACTGTACAAAATTGAATTTTTGTAGTGATAGCAGGGGTGGCTGGCTTGAAAGATAGCAGTCATCAGCTTTGAACTTCCATAGGTTTGTATCCCTCCTTCTCAAATATCTTTATTATTTGAAGAGACACGCTAATTTCATTAGCAAAGCTTTGTCCAGGCCTGGGATTATAGTTTTCAGGTAAAAGGTTTTGAGGTCAGTTTGGATTTCACTGATGGCAGTGGGTTTTGCTGTGGGTTTTGGCAGGAGTGAGGGCTCCCTTTAGCTGTGAGTCAGCTGCCCTCTGTTGGTTATTCAGCTTGGCTGTGGTTTCCTTGGTGATCCGTGGGACTTGTGGTGGGATGGATGGGAAGAGCCTTCCCTGAGTCCCAGCTGCCAGTCCTGTTTGAGACCAGTGGGGTCCTTCCAGGAACCCCCTCTCCTCCATGTAGCCAAACACTCAACTGCTCTTAACCTTACTCTTGAATTTTTTCCTGCATAACTTCATATAGAATTACAGTGTTGTTCCTGAATGGGCTTCATTGTTTCTTAAACAAAAATTTCTTTCTCGATTTTTATTTTTTTTAAACCCTCTTCTTTGAAATAATATTTTAGAATCATTAATAAAAAACATTAAAGTGGTTTGCTCTAAGATCAGGAAATGTCATATATCACATTAGATAAAAACTGTAGACATCTTTTGGGTAGTCATAAATATTTTTATCCAGGCTATTCTGTAGGACTTTGAGAACTGGACAAATATAAGTTAGCATGAACTTTGGCCATTAGAAATGGCAAACCAAATAATACCTGTCAGCTTTGCTGGTCAGTCTACGTTCAAATTCCAGTATCTGTTAAGTTTAAATGTCCTTTATGTTCTTATAAGTTAGATTTAAATTACTACTTTGAATTTTAAATTATGACTTCACTAAGTAAAAGTGAGAATTTTTCCTTCTCTAAGTGACATTATGAGGTTCATGAACTTTCTAATTAACTACCAGACATAAAGGTCCTTCATTCTTGTTCTGAAGAGTCTGAGCTAAAAGAATAAGGTGGAAAAGGTTTAGCAGCTTCTCCTCAGGAAGACTTTGAAAAGGAGTGAAGATACAGTCATATGCCACTTTTGTAATGCCTTGTTGTAGATATATTAAACTGGTGTAAAGAATTAGTGTCTGTTGATGCTGTTACACAGTGTACTATTTAGTATGTGCAGATCATATTTTCATTCAATATTAGAAGATCTTTGCTCCTCAGTCTGTGCTTCCAGGTCTTGCAGCTGCAGTGGCTGGACATTCCTGAGGCCCCTCAGTTGCTTTTGTTTTTATTGGGAATAAATAGTGGTCACTATGTCCATCATATAGCTCTTTATCAGCGTGCAGATTTTCAACATTTCTTAAAATAAAGGCAATCTGTTTCTTTAATTTCAATTCTGTGTACTCTCAAGTGAACATAGATTTTTCTTTCTGCCACTTTGTAGCCAGCGTTTCAGATTCTGTGGGCACCACTGTTTTCTTTCAGGTTGCTTTTCCAGTTTGTACCCTGGTTGTGAAGTTGAGCAGTAAATAAACAGATTTGTGTTTGTTGGAACACATACCAGTGAGTACTTTAACAACTAGAGTAACAGTAGATATTCACTAGAAAATCCATTGGAGAAATCAATTATGCTTTGAGTTTGTCTTGTTGAGAGAATGGAAGTACTTGGTCCACTCAAAGGATCACCACTCCAGTGATCAGCAGGTGGGCAGACAAAACAGGCTTTATGGAGAGTCTCACAGGTGAGTGAAACAGTGAGAAAAGATTAATTTTCTATTCTGCATGTTCCCAGAGCAACCACTGACAAAACAACTGGCTTTTTTGAGAGTGAGATGTGTAAGATTGTATCTTACAGTGCACAGAACATGCACAACTCATCAGGCCTGAGAAAGGAAAGCCATGATTAAACTCAGTTGGATTAAATATTTGCATATAAAAGAGGTTTTTCTTAATATTCATTTCAGGTCAGTGTTTGATAAATGACTCGCAGATTTTCATCAGCGTTCTCACATCTTGACTTTTGCATAATAAGAATCCTCACAGGAGTTGTATGCAAACAGCAACATTGCAGCCTAGTTACTTAGCACATAGCAAATTCGAAGTACAAGTTGTATTTGGGTCATATCTGCATGCTAACCTCAGAAATTAATCCCAGCTAGAGTTAGAATAAATATCTTTTTTAACCTTATTTCTGTGTTTTCAACCTGTCATAATAATGTAGCGTATCAGGGTACCTCAGAGCTTGGCAAAGGAAGGGAACACAGATGATTTCTTCAGAAGTCCTTCTGAAAAGACTAAAATATTTATTTATTTTGGAGTAAAACATTTATTTTAGGCAGATCTCTTTTTAGTCCAGTGGTGCTGATTCTATGCACCTGATTTCTCTACACCCGAATGAAAATTAATTTGTGATTAAATCCAAAGAATATTGAGTGCCTGACAGGCATTGGTTTAAAATTGAGGATGAGACACTTTTCTTTCAGTTCCTAATTATATTAAGAGAGTTACTTCACTTTCATTCAAGGCAGCAGTTCATCCCACAGCATCCTGTACCAGAAGGCTGTGCTTGAAAATCCAACTGTGAGAAGTTTGGGTGTGGATCTGGGCTCATTTCCCACCTCCATTTGTACTCCCCTGCAAAAGGTGTGTGCCCAAACCAGTGAGAGCTCTTGGGTGGGATGTGTGCTCCAGCTGCCTCGTGTGCCTGGTGGATGTGCTGGCACTTTGTGGCAGCTCCTCATTCCTGGAACATTCCCAGGAATCCCTGGCATTTGGTGTGGCAGCAGATGCAAACACCAGTTTGATGGCCTCTTTTCCACCCAGTGTTTTTCTAACTACTGTGCTATTCCAACCTAATGTGTCTGGCCCGACTCTCATCATTTAATTAAATAAAAGCAAATTCCAGTTAACTTTTAAGACACCTGGAATTGGTTCAGCTTTTTTTTTTTTAATAAGGCAGTATTAATTTAAACAATATTTCCCTTTTTCCTTTCTTTTTGGTGGAGGTGAGACCTTGGATCCAACTTAGATGTAAAGCCCTAAAAAGTGGCCTCCCTATAGAACAGTCAATCATTTCACATACCAGGAATTTTCATGGTTTTGCTGGATACTGAGCCAATCTGCAGAATTTGCAACAGATGACATTTGATTTAAACAACCAAAAGATAATTTTGTTGGCTTGAGCTAACGTTTATCAATGGAGTTAATACTGAAAGAAACAATCAGTCTCCACATGCTTCCCTGAAATGTGTCCAATAGTATTTGCAACATTGTTGGAGTATCATTTAAATGGTGAAATGAGGAACTTTTGTTTTTTTAAAAAGGGTTCATGTGTTGCAAATGGAAAAAAACGGAATGTTTGGAGCATGTCTCAGAGTAACACAAATATGCCATGCTCTCAGGACTGTATTTCAAGCATCCATGGGAAAGGAACATTCTTCCCAGAAATTGATTACAGCAGAAGCCAGAATAACCTGAGATAATGTCATTCTATTTAAAGTAAAAGTATTGTCAGAGGTCTGTGCTTTCTACTTCCTCAGTTTAAATTTATTCTGTCCCTCCATTATGCTTTGGGGTAAAAAGACTTATTTATTTTCAGTTCTTTGTACTTATATTGTGTTACTTGCAGGGTGTAAAAAGATTTTTTTTTTTTTTTTTAGGGAAGACCTCCACTTTTCCATTTTACTATAGGAAACTGTTACTGGTTTTGGTATTATGTTTGATGTGTATTAGGGTAACTAAATCATGGAACTTAACCCATCCTTCCTAATTTGCTGAGAGGTAAATTCTTCTGTTAAATAATAGGCCTTTTCCTGTTTCCATTAAATTCAATTGATTAAAAGTCCTAATGGCTTTTATGGGAACAAAAATGGGCCACTTCTGTGATGATTCCACACAGCCTTGCTTGGTTCCAAAATTGAAGCTGTTGCAAACAGCATGGGTTGGAAAAAAAAACAAAAAGGCATTTTTCATCTAAAAGCAGTTACTAAGAACAAATATGTTGGTTCAGTATGGGGTTTTTAATTATATTTTGTAACAAACTGAAAAAAAAAGTGTGTTTATCTTAGTAACTTTACATTAGTCATTGCTTAAGCCAATTTATCTTGTCTTTGATACCCCAGAACTACCAAAAACCCATTAAGAGCTGCTAAAGACAAAACCCAATTCATTACCTACTTGCAATCAAAGATCACTTTTTCAGTGGTCTTGAATTTAATTTGCATTTAATTCGAGGTTTCATTAGGATAATTGTCTATTAGTTCACTTCTGTAATTGAAGGTTTGCAGGAAAATTAATGTGTGATCAGCCAAGGCAGAGGAGAGGTGTCACACTGCCTATTCCAGGTTCACACATGAAACGTTTGTGGTATATTCACAGGACACAGGACTTACCACAGTCACAGAAACTGCAGGCAACTGTTATTTTCCACTTGAAAACATTATTAGGTTTTGCCTTGACATTGGGCAGATGATCTGCATTACTCCTGAAAGCCTGGTCCATCCTCTCCTGTTGAAAATCATTCCCCAGGCTGAGTGGATGGGTATTTTCTTCTGTCTCATCTTTGCTGTAGTTTCCATTAGTGCTAAAAGCTTTGCTGTCTGGTATTTTCTTTATAGGAAAAAAAAAATCTCTATTTTCTAATGATAAGAGAGAGATCCCTTGCAGCTTCCTGTCTCTAGACATATTGAAACCTTTTGGCCACTCCTTGCAAAATATGAGCTTCATTCTCAAAATTGCCGTGTCGTTTTTCTTCTGCATTTCTCTGTGTTTAAATTTGGGAAATTAAGTGTCCAGGTTTGTACACACCACACCAGAGAGGGTCTTAGCAGGGCTTTGTAAAATGCTGGTAATTGCATTCAACCTTCCATGGAAATTCTAAACTAAAACCTTCCTGAATTGAATTTTTGTCTGGTTTATTTCACAGCCACACATAATGTTTCATCCTGTGATTCCCCCCTGTAGTCTCCCAAGGATGATTTTTGGGGTGTTTTTAGTCTGCAGATACGTGATCCATGCTCTGTTCTCCTGAACTGCAGCCTCTCTCCCACGTTCCAGTCCAGCTCCATTGGATCTGTCCCACTCCTCTTGTATAAAAATGTCATTTAGCTTCTCTCTTCAGTAAAATTTTAACAGGGCCATAGCTATTTGTGTGCCAGTATAATTGGTGAAATATTATCCAAAGCTGGCTGTCAGAGCAGTCCCTCAGCAGTGATGCTAATAACTTCCCTCCAGCCTGACGTTCCCCATTTCATGCTGCTCTTGCTGTCCTACCTCTAGGTGTTTCAGGCCAATTTAAAATTTCTGTACTAATTCCCCATCTTCTTCAATTTAACTAATAACTTCCCAGGTGACACAACGTTAAAGCTTTCCCAAAATCAGACTGCCAAGATCAATTTCATTTCCTATCTCTGGAAATTGAGGTTTTTGTTTGTTTTTTTTCTCTGAGAAAGATGTCAGATCAGTGTGCCTTACCTGAATTAACTCCACGTGGTATTCCACCCCAAATTCTTTTAACTTCAGTGGCTTGGATTATTCTTTCTTTAATACTTGTTCCAAGGCTTTGCTGCTGCTAAGCATAGAAGAAATCACTTTTAGTTGCTCTGATAACTTCTTTCCCTTATTAAATATAGATGTGACATTATTTCTGATTGTATGATATTGTTTGTGTCTTGTTAGATTTACTAAACTTGCTACCACACATGAAATTTTGTATGCCAGTTCATTCACTAGTTTGAATGGAAATTACTTGATTTCTTGACTTCTTTTTTTTTTTCCTTGAGCTTTGTGTTCATCTCAGCCTTGATACTTTGTTTGGTTATCATCATTGACATCAGTGAGAACTGAATGTGTTTGTGTGATTTGGAGTTACCTACTGCCCTTGGTCTGCACTCAGCTGCTCCAGCCTCAATGTGTAGCAGCTCTGCCCCTGTGCAGAATTATCTCTTCACGTAGCATTTGTCACCTTTCATCATCATTTTTAATAACTTCAGAGCAGCTCCCTTGTCTGGGCTGTGGCAGCTGCCCCTCACTGCCTCCTCTGCTCTCCTCCTCTGCCATATCCAAACCCTAAGGATGGGCTTCCCTTTGCTGCTTTCTTCACCTCCTCTCCATCATCCCTGCAGGATTTGTTCTGATCTCCTCAGCAAGAGAGCTCTGGTCACACTGCCTGTGAGTTTTTATTTCCTCCTGAGATGTGGATCCCTGCAAGTACCAGCTTCTCTGACTGAAAACTTCCAGTCCCCTTCCCCTGGCAGATCTTTCAGCCCCACAATCAGTGACTTCCCACCTGGGTCCCTCACTGTGCACAGGTTGCCCTTTTGAAGCCAGGAGCTGTGACTGAAAATGCCAGCCTGTCTTTTCTAAGGGTTCTGCAAATGCTGGTGAATACTTTAATTTGCAATTGTCATATAATCACATGTTTCAACTTTATTTTTATAACCAGTTCTTTCATTCCTCTTCACTAGGAAGAAAAAAAAAATCTGAAATAGCACCTTGTTTCAGTGGCTGAATGAAACTGTCAGTGACTGCTTTGGGGAGTATCTGATTCTAGTACTTTTATTAGCAGCATTTGTTCTGCAATAAATGAGAAGTCTTTTTAAAAAATAGTGGTCCAATAACACTTTTTTCATATTAAAATCTCCCTCTGGAGGTCTGTGGTGTTTTGCTCAACAGTATTATCACGGTGGAACCATCCCAGTGTGCTCTCTGGTCCTGTGACAATTTCAGCCTGGTTTTCATAAACTTCTTCAATAATTTAATTCACTGAGTCTCATTTACCTCTCACTCTGGTGAATCTACATGACATCAGGTAAGTCCCTTCTGATTTATATGTCTATAAGAAGAAACTTGAGGTAGCTACATATCATCTTTATTTGAAGCCTTGCAGAGTCGCACTGTGCTGCTTCTCAGCAGGAAACACAAACATTTGTGTTTGCTTCCTGCTGTGTGAATTGTAATGTTCTAGGAGGGGTTTAGATTTTTCAGCAGAACAACTAAAGAAGTTTTTCAGTATAAATTTTGACTTACAATATATGTGTATTAGTATGTCCACAGATAGACACAGAGAAAAAACTGGAGAAAAAAAGAAATTTTGAGCAAGTTGAACATACCTTGTGTACTTGTTTTGATTGACCTAAGCACTCATTTATGTCATAAATTCAGTGAGAACTTCCAGTGGTCAGTTGGAAGGAAATACACATATGCTGAGATGACTTAAATCCTGTTGACATATGTGGAAATCAGTAGAGCACTTTGGTTTGGTTGCACAGCTTTGCAGGAGCTGAAGGTGCCCTCCTCCTCTGCTACTGCCCTTTAGTCAAGCATTTGGTTGTGCATTCACTGATTCTGTGTTTAATCTTGCCACTCTTCAGCCTTAAACACAAGTATTCAACTGCAGGTGCCACATGGGAAATGCAGAGATGTTTAATGAGTGATTGATGTTTTTCACCTTGTCATTAAATGTTATCCATGAATATTTGTTCACATGAAAAATATAGGAATGTATGATGTTGGCCAGCAGGTCCTTGAGAAAATTAATGATGAGAAAAATTTTCTTAGAAGTACTTTGGAAAAATTAACTGCACATGTTAGTGGCCTGGATGCAATTACTGAATACAGCAAGCAAATATAAATATAGGTAGATTTATAAGAGAGTGTGAAAAAGTTTAAGAATAAGTTTTAGTTACTAGTTTGTCCTGTTTGCTGGAAACTTTTACCTTTGGGAATGGTAGCTGTGAGTTCAAAGATAATAAAGACAGATCCTCATGAACAATTTTCAAAAAGGTCTTTCAGTTATCAATACTGCAATTCTAAGAAAAAGAACTTTTTCCCTGTTGGAAAATACCACTGCCATTTTTTTCCCACTTAATCCCCAAGCTGTAGAATGTTGAAAGGTCAGGCTTGATGGACTCATTTGGGAATATGTGGTGTCAGTAGAACAAAATGGACACTGTCAGTGGAGGTGTCTCTGTTCTGTCTCACCTGTCTCTCTGTCCCAAATGACACTTAAATGACAAATTTTCTTCAGCTGGATTGGTGGTCCTGTCTGCATATTCATTTCACCTCTGCTCTTCTACCTCAGACTGTCATTACCCAGCCCAGTCATTTGGTAGAGTGATGGGTTTCAATAAAGATACTCATACATTAAATTCTACTACACCCGGGCTGGGCTTCATTGCTAAATAGCTGTGACATTCCTGAAGTGAGTGCTCCAGATTGGATAACAAGTTTGAAATAGGAGAGACCATGATTATGAAAGTGCTTTCTAAATCATCAATGTGCAACCTAAGAGTTACACTTCTTTTATTCCTTGCTTTAAAGGTGCTTTGTAGGACTTATTTCTTCTTTGATCTGCTGGTAAAAGCCATTTTCAGAGGAGTATTCTCTCCTTTAGAAGAGAGAACCTGTGTATTGCAATGTTGTTTATATTGACTATTAGAGAAACATTAAACTGTTTTGCAAAGCTAATGGATATACCCTGATAAAATGCACTCAGATCCTTACCCAAACAGAACATGTGAAAATCTGATCAGCTCAGAATGGTTTAGATAAAAAACTAATGAGTGTGAAGCCTAAGTAATGACTGCCAGGTTGGGCTCATTGTTTGTCTGGTGCTTTGGGCTAAAAAGTGACTGTTTATATGATCTGCAGTGATGGCAGCTTTATTAAAAGTAGCTTTGTTTTGGTCCCAGTACAAATATACAAATTCCCTGGACAACTGCCTTATTTTTTTATTTATTTTTTTTTTAATTTGAAAGTCCTTTTATTCTTTGTGACTCTTCAAAATTAGTGAAGCGTTCTTCTGTTAGTCACATAAAATCCACTTTTTATTAATGTGCATCAGCTCTTAGCCACAGCCCAGACACTTCACCATAACACAGAAGGGGATAATAGGCTGAATTATCCTTAAGCAATTGCAGTTGTAACTATTTCATGTCTTATTGTGGTATGTTAATTTGATTCTTTGCTGGGTCCCATGGACATATCTTCATTTTGACTACTGGAAGGCACAGTGGGATAAATGGATTAAAGTAGAACTAGCTCTTAGCACTATTTCTTATCACTTTTATGGTAATGTCTTCACTGATGTAGTTGCTGTATGCACACAGAAGGCAGATTTCTTTCCCAAAAGTGGGAAAGCCTATTGGTATTAAACCAAATGTAAAAAAAAACCCACATAATAAACCACAAAACAATGGGAAAGGATCAAAGAGCAGTGAAAAGGGTGTTAGTGCAGAGATTGTTTGGTCATTCAGGGTAAGAGTAGACAAAATGGGATGATGATGCTGTTTTTACCAGGTTATTTTTTGAAGGAAGAAGTACAATAAGTAGCAGCCAGTATTTCCAAGAGTTGTGCAACCAAGACGTGTCTGAGTGATTTTGGGAGGGAGAGGTGAGGCTTGCAGCAGGAGTGGATCTCGAGAAAGTACTGAGAGCTGGGGAAAGGAATGATATTTCATATTAATTCCAGTTAAGTATTCCAGGAGGGTGGCATAAAGAAAGGTATAACAGAAGTTCAGCCGTGAGGGCTCCTCAGTGGTGTCGTTGATGGAGCGAAGTGGGGACAACTGAAGTGAGAGAGAGATGAGCTAAAATAATGTGTTGACTGGAGAGGAACGCATCAGCTATGACAGCCTAAGTGCTGGTTGAAAATGAAAGTTGAAGCCATGGGGGAGATAAAATTAGCTGTGGACAAGGGAGGGAGAAAGAAGAGCAGGCAAGCTGAGGGATAGCTCCCCTGTGCCCCATAAAAAGGAGGATAAGTGGAAGGAGCAAACTTATGAAAGGCATAGCAAAGAGACAGCTAACTCCTGCTCACAATACAGTTATTCCTTGGTGCAGTATATATAAAATGGGATGTAACATCTTTGCATTAGAGACCAGCTTTTTTTTTTGTTCCTTGTTTGAACCTGAGGCTTTTAACACCTCACAAACACAAATCACCAGTGAGGTGCTCTGGCAGGAGCACTACATCTGCGTGGTGAGTAGGGCACGTGCTCTTGCCTGTCTGCTCAGCCTGGGATGGCAGTTTTGGATGGTTGGATGTCACTGTGTGCCTGCTGATAGTACTCCCACTCTGGGGTGTTCTCCAGCAGGCAGGGAAGCATGGCTTTTGCCTTTGCAGATGGAAGTACCTCCGCAGGGAATGTTTCCAGTCAGAAAAAGGAGGGAGGGAAGAAGTTCATCATCGCCAGCAGGTGGGAGATTTTGCTACTGGCACTTAGCTCATAATTTCAGGAAGTTTGGTCCAGCCTGGCACAGACCTGTGTCATGACCATATGCTCTCTGCCTTATAACACTGCACTCTCTAAGAGGCAGAGAAGCTTTTTTTATTAGAATGGTTAGATTAATTATGTTTTATTAAGTGTTTTCTCACCAGGTTATTCATTTGCGTGGAGTGTGGAGAAAAGTGGGAATGTGAGACTGATGGGCAAGCTGCAGACATAGGTGACAAGGTTGTTCCCCACTGCCTGGGGCTTTCCCTGTGCCTGTGGGAGCAGGGACCAGCTGCTTGGGCATGGGGGACAAAGCTGGTGTTCCATGAAGGTCAGGCAGGAGAGTCCTTGCAGGAGCCAAAACTGGCGTTCCCTGGTGCCTGAAGAATGGAGGCTCCCTTCCTTCAGCTGCCCCAAATCAGCTGCCTCTCAAATACAATTGTTCCCCTTCTCTCAGCCGTGCCTCCCAGAGCTCTCTCTGGCTCTGTCAGCCCTCTGTGCCTCCCTTGGATCCAGCTCTGCTGCTGCCACCAAATTCAGATTTTCAACCTGCAGAGTAAGGGCAAAATAACTCATTCAATTTTGGCTCCGTGGGCTGCCTCAGAGGGCAGGTGGGTATTTAATGTGACATTTGCACTTCTGTAAGGTTCTGGCAGTGTCGTGGGGGCCAGCTAATACAGGTGAGTAATTGCCAGTGGTGGCCCAGTCTCATGAAGAACAGTAATATGACAGTTTATACTCCAGCCTTCTCTCTGTGGGATGATACTGCTCAAGGAAATTAAGCCTAAGAGATAATTTGGCAACAGGCTTATTTTAAATACTGATTAATGACTATTGCATTAGTGCAGCTCCTGCTTTACTTGTGATGTTTTAATATGGCAAAAGAATTATGATTAGTGCTTTTAGATTTTTAATGTTCAGATAGTTAAAATGTCCCGTAATAATCACTGCCTTTAATATTCAGCATAACTATTACAGAGATATAATTGCGCTTTGGTGTTGAAAAGAAGAAACCAGGATCCCAATGTGGTCGTGAATGCCTTTTTCTGGTAGCTTAAATCTAATCCTTGAATTTCAAAGTCCTTGGCAGCAAGTTTTAAGAACTTTAATTAAAAAAGAAGTCTTCCATAAATTTAAAAAAAAAAAAAGAAGATAATTTGTTAAAAGGAGTTACTGAAACATTGCGGTAAAAATATAGTGGAATATGTACCAGAAAAACACAAGTAAAAGCATTAAAATCAGAAAACAAATTCAGTTTCAAGGTGGCTGGAATCTGAGACATACCTGTATAGCATACAAAGTGCCTCCAAGATTTGTAATCATTATCCTCGTGACATTAACGTGGTTTAGATCTGATTCTGCAATATCTCACATCATTGGAAGTCAGGAGTGATTTTCTAAGAGAATTGCAAAAAAAAAGCCCCAATAAAAATGAGAGCAGGCTCCAACTCTGCCAATCTGGCTGGTCCTTGGAGGAAGCAAGAAATATTTGCATACATTTCCCCTCTCATGCCTCAGAGGTGGTATCTTGCAGGCAGCAGTGCTTTTTTGCCTCACCCAGCTTGTAATTCTGTTGCTTTGGGTTCTCCACTGTGGCTCTGTAAACCGTGTTAAGAGTGGAAGGAGTGTGAACTCAAAGCTTCCCTGGAAAAGAAGAATCCCCCAGTGCCCGTGCAGGAGCCCCTGCAAGGCACAGAGCAACATCTCAGTGTGTGGAGCCTGGGAGGCTGCCAGGGATGGCAGCTTGTCTGAGGGAATATTTGATGTACGATCGCGTCTCGCAGGAGTGGCAGCGCTCCCACACAGCCCCACGAGCTCTGCCTCTCCTCTCTCTGCATCAGCACCCTGAGCTCATCCTTGCCTCTGTCTCCCTCCAGGGTCAGCCCCTGTTGTGTCTTTGTGGGGTTGTGCTGTCTCCACTTTGATCCCTTGTCCCACCCTGCTTTCCTCTCTAGTTCCTTAAAGCCCGACCCTGCCTTCTTCCATGTGCCATTTTAAGGTGATATCCCTGCTGATATTGGTCTGACAATTCATGAGACCCCTGGTTTTTGTTCTTTCCATGATGTCCTCTTCCCTATGTCCTGTCTTTGCCTGTTACTCACTTTGCAAAGGCTGCTCTGATCTTGCCATTCTTCCTGAAGAACTGTTAATAGTTCTTTATGTCAGTGTTGTTTTTACTGATGGCTTGGCTGGTCTTGTCCATGTGTTGAAGTACCACAAGCACATGGTCCTTTCCCCCACTCTATGTGTGGTTCTTCAGCTGTTGGTTCTCCTTTCTGCTCCCCTTCTTCCTTCATTTGCCATAAAGCTAAGTATGGACAACTGATGACCCATACCAGTTACTTGGTGTGGCATTTCCCACTTTTTCAGGAATGTCATATGTAGTTAAATGAAGCACCCAGTTTACCACTGACATAGGGCTGGCTGCTTATTCCTGTAGGAATACACCAAGGAGGGGTTGGAAAGGGCAGGCAGCAGTATTGTTTATAAAGTGAGTAATTACCCACAGTGGGGAAGTTTAGCAGCTTCTGACTTTGCTTTTGTGTGTTGCTCAGCTAAGGATGAGGTGGAGAAAGGGGAAGTAGCTGAGTATTCTACCTCTCATGTGAATTTCTCCATGCACCTCCCAGCTCTGATAGAAGCAATAACCTCACTGACCTCATCACTGACAGCAGGAATGTGTAGGACTGGTTAAAGTAGGGACTGGAGCATCAAGAATGACAGGGAAAGGAGAAATGGGAATGGTTTCGCTTCTAGAGTAGGATAAGTTGGAGGTTAAAGAAAAATTGGAAAAAAAAAGACACTGTAGAGGTATTCCCATTAGTCTTTAAAGCTGGGAGGCTGGCGTCCTTACATAGTCAATGGAAGGAGGTGAGTGCCTGTAACATGCCTTAACTAGCAGCCTAAATTGAGGGTTTTAATGCCACCTGTTTTATCGTTATGATTCATGATCTTATTAACGCATTTTTAAAACGAAAAGAAGTGTCAGACGTCAGGAAGGATAAAGGGTAGGTGGAGAGCCTGAACATCTGGTAAATGTTCTGTTCTGTTCATTTTAATAATAGTTTTCGGTGGTTTTTTCCTTCCTCTTTCATTATTTTTAGGTAAATGAGATTGGAGCTTAGCATGAAACTGATTTGGAAAATAAATTTGATGGCATGCTCCTTCACTTGCAGAGGTGGCTTGATCTCTGTAATGCAGTTTTTTGCATAAATGCATGAACCTTTTTATGTAAGTTTATTGCTTGTTAAAGATGTGTCCTCAAGTGTAGATTACTATTTTAAAGGGTTTATCCATGGTTGTGGCCAAAACCATTTTTTGAGCTGTTTAATTCTGATTTGTTTAAGAAGCACTGCTGCCTTTATTGGCCACATATCCTAATTTTAATAAGAGCTGCTGCTTTTTCTTGTATCCGTGCATTACTGAACCTCTGGTATTTTGGCAGGGAGATACACCTGGCAGAAAAATTTGCACACCCAAACACATCTCCTGTTTATTGGCAACTTAAAAAATTTTGCAAATGTAGTAAGTGTTCAGTATGCCTGAATTCATTTTTCACAGAAAGTGAGCAGGAAATAGAAAAATCCACAGAGAAGCATCCAAATACAGCTTGACCAATTTCTTCTGTGTTCAAATATGTCATAATGATGTCTGGAAAGTGAGTGCCTTCCATTAGTGCAGCTCTGCACCTCAGGTGCCTCGGTGGGGGCTGACCCCAGTATAATTGTCCTGGACCTGCAGCAGTCAGTAGTTCTCCGGTGTGTCTCCCCCAAACCATCATCTCTTCCCTGAACTTTTACTCTAAAATCCTGTCAAGCTCATAAATGCCTTTCCCTTTCCTTCTCCTCTCTGAGGGCTAAGCTCCTGGCTGACATGCTGATGGATTCTGTAAGGAAACGCCGACGGAGCACATTTCTGACACCGAGCAATCAGCGGCGCTTACGGTGGGTGTCTCCTGGACAGCTGCACAGGCAGGAGCCCTCTCAGGATGAGAAGTTAGCACTTACAAAACAAATGATGCCTCACATGAGTTGATAATTACTGGCTCCTTCAGTTCCCACGGTGAAAATCGAGATAAAAGTGGGTTTTAGCCCTGTTTAGCCAGTTTTGGAACTGCTCCCTTCAGCCTCTGAAGTTGCAACACTTGGAGTGTATTAATGATCTGCTGTGTGTGAGTATCTAGAGAGGGTTTATGGACCCACCAGCCTTCAGCTGTGAGCTGTGTTCTCCTGGGGATGTATTGCTGATGGTGTAAGTGCTCCTGTTCACAGGCAGAAAGGGAAAGGGGATGTAAACCACAACAAAGAGCAGAATAATGAACAGAATCCAGTGGCATGGTGATGGTCACTTAAGCTGTTAAAGCAGGAGCTCAAGTAATTTTGAGTGGTCACCCAAATTCAAAGCTACATTTATTGAAACTGGGGCTAGAACATCATTTCCCCAAAGGGTATCCCAAAAGTCATTCTGAATGAACATTGAGGTGTAAGTTGAAATGGTTCTTTCGACCTCAGTAATCCTTGTACTTTCTGGAAATTGTACTGACACTTGAAGCATCAGATTAGCCAGGAGATTTTTCAGCTCTGATATCAGAGATGTTTTATGTTGAATATTAAGGAGAAAAGAGCTATGCATAGTAAAGAAAAAAATATCCCAGGTAACTTGATGAAAGCCTTATAAATAACTGTTTGAAAATAAGACATTGTCATACTGGAACTAATACTGCTATTGAACTAGTTGGAAAGTAATATTGACGTTATTCAAAAATGTTTTATCTCTAGTACTTGTGATTCTAAGCTGTGCATTTATTAGATGTTGCCATTGGGAAAATGGACACCTATTATATATTCTTCTAAGAAAGGACAGTCATCCGGGATTCAGCACATGGCTGAGCAAAGGAAGCAGAGAGAAAATTAATTTTCATAGGGAAAGTTGGGCAGAAGATGAAAAAAAATACATTAGAGAGGTGGCTGAGTGGAATAAGATAATCTAAAGACCAAAGATCACCTGTTGAACCAAATAAATAATTCAGGAAAACACTTGATGCCCAGGGATCCTGGGCTGAATTGGAAACTGAGCTCTCCCAGTCCTTGCCTGCTGTTATGAATCAATTCCTGACAGCTCCACTGCACTGTGCCAGAGGCTGGGATCTCCCCCAGCTGATCTTGGCAGGCTCTGCCAGTGGCTTGTGTTGTCCTGAAACAGCCATAATTTCTCTTGCATTATGATGGCTGCTCTCAGAAATTACCTCCCACTGAAATGAGGGCCAGCTCACTAACCCACTTCTCCTGCAGGAACTTCCATGCCCTACATATATGAGGCTGAATGTTTTAGATAAAGATTTAACATGAATAAAATACCCATCAGCCAGCTAACCTGCCTGGTGTGGGAGCCCAGGCAGGATGATGGTGTTTTGGGCTTAAAGGTGTCTGCATAGTGAAGACCCATTGACACTTAGATTCCCACTGCTTGGTCTGAAAGTACGATTAAAGATTCTGAAGTGATTTATAGCCTTACCCTGTTCTTGATGTTCATATTAAATAGCCATAATCTCTGCAGAGAAATGTGCTGCAGCCTGAGGAGAGCTAGGTCAGGCAGTAGAGGTTAGTCCCTGGGTTTCTCATGACTTCTAGGTAATCTTGGACATTCCCTTGCCTCCAGGTTTCTGAAATCCAGTGCTGTGATGAATCTCAGTAGTTGGCAGACCAAGTGATTATGGAAAACCAGCCCAATTGCAATAAATGCTTTCAGATTATTGCCCCAAATGGTCTATTGAAAAAGGAACAGGTGAAGGCAAGAGTGAGCAAATGAGAGCATTTTTAGAAAGAGCAAATCACAGAGGGAGCCCCTGGCCATTTTTCAGGCTCTATCACATAATCAGAAGCATTCAAAGGCAGGAAGTGTTGGAGGGAGATAAGGGACATGTACATGAGGGCAGTGAGGTCATGGATAGTAATCAGCAGGAACTTGAGAGAAACTGACCAGTCTAATCTCCTTAGGTTTATCTCAGAGAAGAGTAAAGACATTTATGCAATATTGAGATACAGTTCCAGTTTGTGGGAGGATGCAGATAAAAACAGTGCAGAGCATCTTCGGAGCCAGAGCGGCCTAATTAAGAGAAAATACTGAACATAATCCCCTCAGACTCCTCTCAATGGTTCTTTGCTAAGGCAGCAGAGTTCAGTGTAAACAAGTTAAATATGCTGATACAAAATTGAATTGCGTAATAAACATACATAGAGAGCTTTCCTTCCCTTCTAATGCCTGGGAAGAGCACTGTAAATGGGCCAAGAAGCTGGGGGAGAGCAAGCAGTGTGATGTTTGAATGGTGTGTTCCCCTTTTCCATCAAAGTCTGCATTCAGCCCATGTGTGCTTATGCTAAAGATTTCTAGGGCTTGTGTGGGCTGGGGGCATCCAGCCCCCCTGTGCTGCCCAGGCTTCTTCTGAGTGGGATTTTGGGCTGCAGGTGACACAGCTGTGTCATCCCACTGCTGGGCAGGGGGAAGAGACAAGTACTGGTGTGAAAAGGCATCTGGGGCTGAGCAGTGTCTGTGGGGGCTCCTAGCAGTTCCCAAACACAGAAGGGGTGTAAATATCAAAGAAAGACACTGGTTACACAACGTGGTGCTCAGGGGTATAACAAGAGTAGTGGGCTGGAATTAAGAGTGGAGATAGAGGCTGACTGTAAGGAAAAGTCTTTCCAGTTAATCAACCAATGCCACAGTGCCCTTTTCAGAGGGAAAGAGCTGTTGACACAGGACTGAAATAATTCTTCCTATAAGAATTCCTCAGGTTCATTAGGTCCTACCAGAGGCCTGGGTGTGGATTACTGCTGTGTGTAATTCTGCTGATGGAGTGAGCCAGGGGGAAGATGAATAACCACGTTCATGGTCCTGTTATTTCTGCCATATCAGAGCAGTGCTCGCCTCTCTGCTGCCGTGCCAGCCTGATGGAGAACACGACCTCACTGGGGATGTGCTTACATCCCCTGTCTGCTGTTGCTGTGTCTGCACTTCTGGCATGCTTGTGGTGCAGTGAAAACAAAGAAAAACAATCCAAAAGAGACAATATAGCAGAAAAAAGTCTGAATGCTTTGTATCACATTGCTTTGGGATAAAACAAGATAGGCTTCTGGAAGTATTCAGTCTGAGGGGGGTATTTCCCAACAAAAGCGTGTGTTCTTATCATTAGAATTGTTGAAAATGTCATTTGTTGTAAGTAGATGTGTTCTGAAGAAGTCTGCACATATTACTGTATTGAGCAAAGATAATCTTGCCTCACTGTGTCCTGGTTTGTTCTCTCTTTTAGAGCTGCCCTTGTGTACACCATCAGGGGCTTCCTTCAGTACTTCAGCTAATTTTCTTTAAGCCTCCCATAATTGTTCCCCAAGGAAAGGTGTATTTTACCCACTGTGGCATCTCACCTCATCCCCAGGAGGTCTTTAAAGCATAGCCATTACAATAGTGTCTGTTATCAGCTTTTTCTCTGCCCCTGCCCTTCCTGCTGGTGATGTGTGTTGTTGATTCCAGGAATGCAAAAAGCATCAAGTCTGTCATCTTTGGAAATCATCCAAGTGAGTTTTCCAGTAGGCAGAGAGGAGTGCTGAGGCGTCTTTCTGTCAGGTGGATGCTGTGGTCCCTCACACTCTTGTGCATATGCCAACACCTCTGGGTTGCTGCTGTAGGGGGCTACAACAGCACTGGATGGCTTTGATGGCATTCCCTACTGCAGAGAAGGGATTTATAAGATTTACAAGGGATTTTAGAATCAGGAACTTTGGGAAATCCCAAGTGCCAGCAGTAGGGATATTTCTGGTGTCTTTTGCCTGTGTGAACCATGCAGCTCCTGCCCAGTGTGCCATTAGGCTTTTTCCTTTAGCTGCTTTGGTTTCTCTCTGCAGTGCTCAGGTGCAGCTGTAATTGTTTCATCTGGATGAGTGAGGAAAATAAATCTTTTTTCCTTTTGTGTGGGGAATCTCATGCTGGAGATATTTACAAAGAGGCCCGTGGCTGGCAGTGCACCACAGCTACCTGCTCACATTCCTTGTGTTTAACAGGAGCACATCCTGCTCCAGAGACCTCTGTCCAGTGCTTGAGGAAGCCAGACAAAAACAGAGAGGCATAAATTTTGTGATTTGGGTTGTTTATTTTGAATATGTTTTGCTGACCAACACAGTCAGAAATATGATTTGTTTTTGTTGGTGTCCAGCAGTTGCCTGAGTTAGAAAGTCAGGCACTGTCCTTGAGAAGCATCTTCCACTGTATTTAGAAGGGAAAAATGCTGCCTCAGGTTTCCGTTTTCCTCAAAATTGCAATGTCTTTTGTTTTTATTAAGAAAAGATATTTCCATGTCTAAACATGCATGAGCACAAATAACAGTTGATTGCCTTTTTTTTTTTTTTTTTTTCATTTCCATGGTGCAAAAGAAGGAATTTGTTTGGTGCTTTTCCTTCTCTGATAGGTTTTGTTGATATAGAAGGTAACATAAGGCAGCTCAATTGTTCTATTACGTAATCTGAAAAAAACAACCCAAAGCAACCAAAAATCCAACTATGATTTATTCCAAATGCAGTTGATTTTCAGTAATCTCTAGCAGGCTATATTTCTCTATACCCATCTGAAGCAATGTGCTCTATGCTGCTCCTTCATAGCCTAGTCTTGCCAACATTGGGCAATTAAAAATGTCATTTGCAAACTGTCTGATGTCCCTATAATAAACACTGAGAGGAATTTACTGCCATGCTCAAGTATTTTTAAAAGGCTCTTTGAGTGAGCAGTTACTTTCCTTGCTGTGGAGTGTTTGTGTCTAAGTCTAAATGAAAGGGCAGTGAAATGTGGCTTTGTTCCATGTCCCAGTATTTAAGGGGTGGCTACAAAGAAGGTGGAGACTCCCTTTTTGCAATGATTCATGTGGAAAAGGCAACAGGTAGGAAAAAAGGTTACTCCAGCTGGAGACAAGGAAATTTTGTCACAGTGAGAACAATCCATTGGAATAATCTCCCCAGGGAGGTGGTGGTTTCCCCAGTGTTGGACACTTTTTGATGCTAGGTTACCTTGTCTAGACTGTGCTTTTGCCAAGTTGGACCAGATGATCCCTGAGGTCCCATCCAACCTTGTGTTCTTTGATTCTGTGATTCTCTGAAGTGTGTGTGTCTGCACCGTGGGAGAGGCTTTGGTACAGACTGAATGGAGCTTGATTCTTACACCTGCATTGCTTGCTGAAAGCAAAGATACCCTAAGTTGTCTTTGTGAAATAACCTGACAATAACCACACAAGTGTTGCCAATAGGGCAAATGATGGCACTAAGGTCCCTATCAAGCAGTCAGTACATATACAGGCATTATCCTTTCAAGCCCTGCTGCTTTTCCAACTTTTTTATTGTGTGTCTCACATGATCAGAAGCTCTTACAGCACTTGCCAAACCACAGAGATGACCCAAGTCTAGCCCAGCAGGGTTCCATGTATTCCCTGTTGCAAATAACTTTGTCATTGCTTCTCTGTGTGCCTCTGTCCTGCCTCAGAGGTATTTTGCTTTGTGTTATATTTTGTCAAGCCTTTGTAAAACACAGTTAGCCTCTTCCTTTAGTGTTTTCCTTTGTCTTTTCTTTGCCTTTATCCTTCACAGTGTCATTGCCAGTATTCCTTGTTTCCATATTTCTCCCCTTTGTTTCCCCTGAAATGCACTTCTGCACAAATGCCCTTCTTTGCCAGTATTTTCTCTGTTTTCTTTCTTTTCTCTTTCCTGTCAATCAGCTCCTGTTTATTCCTAGTGATATCCATGCATACATGCATATATTTGTCCATGTGCCAGGTGCTACACACTGACCTGCAGGAAAGTCAGAGGTGCACTGCTAAGTAAGGGGTCTTAGTAATAACAACCAGCAGGAGCAGCTGTCTCAGAGGCAAACCAAAGATCTGAAAGCCCCTATCCAGAGACAGGAGACTACAATTTACATTTCCATCTAGTGTTCCATCTATTTTACCTACCCCAGAATTACAGCTGAGAAATGGCAGAATTCATTGATGGATAGATGCAGGCAAGGGAGTGTTTGCTTTATTTAAATAATTGCTTTTTTTTTTGGTCTTCCTGCTCCATCTTGATGCCATTGGTGCCATCATGACCTAGGTAAGAACTGTATTCTCCTGCTGAATTCCAGCTCCTGTCTTGCTTAAAATTTAGTAGCTAGAGCTGATGCAGTAAATAAAATATTGTCATCTTTGGGGGATCAACATTTATGGGATGATACATGAACTGGCTGAACTCCAGTGTGCCTCTGATCTATAATGTAGAACTGTGGTTTTTTGAGAGCCTCTCAAAATGTACGTGAAATCCATGCAAGAATCGCTTCAGCTTCAATGTGCAATTTATATTTAAAGTATGTAGTGTGGCTTAATAAATGTGGTGCTCACTGGATGATTAATACATGATTTAGAAGTCTTCTGTGGAGTTCCTCATTCAGAGTTCCTAACACCAGAGGTACATGATGATGATGATGATGAGGGTATGCCTTGACCTCTTGTACAGGATAAGCTCTTTGGCTGCAGGAGGAATAACCCTGGATAAACTGATCCAGTAGTTAATTTCCTTCATACTTTAAAAGTTCCCTCTTTGTTTATAATTTTAGGATGAATTTGTCTAACTAAAGCTCTCAGCCTTGGGAACATACATCTTTACCTGCTAGCTTAGAAGGAGGTCTTCTAAGAATAATTCTCTCTATATTTTCAAAAATAATTGTATCTCCTTTTTCCCATCTCTCATCTGAACCAAAGTAGGTTCCTTCATTTTGCTACTTTTAGGCAAGTGTTCCATACTTAGAATTATTTTCCTGGGTCTTCTTTAACTGCTTTGTCATTATCAATGCTATTTTACAATGAGGAGCTAGGACTGTAGGCAGTGTTACAACAACAGTGTTGTTAATATTTAATATAATGGCAGTTCCTCCCCCCATTCCTCTATGAGGTATAAGACAGCCCCTGGTTTCCAAAACAGAGTCTGGCAATCTGTGATTTATTCAAGGCAGCAGTGAATAAGCCAGCATAGAGCTCGACGATGCTGCAGATAGATGGTTTCAAGCTGCTGGAAGATCTCTTTAAAGCTCTCTCAGGTGTCTTTTTGCTACTCTGCATCTGGTGTGATACAGCAGAGTTATTTCTTTTTATGGCTAAGCATTGCTATTTTATCTGACAGTGATACCGTGCTTTGTTGACAGGCCTGCCATCATATAGATGGTAACTAATTATATTGGTGTTTTAAATGTTTGCCTGTAAAGCAACAGAGGGAATGCCACCACTCACCTTGGCAATTTCATTCTGGTCTTTATAGTGTTATTGTCATCAGTTGTTCCCCAGCTGGTTCAAATCCTTCAGATTTCTCGTGAAGTTGGGTACCTAAACCTGGATGTGCTTCCTGAGCTGAATCTGTGCCACAGCTGAAGTGGTACCTCAGTGTTTTACAAACTCTCCATTTGTCTCATCATTTTGCTGTACTATTGAATCACATTCTCTTTATGGTTCTCTGCAGTTTCTGGATCCAGGACAGGGATTCCACTGAGAGGCTGTTTGTTTCTCATCCTGTGTTCTCACTGTTGTCTGGTCAGTCTCTGGTCACTGTAGTTCTGTACTTCTCTTTCAACCTATTTTTTCATTCTGTGTCCCCAATTCACAAAGTACATCTTGAATTCTTTTCCTGTCCTCCAGTTACCTGGCTGTCCCTTTCACCTTGGCAGCATCCACAGTCAGTAAGAATAATTTTCAGTCCCTCAGCCCTACATTAATGAAAACAAGGAATATGACTGGATACAGAACATAAAGCTCTGCGAAGCCATGTGTGTGGTTTCTTGTCAGTTCTACACTTTACTGTTCTGAATGTGATTTTACAGCATTGTACTGCATAGTATTAGATTAATCCAAACCATATTTCCTTAGCCTGAAGGTTTGTGAAAGGCTTACTAAGGTCGACATAATACCTGCCATTTCATCCCTATCCACAGCATCTCTTATCCTGTTACTGAAGAACATTAGAATGATTTCACACTGTTTGTTCTTGACAAACCCATGCTGCCTGCTACTCATCTCCTTGTTATTTTTTGCTGCTTATAGATGATGTCTGTATAAAAATATTTTCCCAAGAAGAAAAGTTTGTATGACTACTGTGCAGTTCACTGTTTTCCTCATTTCTTCCTCCAGTGCTCTTGCATTGCATCTTCTGAAGATGCTGGGCATCTTGTCCCTGTCATTCCTAAATAACCACATGGACACAGAAGTTATTTCAAGTGTCTCTTCCAGTTTGCCCTCCGTGTTGGCCAAACTTTCTGAGTCAGTGCCTATCACAAAAAGTTTATCTCACTTTTCTTTGTCTTCACCCTGTTGGTGATCTTGAATTTTCTGCCATCCCCTCTATTGTAAATGGACTTTTTTTATGGTGTTGGGCTTTCTCTGTGTAAGTCCTGTCATAGGTAATGGTGTTTCCCCTTATTTCTTTGACTCTTCAGTTCCTTTCAGATCTGCTATTCAACATCAGTTTCCTGTCTCTGCCTTGTTAATTTTCCTTACTTTCTCATCTGCAATGGGCTGAGTGAATACTTTATTTTAGACCATTTCCATGATCTTTAAATTACTATGTCCTCTAATTTATATCACGTGTTATTTGCTGTTGCATTATTTAATTGTCTAAAAGGTTTCAGGTAGAGTGGTTCATGTGTACAACATGCTGCAAAGCACAGCTGGGTTGTGTAGCCTCCATATGCATTTGCTTTCTCTTTCCTCCTTTTACTTACTGTTTTGGGAAACAGCCTTTTTCACTCCATTATTTCCAGAATCATGGATGCATGAACGTGGTACTCCAGGGAATGGCAGAGGTGTGAGATTTGCTGAATCACTGGTGCCCTGAATGGTGGTACAGAGCAGGACTTGGTGCACTGGTGGTGCTAATTATAGGGTACAGTGCCCTCTGGTATGGGAACAAATCAGGAGTTCAGTGTTCTGGTAGGGTTCCTGTAGTCAGACACTCATAAACTCCTCAAAACCAAGAAAATATAGCTAGGTGCTAGATGCTGGTATTTGCAGAGCATGGGCACATGTGCATGAAGAATTATTCTGTTGTTCCCTCACAGAGTCATAGAATGGTTTGGGTAATAAGGGACCTTAAATATTATATAGTCCAACTCCCCCCCCACTGCACACCCCTAGGGATGTGTTCCTTGTCAGATTTATTCAAAAACCCATTGATTTACTTTTTATATAGCTTCTCATTAATCAGCAATATATAGGCAGTATTGATGTCCATTTTAAATAAATACATACTGCAGCAAAAAATCACCATGATCAATATTTTTTTTCCCCTAAATTTTAGTGAAGCACCTATAAATGTTCTTCTGTTTCTTGCTTGCTGCAGCACATCCCAGTAGAATTCAGCAGAAGTCTTTGCATTGATTCGTGTGGGTTTGTGCAGGTCCATGTAAAGCATTTAACCTCAAACTACAGGTCAGTGATGGAAATGTAGGAATCTGAAAATACATATTCCCTGCCCTTAAAGAAAAGGAATGGGAACAGAGAAGAAAGATACCCAGAGCTACAGGGATGTCAGCTAGCCCACAAGGTAGTGGCTCACTAGCAATTCCCTCTTCTCTTTTGGCTTGGGGACAGTGTATGTGCACTCTGATGTTTGAAGTAGGTTGGGTAGAATTTAGCTTCTGGCTCAAGGGAGCCTTTAGTTTATTAAATATGGATGTTCTTTCAGGTAGAAGCATGGTTTCTCTCTGCAGCACATCACTTTCCTTGAACATATGCATTTGGGGAAGAAAACACATCTCTTCTGTACCTAAATCTTTTCTGTCTGGATCCACCTGCAAGAAATAGCAATAAAAACCGTCAGATTGTAACAATTGCAGGATTTCTAAGTGTGCAGTGGTGTGGCTTTATCTGCCTTCAGATCTGTGGATTTGTGTGCCTGGTCCTGAGGCTGGGGGATCTGCTTTTGCCTCACCTAATTATGGGGAGAAAATCACTCAAGTTATTGCCGTGTCTAAATGCGGTCCTAACGTCTGCCTGTGCTGGCAGCAGCACAGCTCTCACAAACAGGCCATGCAACAGGCTGTCACATCCCCTGCCTTCTGCATTATCTTGCTCTTCTAGGAAAATTTTTCCAGCTCCAGTTACTAATCAGGGTATGGGTGATCTCTCTGAGCTCTGAAGCTGTGGGATCTATCACTCATCCATCAGTGCCTTTCCCGCTCTCCCTGGAAGCACCCGTTTCTGCCTGGATGCTGCTGAGGAGGAATGAGACCTGCTGCTGAGTGGGCTGGGGGGAGAGGCACAGTCTCATCTTAACGAAACAATCATTTTATGGGCTGGTTTGCATTTCTATTCCTGCTTTTGCAGGAACATAAACTGGACTGTTTCTTGCTGTGACTGCGGGAAGCCTCTGGAACAGTTTGCAGTTCTTTCTGCTTCCAGCCTTTGGTGTAGCCTCATAGAAGAGTGTTTCAAAAAACATAACTTTCAACTGCCTGACACTTCCCAGTCTCTTCCATCTCTTGTCTATAGTGCTATCAATCAAATTGTTCTTGTCAGTTAACTGGTTTTAAATCTCGTGTGGAAAAATTGTCAGTTCAAGATCATACTACAGTAAGGACAGACGTGACTGCTCCTGTCACGTTAATTCATTCCTGCTTAAGACACGAAAATAAACCGATAGAATATCAATTTGAAGCTCTTAGACCTTGAAATGATTTAAAATATCCTAAAAGAAAGGCTAGGGCTGAGCTTTGTCTCCAAGGCATCGTTTTTAACTTAGCAGGAAGCTCTGATGGTCTTTTCTTTAAATTGCCTATTGTCCAGATGCCTACAAAGAAAGTGCTTCTGCGGGACTGTTTGTGTTTAGTGACAGCGTTTATTTCATTTCATGTGACAGATGACTTGGCTTCTGGATCGAGTAATTACTTGCTCATATCCCAGGGGGGCAGGTTTCTGACCTGCTGGAGCAGTGATTTGGTCTGGGAGCACTGTCTGGCTGGGCAGGGAACCACGGTGGTGGCGGTGGCAGGCTCCAGAGCCCCGTGTCCCCAGGCTGGGCTGGCTCCTGCCACACCTCTGTGAGGGCTTCCTTGGCTGTTTCAGTCAGAGGAGAGGAACGTGGAAGGTTTCATTAATGACAGAGCCACCCAATTAATATTTAAATATCTGAAAGCCTTTCTGGCTTTTTATGACTGATATTCCATAACTGTGGGGTGTCTCACCAGATTTCAGGTTCATAGATTTTCATAGATTTTCTAAAAAAATTTTTTATTATCTTAAACTTTGATTGTGAGACACAGTGCTGAGCTCCAGAGGATTGTTGGATGGAGCTGAATGAACTCCACTTTATTCTTCAGCATAGTAGTGCTTTTCATTCACTCACAAAGAAATGCTTGATTTCTGCTTGAGGTAATTTTTTTTTAAGATGGGGAAATCAAAGAATTGAATGCAACATTACATTGTGGCAATTCTATTTTAAGCAGATTTTCTGCCTTTTTTTTCCTTTTTTTTTTTTTGTTTTTTTTTTCAATATTATCGTGCAGCAGCCAAACTAATGAATATATAATTTTCTTTCTTTTCTGCTTGTCATGCCCTGCTAACATGGACATCTACAAAGGCTCAGGTTGGTGTTGCAATCTGTCTTCATCTTGTCGTTCTCATCTAGTAAAAAAGGGCTTTGATGTTTTCTTCATCAATCAGCTTTTTTTCTCTTCCTCTCTTTAAAACTGGATCCAACATTATTATAACATAACAGATTCATCCAGAGAGGTGCCACATTCGTTTGTTGCCCCTGAAAACTTCAGCTGCAGCAAAATGTGCTGTTCCAGAAACAAGGGATATTGATTTATTTGTATCTACTTAAATTTTCTATGCTTGCCTGGCTTTGTGACAGGGAGGCAGCAGCGCCTACAACTTCTGAAATCTGCAGAAATGCATTGAAACTCTCACTAATGAGTTTCTGGCTTGTTTTAAACCCCTGTATTTGACAACATAGTAAGATGGCATTTGTTAGTATCTTATCTGGATTCAATACTTTTCTTGATAGGAATGAAACATAATTAAAATGTAAAATAAAAAGCAGAGGCACAGGAACTGGCCATTTGTGATTGTATTCTCATAAGCCGCCATTTCCATTTTAATGCCTCAGGTTTTCTTTTTGATAACTCTGAAACTAAATTGTCTTGCCTGAGTATTTCAGGAAGAAATAAATACCCAATATGTGCAAGGTTATATTTTGTGCTATGTCCTGCTCCTCAGAGGTTGTGCTGACAGTAAAACCATGAGTAAAACCAGAAAGGCAGGTTTGGGGCCAGGAGTTGCATATTTTTCCCTTATTTATTCATGTTGAATGATGCCAACTTGGTATTTTAATCTCTGAGAAAGAGCACTCATGCTTTACCATGTTACAACTTGGTGTTTCTAGTGCCTGAAACAATCTCACAGAAAATAAAACCACTTACCACTCGTAAATATGAATTAATAAACCTTGCTGAGCAACACGGTATTTCTATCAGAGTGAGATGTAATGACTGGGGTTCGACAGAGCTCGCCTCAATTAACTTTCTAAACAAGGCATTTTCCACTCATTGCACTTAAGAATTTGAAATAAATCAGTGTCTGGCTTTGAATATTTAATTATCCATTAGAAGAAAGTGAGGGATTTGCTAGGAGAATTTTGTGAAGTCCAGCAAAAAAACAGATGAAGTAAAAGCATCTAAAGGCCATGGTGAGGGAAAATGGAGCATCCAGATGTCTTTATAGCAAGATTATGCTGCTGCTTTCCTAATTTCTCCTCTTTTCCTCATTTTGCAGCCAGAATTTTACAGTGCTGATTTTTCTGATGGCTTCATCCTGAAATGTCTTTATCTGAACTTCCCAGGGTCTGATTTTAAGCTGAGATATCATCCAGTTAGTGCAAAAAACTGGACATTTCCAGACTGAGTCCCTTACTCCCCGAGGGCTTCCTTGCCACCCTTTAGAAAATCACTCAACTCTTCATCCTCAGTTGTCTCATGTGTAAATTAGGATTAAAATTGGGCAGTTTTGAGGATTGGGCTATAAATAGATAATCAAGAGCAGGGGAAACTTCAGAGGCTTGAAAGTGTTTTCACTCTTTTCAAAGAAAATAATTTTTCAGCAGTTTTTGAAGTAGTGGGGTAAGGGTGAGGGGTCTGTTTGTGTAGGGGCTTCCATACTTCCCACGGGGCAGATCTGGGAACTGGTGCAACTCTGTGCTGTTGTAATTACTGTCATGGCTCTGAACTTAAAATAAAACAGATCCCATCCTTTTGCTGGATACTAAGTTTTAGACAGTTTCAGTTTTTATTGGTCCAATGCCCGTGAAGGTTTTTCAGAACCTTCGCAAAACTCTAATTGATTTTCTTTTCTCCTCAACACAAAGGAGGTAAGAAACACAAACTCCTTTGATTTTGGTCTAAATGAAAACTAAAACTGCTGGATTTGTTTCACAAGTATTTGTGCAGGGATCTGCTGGAGGCATACGAAATTCAGGAATTCCAATAATTTAGAAGTCTTACCACAGATCTATTCAAATTTTTGTGCTCTAAGTCATTTTAAGCAATTTTTTTTAAGTTTTGGTGGCTATTTGCTGCAGCATCCCAAATACCTAAAGACAAGTTTTCATCAGTGAAGCTGCTGCTTTGCAAAATCTAATTGGCTTGGAAATTAACTGTTCAGCTAGGTTTAATACTGGTGAGTGGTTAGCATATCTCTGGCAATCGTGATCAATATATAAACTAGCGTGAAATAAAATCAATTTTATTTTAAAGAGAACTATTTAATGTTGAAATTTTAATGAGATAATTTCTGTGATGTAGTGTTTGTTAATGTGCAAGTACTTGTCCTTCAGATACACAGTTAATTCAGTAAAGCTTTTAAGTGCATGCTTAGATCTGTCAAATCAAACACGCAGTTAAGTAATTAACAAAGCAAGTACTCCATTTTTAATTCAGTTTTAAAGAACTAAATAAAAGAAACTCATTGTGAGAAATTATCTGGTTAGGATTAAACAGAATGTGAAAGCAGTATTGGAACGTTATAAAAGTTATTCAGTTAATATATTGACATCTTTCAACCAAAGAAAAGATTTGGATGAATGAGATGGAGTTGACACAGAAGTCAAATTTATAGATTATTACAAGGAATGGACGTTTTTCAGATGTATTTCCCACCATACTGTGGATCCATTTGTGTCAGGCTGGTTGCAAGAGAAGTGCTGGCTGTGGCCCACATGTCACCAGCTGGTGGCCATAAGCTCTAAGAGGAGGAGAACATCCAACTGCTGCCTCCTATTCTAGCCTGGATATGCAGAGAACATAAAAGTGGTTATGCAAAAAGGATTAAAGTGATCAAATTGCTGTTCAGTGTCAGTAGGAGTGGTTTTAACCCTTACCAGCAAGTGTCTTTGCAAACCAGAACAAGTCAGCTCTCTTCCCTAGGTAAAATCTTCTCTGCCTTTACTATTACATGTGGTGGTCTCCACAGTTTGAAACTGGCTTGTTATTTCTTAGGTTCTGACTGTTTCAATGAATTAGGTCTAATGCAACCTTAGATGTTTACAGCCATGTGAAATGAACTTATGTTAGCAATGAATTTAACCCATGTGTATTAGAAATGAATAGCACAGAGGTAGTCCTCAGGGTCTCAGGCAACTGCTACAGTGATCAGTTTGGTTGTTCTAATATAATAAGCAGATATTGACTTAGTTGGAGTGAACACCAAGATTTACTGTCATGAAAGCTAAAATATCGACTGAGGGAAAACTAGAGTCAATATTTACCTTGAGGGACAATAAATCTTGATGTTCACTGAAATATGAAGTCACTATGATTTTCAGAAGTGTTGAACCTCATTCTAGTTTATTCTGCAGGTGCTCATCAGGCAGGCTACCTGAAGTATAGGTATGAATTTCTTTTCATGAATCACATCAGTTGAGCAAGTGCATTTATTTCTGTAAGTCCTTTGCAAGCCTACACTTAAATAAGTAAGTTAGAGAACATTATAAATCACACCAAAGCTCTTTGGTGGCTAGATACTTGGATTTTTCATTAAAATGTAAGTATCAGCTATTAAAAGAGAAAATAAATAGATTAATATTTGTATATCTTGTTGAAGTAGCTGTCCACATCAATAATGCTTTAGCAAGGATTTAGGATTTGCAGTTGAGTGAATGGGAACTGGGTTCTTTTATTAGGGTAAGTTTTAGCAGTTTTTCTCTTAAAAAGTAGCTTTTGTTCTTCTCCCCTTTAATTTATTGTATACTTGGCCCATCAATTTGATTTTGGGATTCAGGTGTTAAAATAATGTTCCAGGTTAATTCTGACTACAAAGAGTGATACAGTGATTCTGTGAAAGGCAGCAGCAAAACTCCCCTTGGCTTCAGACAGACATTGTTTCAGCCCTTGGTTCATTGAGCCCAAAACCCAGCATGTAAATATGAATAAAAATTGAGGAAAGCAGTTAATCTGTTAAAATGGCAGAAGATTGTGTTTATTTCTTGAGGCAGCAAGGGAGGAAGCCAGGCTGGTCATCCTTGGTGCTGATCTCTGCTGCTCCTTGCAGGTCAAGTGTCTGCAGCTTCCAGCATCTTTCTCCCTCCATGCAGAACAACGGGTTTCTGTGGAACTCCATGGAATTAATTCCATTTTTGTCCTTCAGGACATGGACTGTGGCACTACAGCTCCATACAGGGGTGGGGGGATCAGTGTGAAGGGGTTTGTAAGTGCACTGTCATAGCAGGTTGGCATAAGCTTGGGGAAGGGTGAGCATTAAGCAGATTATTTTCAAAGGAACTGTTGTCTTTGTCTTTGTGAAGTGTCATAGCTTTACAAGGGACTTCTGTATCTGCAGCAGAGGTAGTGGATGGCAAACTTGATGGGGGCCAGGAGACCTAGGCCATGTGTAATTTCAAGGTTGGATGCACTCTGTTACAGTCAGAGATCCATGGGAGCACATCCCAAACCCTTCCAGGATTGGGTGCTCTGGGTTCCTGGGTTGAGGAATGAGGAATTGAGGACATCACATCCAATCTCAGCCTCTCTTCAGGGTCAAGACAGGGGTGTTTCCATGGACCCAGGAGCCAAGAAGTGAACCTGGGGTCCTCTGTTTTGTGGGAGCCACAGAACAGCAATGCTTAGTCAAAACCCTTTGAAAATGAAAAATCAAGTGCACATCTGTTTGACCTCCTTAAGTAGCACAGCTCCTAGCAAAAACAGGAATGGAAGGCTTTAAGGTTTGTTGTAGGTTTTTTCAAATTAAAAAAGAAAAAAAAAAGGAACTGGAGGTGATTGAAAACAAATTATAGCAAGCCAGGAGAGAAGATGGGAGGAAAACATTCTCCTGTGGAGGAAAGGACCACATGCCACATCACTGTGGTTTTTAAATGCAAAGATGGAGTTACAAATTGCATTCACAGCTTCCTGAACTTATTCCCACAGAGTTCCACCCATGGAAATCTTGCATCTCCTTGAGGCTCCTACTTTAAATCTTAATGGCATCCACAGGTGCCTGTTGTAACTTGTTCTTTAGAAATCTGTCCCTCCCGGTGATGCAGGTGGTTATTTTCATATTATGTCCCAGAGGTGCTGCCAGAGGTGGCATTGCTTAGCACTGACACAGGGCAGAGGGGAGAGCTTGTTCACAGGAACGATGTGCTGTGGTGTCAGCACAATAATTTGGGAAAACAGGTTATTTGTGACAGTTATAATTCAGGTTTTTGGTGATGAGTGTAAGCTGGGGATCCTGAACAAAGAGGAAGTACTGCACAGATCAGCAGCACATCACCAGACATCTGAGGTAGCACAGGGACATGTGCTGTTTGTTCTCCCTCCTCCAGCACAAAGTGGGATGTCTGTGTGTCTGTCTGTCTGTCTGTTGGAGGAGGGAGACAGCTGATGGCTCTTCACATGTAATCGAACCAGTTTGACACAATCAGACATCAGGCTAGAAGTGCTCTATTAATGCCTTTGTTATTGTGATCCTCCCTGCTCTTTAAAGAGCACATTTGAAGTATCACTTCACATTATGTGTATTTGTATCAGTGCCTATGGGATTTTTGTTTTGGCTCACAGGATTCTTCAGATAGATTTTAGTTCACGTGGCATCCCATGCCTGCCCAAACTCTGTCTGGTTTTCCTACACAGTTACTACAGCAGGTACCTGCCACATGAGGTTCTGATCACTAAAACACATTTATGGTAAATTCCTGATGTTAAGCCTTTGCTGCTATCCACAGGTGGGCTTCACTGGTGAGGAGAGGTCTGAGGTTTAACAGATGTTAAGGCAGAGCAGTCAGAGGTCACTGAGATAACAAGATGGGATTCCCAAGCTCTCAGCCTCACCCTGGCTTCAGGCAGCAGAGCGAGGGCTGAGAGGCTGGCAGTGCTGTGAACCTGCAGGATTCACAGTGGTGTAGTCTAACCCTGAGGAAGGGTTATTTAATAGAGCAAGGAAAAGAATCTTAAATCCCCAATGCTGCTCTTTGTGCTGGCCTTCCCCAGCTGCCCCACTGTGGCAGGGTGGGAGGGAGGGAGCAGCTCCTCCTGCCTGCTCCCAACCTCAGTCTGAACAGCAGGAACAGGCCACCCAGCTCTTAATAAAACCTACTTACTGAGTTTTACCATCCTTGACACTGCCCTGTGAGGCACCTTCTCCCAGGTCTGGCCCCTGGCAGCCAGTTTTTTCCAAGTTTGGCTCTTTGCTCATTCCCTCTGTGATGAGGAAAAAACTAATCATGCCTAAAGCACCTGTTTCCCTCAATGATCGTCTTTTGTGGATGGCAGGGTGTTTTGTCAGGCGACAAAGGCAGGCTGTAGTTTTCCCTTCCCCCTGTGGAGCAGGGAAACTAATAAATACTCCCTGACTCTACATCCATCTCCTGGATGGATGTCTGTGGGGAACACAAAGGCTTCGCAGTGCCTGAAGAGGGATTGCTGTTGTCCCCGGTGCGTGCAGGGATGTGGCTGCAGGAGTCAGTGGAGGAGGTGGCAGAGGGATGCTGGGGCAGGATGGTGGCTTCAGCTGTGTCCCAGCATCCATGGGCTCCCTGCTGGCTGGTGCTGAGCCCAGGCTTGGTGACTGCTGCCTTTCTGTGCTCCCATGTACACCAGTTAATGATAACGAGCCTGGCGGCTCAGCTAATTGGCAGTGCTGGTGGTGCTGCTTGCTCAGTGTGAGCAGCTCAGCTCTGTGTGCCCTCTGTACAATGCACAGACACCTGTACACATGCACAGACACCTGTACAATGCACAGACACCTGTGCACTCTGCAGGTGGGCCAAATGCCACTGCTTGGTGCACAGTCCACAAAGAACCAGAGTGCTTTCAGTTCAAATGGACCCTAAAGATCATCTTGTTTGCAATTCCTCCATCATGGGCAGGGACACCATGAACTTCTGCCAGTTCAGGTTGCTCAAAGCCACATCCAGGTTTGTAATTTGTGCTTAATAATGTGCAGGGGAAATGGTGATAGTGGTGTGATTGCCTTTGCCCACTTTGTTCCCTTCCCTTTCCCCTCCTCTCTGTGAAATGTGATGCTCTCTTAGTTCATATCATCTTTGCCCTCACCAGTTCAGACTTTGATTTCCCTCTTTCATGTCTTTTCATCTTTTCATATTTTCCACTTTTCATCTGTTATTCTTCCTTCTCTTCTAAACCTATGCACAATGTAGAGGCAGACCCACAGTTAAAATTATTTTCTGACATTTTCTGTTTCAGAGGAGTTTTCCTTTGCAAGTTTTCTTTCCATTTGAAATGAAGATGATTTTCTGATGGGATACCAGTTTTATTTTCAAACTGGTATCTCAATTTTTTTGTCTTCCCAGCTCCAAGATGTTACAAAGAGGATTTCTTTATTCTTGTGGCCACATCATTTCTAGTCATAATCTGCTGTTTTAAAATGAAGCTGTAAAGTACTAAACACGTGGATGAATTTTTTGGGGGGTAGTTGGGAGGAAGGCTATTGATTTATAGTTATTCTAATGGTGAGAAGGAAATGGTTCCACAGCAGCAAGGCTGAGGAGGTTTTGGTATGTGGAAGAAGAAATTTTAGGTGTGTTGTATTTTTCCAAGGTGGCACATTATGCTTCATGCAAAGCAACAGGGAATACTGTATCTTCAAATCAGCTTCTGCAGACAAACCAGATTCAAAATAAATAACTTTTATTCATCACTGTAATAGAACTGTTGATGCATTCATTTATTTAAACCTAAAAAATCTGCTGAAGTGCTATATCTCAGTGTGCTGCTTTTAACAGCCTGAATATCTGGCACCTTTTATCAAGCTTTTGGCTGTATTTTTCTCCCTACGTAGATACCATAGTTCAGGTGAACACACTGTCGTGTTTGATTAGGAGATATGTTGGAGATAAGTCACTTGCAGGCAAAAAAGCGTTTACCATTTTTGTGTATAAAAATGAAATTTGTAGGATACATGAAATTTCATTCTTTTATGGTAAATGGTTTATAAGAATGCGTTAGAAGCAAAGGTAAATGAGTTCTGATTTTAAGCTTGTTCCTTCTGAAACACAAAAGGATGTGGTACATATGATCTTGGTGAATGACATGTGATAGATTATGCTGAGAGCAGGCAGAGCAAATGAAATTGTAATGGAGTTCCTCTTCTGGCTGCAGGAAATAGCTGTTATTTATCCTGCTTCCGAAGATGCTGCATACATACTGCTGTTCATTATATACTTAAAAATCCCTTGGCAAGTCAATTATGAGTAAATGAACTTAAAGCCATTACAGCAGCCTTGGCATGAGGAGTGTAAGCCAGGATATTTCTCAGTGTGCTTTTGTGGGCTTGGCTGAGGCGTTTCTGCAGGCATGCTAACCTGGACAGTTCAACTGAAGAGTTTGGTTCTTTCTCCTGTCAGGTACACGAGGCAGTCCCATGCTACAGCGAGTGCAATCAGTATTCCTGGGAAGCAGGACCATGGTCTCCATGTGAAATCAACAGTGAACAAAATTCCCTCCACTGTGGAGAAGGAATACAAACGAGGAAAGTCAGGTGCGTGAAGACAAAAGCTCAGGTATTCCAGATCAAAAAGAGATTATGTGTCCTTGCATAAAGCTGCAATATCTGGCCATCTGACAGTGAGTGTGTTGCTGAGTCCAGTGTATTTCAAATGAAAAGAAACGTGTTTATGTGCCGTGGTTTACAGGAAAAGCATTTCAGAGATGCAGCCTTGGTTTTTCAGGAACGCGGCATGGTATTTAAATTAGTATTCTTCAACCTAAATGCCATGTATACATAAAGCTCCCTGAGGTGCAAAGCCTCCATATTTTGATTTGCTAACATTTTCCCCAAGTAATAGCACTGCATGCACCAGAGTGGCATTCATTATTACAGAATATTCATTCCCCAGGCATAGGGAAATGCTGAGTTATTTCCAAATGCTCAGATGTCACTTGCAGGAGAACTAAGATTTGTTCTCACAGGTTGTCACTTTCTGTTTGCTCCTTTGTCAGCCGATCAAAGTTAAAATCCCTCTGTATGAAGTAACAAAAGCATGTTGTGCACGTAGCTGATTTCCATTTGCATTAACATATTAATTCTACTTTTTGACCAGACATGCTGCTTGTAGCTATTGTCATGTCTATGTCCTGTATGGGGTTGAGAAAACTTGTTGATATCCATCGTGTCTGTGATGCTCTAATTAAAATGTGTGTTTTCTGTGTAGGTGTGTGAGCACTGCTGAGGACCACGGCGTGGAGACTGTGCCCAACTCTCTGTGTAATCAGGCTGAAGTCCCAGAGACAGTGCAGAAGTGTAGCTTGTACTGTCCCAGTGAGTGTGCAGTGTCTGACTGGGGACAGTGGAGCCCGTGTCCACAGGTAGGGTCCCCTGCCCCTGTCCCTGGCAGTGTTCATCACACAGCAGTCTTCGCTTGTCCTTCAACTATTTCATGGCCTAGTTATTTTCTAGGAAAGTAAATTATTTTCTGAGGGATGTCAGGCTTAATGGATCCTGCCAGCATGGTTGAATCTGGAGATATTTATGTGTCTACAGAGACAGAGCTTTAGGAAGTTGGTTAGTGGAACACATAGTTATTACTGTGACAGTTGATTCAACACATCCTTCCCCTTGATTTTCTATGGAAGAGGGCCCACACAAGCAGAGTGGGTGAAGGGACAGTGTTCCAGCTGTAGTAAAGGCTGAATGCCTCAGGAAATGTTTGCAGGAGAGACCTCTGTCAGTGGTGCATGACTGCTGTAACAACCTGCTGGTAACCCTGGGGGTGACACTCCTCTGGACAGGTCTTAGTCCTGAGGGAATGACAGCTCTCCCCTCCCAACACACACTATTTCTGTCCATTGTCTCCTCCTCCTCAAACCCTTGGGGGAAGATTTGAGGCAACAGCAACAGAAGGGTATGACAGCAAGGTGCCTGAACAATTTGTCATGTCATGAAATACTCAAAACTTGGTGAATTATGCAGGGATTCAAGCCACTGCAAAGTGCTCTGTGTTTTCCTAAGTGTGCAAGATGGAAAGAAGTTGCAAATTCTGTATTATGAAAAGCCTCTGGCCTCAAACCACGTGATTTCAGATCTATTGTTTCTCCCTGATCAGTGTTGAAATAGGTGCCAGGTTTAATCTCGGAGGGGTTTTTTAATAGACTTGCTTGATGTATTTAAGTGACAAACATATATTCATTGCCCCCATGTTAACAGGGCCATTACCAAAAGTTGAGTGGTTATTGGACAGGTATTTATACTAGTGCTGACACAGGTAATTTCCTTCCATAATATTTTGTGTAGCGTATCAATATACTCAGTAAGAACATGTCAAATAAAATCTTGTGTTTCATTTCCTGCCTTCACCTCCTCCCGAGGAGCATGGCTTTGATGAAGTATAACACTCTTGCAACCAATACAAATGCTTGGATACCTTGCAGAGCCCCACTGTGGTTGGGCTGTTTCTTTGCGATTGACTTTTTCCAGCGTGGATTTTCTTCATTTTCTCACTCAGTGAACTGATGCAGAGATCCTCGAGGCTGTTGGGGGTTTCTCAGGTGCCTTGGTGGCAGTCAGTTGGTTATGAAGTACTGCTTGAAGCTTTAAGCACCCTCATATCCTCAAGATGTGCAGACTTTTTGCCTGAAGGCTCCTTTTATTTTGGCGATAGCGAAGGCTCCATAGCCCACAGAAACAGGGAAGGGAAGCCCAGTGCTCATGGGCTGCACTCCATCAGGCAGCACATCTCTTGGCAGGCTCAGGGCCACATGCCACAGTCCCTGTGTCTCCTTGTACATCCCTTTGCCATGGTGGATGTTAATTCATAAATGTGAGGGCATCTGCATGCCAATGCAATTAACTGAACAATATGTTTTCACAAGCTGTTCTGCAATGCTTTGTTGTGAAACTGAGATGACTGCATGCCGACGGAGCATGTGTTTCAATAGTTCTGTCCAGATACGAGGCAATAAACAGCTTGAAGTTTTATGGGCAGATAAAACCCTCCCTTTGATGAGTTTACAGCAGTGCTGTCTCCCTTTTACAGCTTCTCTGGCTGCTTGTGTTGGGTTTTGAGAGAGCCACACACAGGACAGCCCCTCCCAGGCTGCACGTGCTCCACATCTCCCAGGCAAATGCTGGGCTTGCTGTTAGTGCAGAATGGCTGTGCTGTGTCACTGGTTTATCTTTGGTGTGTGTGAGGCAGGGATTGAGGGAATTGTGGTGGCTGGAGAGAGGCACTGCCAGCCAGGGTGATTAATGAACCTTCCATCTCCTAAGCCACTAGGAGAGGTGGTCACTTAGGGACACTACGAGTCGATGGACTCAAAAATTTCAAAAAATTTGGAAGATCACATTGCGTTGCAATGAAAAAGCAAAACTGTGCATGCTGGCTGGTCTATCTCAAGCATATTTACATTTCATGCCACGATAGATGGCACTCTTTTAGTCACAGCACTCTCAAGAGGCAGCTGCCAAAGACCATTCCAGGAGGCCTTCTTGTAGCTCTGGTCATGTTTGGCTTGCTGGAGATAAAGAGGATTTATGAAACTTGACAAATTCTAGTTTGTAAGAAATGAACTATCACAATTTCAGCCTCATCTTTGCCTGAGGAGCTTTTTGATTTGAGATATTTGCCTAAGATTTTGGTTAGGTGAGAATTCTTTCCCAGTTGCTCTGGTGTTCTGCTCATGTTTTACAGTGTTGATAATAAATTCATCCTGATAGCAGAATAACTAACTCTTATCAGCTGAATATAAAAAGGCCTTTTAGATTATCCGTTGTACCTTTTGTCAATATGTCATTGTACTCTGGATACTTCCTAGGGTATTACTTGGTTTTATCTTGTAGCAATATTCTTCCCATGTGAATTTTCCACTTTCAGGATTGTAAATGATCTTGAATCGTGTTGAAATCAATGAGTCATAAAGGTGGCGACCGCTTTGTCAATGGAAAATATTTTCTTCAATACTTTTTTCTGCTAAAACACTGTATTTGTTCTACCTTTTTTGGCAGCATTTCCCTTTTGCTTTTAAACGCTTTCATGGACTTTTGTAATTTCAGATGCTCCCACAATTCTTTTATGTATGTTTTTCAACTCAATTACGCATTTTGCATCTTGATTATGGTCCTATTTAACACTGCTACACAAAGGTAAATTTTAATATTTCATCTAATGGTCAGAAATGAAGCTGTTAGAAATATAATGCCTCAAGGTTGCTTTGAGGTTTTGTCTCTGTACGGGATTCAAGAAATGCATAGCTACTGATTTAAATCTTCCCTATTATTCTTGCTTTTTCTATTGAGAGAAGTAAATTCAAAATGGTTTTCCCTCTGGTTGAAGACTATTTTTTGGCTTATAATGTTTTGTTCTTTGTCACTAAGTAACATCCAAGTGGCTTAAATATCAAGTTTTAAAGCCATTTAAAGTAACAGTTTGAAGCTTGGCAAAGAAATTCCAAAGAAATCCAAAACACCAAACCAACAAAAACCCACAAGAAAATTAGTTTGACTTGCATTTTGCTTAAGAGATTTCATATTTGTTCCAGGGACAATAGCCTGTTCAGTCAGACACCATCACTTGATTGCTCAAAGACCCAGCTAAGCAATCTGGGAACTGAAATCCTGTCTTCTGTGTTACATATTCAGTGATGGAATAACACACTCTTCCTGCGGCGCCTCGACTTTGTATTCATCTGACTTGGAAATGTAATTAATTGACTTCAATTGAATTCATCAAAGCATTCTTAAAAAGAGTTAATATGCGAGTGGTGCTACAAGTCCCTGAAATAATTACCTCAAATCTATTTCGTTAGCTCTCTGTCGTGGATGGCTGTCGCAGCCCCCGTTGTGGATTGGAGTGGCCTCCTTGCTTGCCTCAGCTGTTGGCATTTCTAGCAGCTAATTCCAAGAGGTCTGAAATTAGTTAATTATAGGAGGTTGTGTGTGTAGTGAGTGAGAACAGCTGTCTCCATTTCAGCGAGCATTTTCCTCATGGATCAATGGCGATGTGCCGCGCTCTGGACTTGAGAGGATTGAGTTACTATTCCCTGGAATCAGCAGGGGGAGTGGGATACCCACAACTGACCAGATTAAAAGAGTCACCAAGTGATACAGCGAGCTCTCAGGTCTTCAGTGACTCTCTTTGTCAATGCAAATTGGAGTTGTTACAGTTTGGAAATGCCAGCTGGAAGAGAAATTGTGGACTCCCGTAGATGCTGGGAGTCACTGTGTGGATTACGAAAGTCTCCAGCACAACTGGTACCTGAACACAGAATGGGCAAGGTTGGGAGGAACCACTGGAGGGCATCTAGCCTTTCTTTTCAAGCAAGATTCCCCAGAGCACATTCCTCAGAACTGTGTCCTCAGACAGCTTTTGGATATCTCCAGAGGAAACTCCCCAACCCCTCTGGGTCTGGCACGTAAGTTTGGCAGAGGACCCTGCAGTGTGAGGCTGTACTGAAGAGTGAGGCTTGCACAGAGTTCTCTTTCTAGCCCAAGAGATAATTTATTCAAATCAAGCATGAGAATTATGCTGGTCAAGGCTTTTTAGAAGAACATGGAGTGCTCCTTATGCATAGCTGTGACTTGGATGTTTTTGTGTGGCTTTATCAAAAAAAGTGGGTAGCTGCTGTATTTCTTAGATTAGTTGTTTTATTTTTATTAATCTTTGTTAACAAACACTTTTTAAAAAGTAATGGTTCTGTGTGGAGGCAGGCAAGGTTTCAGAACCTGGATGCATCTGAAAAAGAAAATTTATGCAAATACATTTTCATTTCAAAAGACTGCTTGTGTTATTGTGAACGGCTTGTTAAATTGTTACAAAACATCCACACTGGCATGAACAATGTAATGGTTCATTGCTCTGTTAAAACCAGTCAAATACGGTTGCTGCCTTTGCATTTACCTTATTTTGAGGTTGTATGTTTCCTTATGAATAGCCAGTTAAGAATAATGCAGGCAGCTATTTATAGTGCAGGATGCATTATACAAGCTGCTTGATGAATTAAACAGCTTAAAGGGCCCTGTAACGGGTTACAGCCTCTGTGCTGTACAATTATGATGCATATGAAAGCCTGGATCAATGTACAGCTCTTAAATTCCATCCCAAAGAGGGTCTAATAGTGTATATTAATGTGTGACATGTTAACAGCTCTTATGCTGCAACTTAGCTTTTTGACCTTGCAACTTTATTTTATTTAATACCCTTCTCTTCCAGAACAAACTTTCAGTGCTTTGTCAGTTCTGTGATTGTTGGAAGCAAAGGCCGGGTGCATCTTTTGTGGATGTTTTTGTCCCTCACTTTTTATGTTAGCTTTCAATAGTGACAAGTGGTCATGGTAAAGAAATAGCTTTGGCTAAAAGAAGTATTAAAAAATGCAGTAGTCAATAGTGCCAGGAATTCCCCCATAGAATCAAGATGATGGCTGTTATAATTTCTAAACAGTCCTTTGAGAAAAACTTTGATTTATTCCTACCTTAACATTTTATGGTCCTCTCATTGCTTCAGAATATTTTGTTTCTCTAGTGGTTTTTATAACCTGGCCTGTAGATCCGTGGTTCTAGCTCAACTTTTTCATACTTTATGGAAAAGAATAATGGAAATGGTGAGATTTAATACTATAAAGTAGTCTGGGACAGTACAGTTTTATCCATAAAGAAACCTGCTGTCTGTGTGTGGCATCCTACTGCTGTAGGCTGTTGATGTGCCACCTGAAGTGGCTATTATTTTCATCCAGAAATTAATTCTGTTCCTGTCACCAAAGGATACATATGCCAGAATTACACACCCCATTGCTTACAGTCATCAACAAGGAATCTGAAAAAGCAACATAGTCCAGAAAATTTAACAGCCAAACTGATTTGCACCTGATCATGAAAGGTACACAGAATTCTAGGCCTCCGACCTTCTACCTCTGAGCACCACAGCTGCCTCCATTTCTTAGGACTTGTTTCCTCTCCTATTATTTGTGGCCAATGGGCACTCATAATCATTGTCCTTCTTTGATCCATAAATTTTATTTCTAGTCTAGGTGGTGTCAGAAGTGGATTCAGTTTCCCAGAATAGGGAACGTTTGCTGTTACGCCCATTTCTATCCCACGGTTGCATTCCAAATTCTCCCAGCTATGGAAGCCATTTAAGGGATTTATAACCACAGGCATAAAAATAAGTATCATGAGCACAGAGAGATGATCTCAGAAATACAAGTCAAACTCCCACTCCTGAACACACCTGTTGTAGGCACCTGTGTTTCCTTGTGCTTCCACTGTGGAAATGTTGGCTAATGCTGAGCACAAACCAGTTGCAATAGCCTTACAAAAGGTAATGACTGACTTAATGTAAAAAATAATTTTAAAATCTTCATCTTTCATCAGTGAAAGCACTAGTTACTGAAATAATGTCTTTGGAAGTGTAGCATCCACTCAGTGGGAAGAGAAGAGTTGTGAATGAAGGTACTCAGTAAAGCATTGCAGAGTCACAGTGGGCTTTACTTATTTAAAACCTCAAAAACTGTAGATTGATACATGCTTGTGGTTAGAAACTTGGATCCCTAGGGCAGATCCAGTCTTGATCCATGTACCTGAATGGCACCTTCACTGTTTTGTATGGAAGATTACTTGAGCAGTCAAATTAGCTTTGTCATTTTCTTCATTTGTGAGAATATTTAGAATCAGCCTGTTATCTTGCACAAATCTTGATTAATTCCATGGTAATTTCTTACTTTCAGTACATGAGAAATATTTATTTCTTTCTTTTGCTGCCTTTTCTCTAAATTCCTGACTGCCATTTCTGTCCTGCCTCCTAAACCTGTGATTTGCCATTGATGGTGATTGGTTTTGCTCTCAGTATTTTCTAAGATCCACATTCAGGACTAGACATGCCCCGTTGGCATTGCTTCTTAGTACCCTCAGCATCTCCCCACTGGAAACAATCCCTCTTTACTTTCTCTGTCCACATCCCCCAATGCCACCGAGCCTGCCAATCCATTTCCCTTTGCCATGTCATAAATATTTGTTTTAGCCTGGCTTTTTGGAGGGGTTCTGCAGGAGCTGTGCACCCAAGCCCATTGAGATTTCAGGGTAGCTGGATACTCAGCTCCCTCTTGCTCCTTTGAAAATTCCAGCTTTCATCTTTTTCTTTGCAAGTCATTCCCTCCTGCTGCTTACTCAGTTCCATATATATTTGGCTCAGTTTTCTACGTGGTTAACTTGAAAGAGCAAGGGCAGAAAATCAATTATAAAACTAAATTGACTTCTCAATTGACGTTAAGAGAAATTCAACAAATAATATTACAGGATATTAGTTACAGTTTGCCGACTTTGAACTTTTGCATGTTTCCCATGTCCTCAGCTTGATTAAATGAATGCTTTTCCTACAGAGATTCCTTATTATTCAAAACTAGTAAAAGTGAGGGGCTTATTGCATCAGCTCTGGCTTCTGAGCACCATGTCTCATCGCACTGTGAGAATTCTGGCTTCAGAGCATCAGTGAACCATTTGTTTGTTTGGATCCTGGCAAGCACCAGATAGATTTTGACTTGTTAGACTGATCTGCTGCCTACTAGGAGGGCATCTGAGAGGGAAAATGGTCCTGCCAGCCAGGAACCCTCTGGGGCTCTATGGCAGCACTGGGCTGCAGCAGTGTCCTATAATCAAGCACAACAGGGGCCATGCTAAACAGGAGAAAAATACTATTTTATTAAAAGAATTTACTTATCTACAAATGAGGTATATTTTCTGTCTGCAGGTTCTTATTTTAAAAAGAGAAAAAGCTGGTATTTCTGAGCTAGCACAGACAGCTTCTGTCACAGCATCCATTGATTTTTTTTCCCTTTGGTAACATAATTCAGAGAAACATTAATTAGGAATAGCTGCTGAGATACATGCTTTGATTGTTTTCCTTACTCATTTTGCTTTATTGGCAAATCATTTAAGTTATTACTGTTAGTTGTGAGAATGAACAATCAGATTAGTTGTGAAAAAGGCAGTAAACTATTGGTAAACACTTAGCATAGGTTTAATTTTCAGATAATTAGAAACAATTGGGTATTTTAGCTGACCAAGGGTATTCAAATAAGATTACCATTTAAAATGATTTGACAAGGTGTGTGTCAGCAATAAAAACATAATAGATTTTCCTTCATGTAGTGTAAACATAAGCAAAATAGGCCCTGACAATGTATTTTAAGATCAGACCATTTTTCCCATTTGTCCTGATATTTATTCTGTTCAGTTGTGCTATACTGGAGTATATAACTCCACAATACTGGAGTTATCCACAGTGGAAGCCTGTGCAGGGTTCAGTGTTTGCAGGCTGTTTGTTGCATGGTAATAAGCTGGTGGTTTCAAACTGTTAGTTATTTTTTGTAATTATAGTACTCTATTGAAAAAATCATGTTTTAAATCCCCAAGCATTTATGAAAATGTAGTTCTACATGCATTGCTCTTTTTGTTGTTGTTTGTTTTGTTTTCTTTGCTGTTCCTGAGCAATCCCAATGAGAAACTGTTAGGAATTAAATGGGTCATCTTGTTCAATAAATGGCAGTGCATACCTTTAATAAGGGATTTATTTTCATTAGGTTTGCTGTGACCACTTCCACTCACCCATTCCCATTACTGGATTGTGGGAAAATAGCTCCCTGCTGCCGTGCTATGAGGGTGAGGATTGAGGGCTGCTAAAAACAAACAGTTTTCATGCCTGTGATGCACAAAGAGAAATGAAAACCTGCCTCAGATGGTTCATATTCCTGTGAAAATGTAAACAAGCAAATCCTGGTTTACAGGCAGCCGGACATCAGTATTGGTATCACATACTCTGAAAAGTCACCTCTTCTTGTCAGCATCATAACCGATGTGCAATTACAAATGTCCTTCTTTGAAATGAGGGCTTTGCTGTAGCATCAGCTATTACTTAAAAACACATTAATTGTGACAAAGATCCTGTCCTGTTATTCAGTACTGTGGCATTTTAGTGGAAGTCTTGGAAGGAGGTACAAAACAATGCACAGCAAAGTGGTGCAATCTTTATCCCATTGTCCCCAAGGTTTCTTACATAAAACATGGAAAAAAATAGTATAGGGGAGCGAAATATCCAAATCAGGGTGGATAAAAGATGACTTTTACTAATACTGGACTCTTAACTTTGAACCACATTTCTTTTCGTTCATATGCTTTTGAGTATTGTTAGAACAGGAGTGGGATTGTATCCTAACTCCATGTGGCCATGGATGTGCATGAACAGCCCTGGTCTGTGGTGTGTGTATGATTTTCTGGAGTCAGTGATGTCTGTGTGATTTACTGGGCTCTCTGTACTGTCCATCCCTTCTCTGTCCAGGTGTGTGACCCCAATATTATGCAAACCCGAACCCGACAAGTGCTGAGGTCTCCTGTCAGTTCAAAGCCCTGCCCTGAGGATTCACAAATGAAGCCATGTATTCTTAATCAAAATTGCTTCCAATACCAGTACAACCTGACAGGTAGGTACAAATTTTCAATATACCCTTAGTATGTGTTTTTAGTTGTGTTTGCTTGGGGTGTTTGTTAAGGCCTTGACATCATTGGTTTCAATAAAGTTAATTACATGCCTGCATTTTTACACATTAGTGGACAAATGCACAATTTTTGTATTTAAGTTGTTGTTGCAAGTACATTGAAAACAAAGCATGCTAAATGCGATTTTCAATGGGTTATCAACAGAATTAATTACCAGATTCCAATTAAAAGAGTATCATCTGCGTGGTTCTGGTGAAACCAATAATACCAACAGAAGAAGTCTGCTTTGAAGGCAATATGAGTTACATGGGTGGGCATAGGATATTCAGAACAAAATGTATTATTTAGGACCTTAGAAGCAGTTGGTTCTGTTGCAAACAAATGACTAAAACAAAACTGAAAAATTCCTTTTGTTTTGACCAGCTGAAATAAATGAGAAAGGCATGCAGAGGAGAGATCTAAGAGGAGTTTGGAGGCTGGTGGGAAGGGAGAACAAAGCCAGATAAAATATATGAATATAAACTCAGCCTTTGTAATAAAAGCCTTAGAAACGCAGGCAGAAGGATGATGCCTTTTTTATCATCACATTTCAGAAATGCAGAACATTTATGTGTTCATGTTTATCAAAGGTGGAAAACACAAAGTAATAGGTTTTCTTCTCATCCTTCTTATTTATTAGTGGTATATGGAAATTTTAGTGGCTTCTGTTATGCTTTTTGTTTATTTTAAATGGTGTTTTAAAGCTTATTTCAGTTTAGTTGTATTCTGACCAACGTAGTTTCAGACACGTAATAAGATATTAATTTTCTTCCACTAGAAATACTGCTTTTATTTCATGAGTATGAGAGTTTAGTTTTAAATAATGGATAGCTTTGCCTCAAGACAAAAACAGGTTAAACCAGAGTTCCCCTTCAGAAACTTCCCTAGCTGCTTTATCAAAGTGGAATTTGACTTCAGACAATACAGTCTTGTACCTGTGCCAACTGGATTGAACTGATAGCCTTTATCAGTGTTCAGCATGTGCACTCTGATGTACCGGTGTCGTAATGGGATACGCTGTCGGATTGTGGAGAGAGCATCTCCTCTGAGACTTGCCTGGCTTTCAGAACAACTTTCTTTTGTGGGGGGGTTGTTCTTGGTGTGGGATGCCCTGACACGGGGAAGTGCTGCTGTAGGTGAAGGTAACACCCATGTTCAAGGCTTCAAAGCCGGGCTGGATGGGGCTTTGAGGTACCTGCTCTGGGGGAAGGTGTCCCTGGCACGGCAGGGGATTGGAACTGCACAATCCTTATGGTCCCTTCCAAGCCATTCTGGGATTGTATGGTTCTGTGCTGAGTGTAAAGGTGACCTGCAGCAGTGCACCCTTTTCTCTGTGTCTGCAGGCTGGAGCGGGTGCCAGCTGGGTGCCAACGCCACCTGTGGGCACGGGGAGCGGCGCCGCCTCCTGAGCTGCCGGCGCAGCGACGGGGCCACCGTCAGCATGCAGCTCTGCCAGCAGGTGAGCAGGACACACACAGGGTTTCCAGAAAGCTGGTGGTGCTGGTCCACGCTAAGACGTTCCCTATAAATGGTGGAAAACTTTCTGTGGTGCTGGGAGCACACAGCTGGGGGCTTTGGGAAACAAAGGGGTGTCAGTGGGTGATGTCACTCCTTGACTCTGACACACGGGGCATGGCTACCAACCCTGCACCATCCCAAAGCTGGGGAACAGGGAGATTGTGTCCTGCTGTTAGAAATCTAGGAATGAGAGTCCTAGATTTTGGAATGAGACCCAAGCACTGATGGATGCTTTCAACACTGAAGCCGCATTCAGCCATTGCACCCTCAGGAAAGCATCCCCATGAACACCATCCATGCTGGTGCCCTGCAGAGTTGCTGCCAGTTCCAGCTTGGGTGCTTGGCTGTGGCAGGAGGTGCCTGGGGCCTGGGGAAGCTGATGCCTGTGTTTCCCTGTCACAGCTGCAGCTGGAGAAGCCCGTGCCCACGAGCAGCCGGTGCGTGGTGGGCTGTGCCGTGGACTGCCAGCTGTCCCCGTGGTCGGCGTGGTCGCAGTGCTCCCACACGTGTGGTGCTGGTGGTGAGTCCCTGCCTGCCCTCCTGAGCCCCATACCTCAGCAATGCAGCACACACAGCCCCAGGTGGGCTCAGGCAGTCCCTGAGTAGGGGTGCAGAGTTCAGGGATAGCCTCCAGCCACACCTGAATCCTTCAGAGGTGGTTTTGGACACTCTGAAAAGTCCTGAGGTGGTGGGTGTTTAGAGCAAAGCAGGCTATCTTCAAAGTTCTCTAAAGTGAAAAATGCAACTTAGGGAGCAAGTAGTCAGATGTCTGGAGGATTATTTATGAATTAATTGAAACTCTCAGAATTCAGTCACAGCAATCGTTAACCCCAGAGATGGGGAGTATGTACAGCGAGCAAAGAGCTTGGGAGTGTTACAAGATTCTGAAGAGATTAATAAATAAATACAAATTCTCTGGTGAAGTAATTTTTAGCAACATAATTGTATCCCATTGAAGAAAACACACCAAGACTATTTTTCATCATTTAGTGTATACCTCTATATCCATCTTGCATCCACAGGTCCCTTAACACTTGTATGACCCCAGTAACTTCAGCAAGACTTTCTATAGCTAGTAGTGCTCACCAGCATACAAAAAGTGAAAGGATTAGGACCTTTTTCAACTTATGTGATTTAAAATACCCTTTGAGTATTGACATGATGAAATGCATTGAAGGTTTTATTCTCAATAAGCTTGGGACTTTATTTCCCAGGCTTCTGATGTGCATTAGATGTACAGCTAATGGACTTTAGGATTCAAAAGCTATAATGTATATTTGAATCATATTCACTTAAGGTCAAAAAGAAAAAAGCTCTTAACTCCCATAAAATGATTCCTTCAGATGGATTCCAGAGATCAAAGCGTGTTACAGAAAAAGCTTAATATTTGGATTAGTGCTGTTCTTTCTTTGCTGAGCTTTTAGCCCGTTTGTGAAGTAGTGCTTTCTTAACAGAAATGAATAATTCATGGACAGTGTTTTAACAACAACACACTGGGAGTACTATTAATTCCAATTTATTTTTTTTTCTTTAAAATCCATTTTGGAGTGTTAATGCTTGTGTTGCTGAATAAACTTAATTTAATTTTTTGAGTGTTCAATCACTTATTAAGTTAAACAGAGCACAGTGCAAAAGCAGGTTGTCATGTTTTTATGGCTTTTAGCATGCTCAAGGAGCAGCTCATCCTATATAGTACCTGAAGGTTTTTTTCATCCTGAGCTCTTATATTGCATAGTTTGCAAAAGGAGGTGCTGGAGTGAAGATGTCTTGTATTTGGCCTCTGATCCCGAAATGCTTGTGCAAATTCCAAAGACTGGTTAAAGAGCTGCCAATGAGCACAAGGAGTTACTTCATGTCCTAAATCAGAGGAAAGCTGGAAACATTTGTGCCTTGCTGAAAGAGACTTTCCAGTGAGTGTCCTGGCTTTAGGTGCCAAACCTCATTGAGGCTGCTTGAACCACACACTCAAGCCCAAGCTCAGCTTGGTTTATGGGTCATCCCTGATCCTCAAAGATCATAACTCTGCCATACTGCTGGCTGGAGAGCTGTCCTGTACAGGCCACTGTACTACTGCTGTTGTTTAACATGGATTTAAAAGCTGGAGATACTCTTCTGGGGACCTACAGCAGCTAAGCAGCTGGGAAAACTGTCTTACAAACCATGTCATAAAGGAGCCAAGTTTTGCTCTGTCCTTCTCTGAACCACTTGAACAACTTTGCAGGGACCCAAGAGTCTTCTGAACCTCATGCCAAAGCAGGAGCATCAGTGAAACCAAAGTACTCTGCATCCAGATTATCCCAAGCACACGGTTTATTTTCCTGCAGCCTCGGTCCTGATCTGACTTTTGCTGTATCAGCTCAGAAGCCTGGAGCCTCCGTGGTACCAGACATCCCTGGGGAAGGGACCTTGGCACCAGTCCTGTGGCAGTGACCCTCGTGTGGTTCCAACAGCACAAACACTTCAGCTGCTTCACTGAGGGCCAGTGGGTTGTAAATACTCCTGGATAATGGCAATAACAGAGGAGACTTTGCTTCTGCACTCATCTACAGGTGGTGCTTCAGAGGAACACTGTGAGGGTTTCCAGTCAGGAGGGTCATGGACTGCCACACCTCTCAACTCACCCTGAGTTTCTCATGGGCATTCATGGGAGTAGGATAAAGCCTCAAATTAGATAGGAAAAAAACCCAGGATGACAATGAATGAGCTGTGGGAATTGGCTGTAGTAAACACTCCTAACTGCTTCCCTTTGCCAGTAAGTCATTGCCCACTGTTTGGTACAGCTAAAATGCAGGGCTTAGGTGCTTGGTGTGCAGAAATAATTCACAGCAAGTCAAACACAGCATTACTGGATCAGCTCACAACAGTATTGTGCTCTTCTGTGTGAAGGGCCTGCAGAAGCACCATAAAGGACTTCAAAGGGAAACATAATTTAAGTATCATTCAGGTCAAAATTTAGTGTTGCTGGATGTGTGTTTTCATGTGTTTTTTTTTACTCAAGCATTGTTGCTAACAATTTTATACTGTCCTCTTCCCGTAACAGTTTGATGTGATATACTTTAATGGGTGGTACCCTTTCTCAGGTTTTATTTTATGGAGTAATGCATTTAAACATGAAGTGGTGCTGTTCTGCATGTGGCACTGGCATCTAACACAGTTCTGGTACACAGCAGCCAAAGGCAAATATATTGATTTTTAGGAATGATGATGAATAAAGCAGATCTTTCTTTCCTGCCTGTGCTGAGCCTGTGGAGATGTGTAACTGATGTTTGCCTGTTGCAGCTGTAGTTGTGGGCAGCATCCACTCAGGATGCTGGATGGGGTTTTAGGCTGACACTGGGTTATATATAAGGGTTCCTCATATCAGTTGCTGTACTGCTATGAAAAGATGTATAGAGCTGCTTTAATGGATGGTGCTTCTGTGGCCTGAATCAAAGTTACTGGAAAGATGTTTGGTAAGGATAATCCCCAGCAAATTGAATTTCCTTTGTTAAGGCAAATGAATACGTGAGGATGCTGAATTTTTCTACATAAACGTTTTCCAATCCCACATGGCATCTCCCAAGTTCTCTAACAGGAGTGCTAAATTGCATAAAACCACCTGCAGCTGTGCTTTGCCTTTTCCAAAGCTGACTTTATCAGCTAAATTACAGGATTTACCAGGGCTGAGCATGTAGCTGTACCTTACTCAGTCCTCAGACGCCCAGGGACTGGAGCAGGCTGCAGAGACGTGAATCCCAGCATCAGAATGACCTGTGGGATGGAAGTGAAGGGGCACAAGGATGCACACAATGTAAAAATTCACTTGTTATATTCTTCTCTGGATCATCACCAGTTTGGGAAGATGTTTTTGGTGTTGCCTTGTGAAGAACTTGTGATGCTTTCTTGCCTGCTACTCAAACTTGGCAAGCTCCAGTCTGACAGGGGGAGATGTTGCTGGGGATGTCCCAGTGCTGCTGGAGGGACTGGCAGTGGGAAGGGGATGAAAATCCCTATTCACCTGTCCCACTTGCTTATGACTGGACCTAACCTTACCTCCAGGGCTTATTGAAGGTTATTATCCCTGCCCTGGTCTTGTGGTTCCTTGATAGAGCTCTTTATGTGCTCTGCCCAAACTCACTAGACTGGTTACAATGTGTTGGTCATTGTGACTGGGATGAAATGTAGCAGAAATTTGAATCTTCTTGGTTTCAGCCCTGACACATCATTTTGTGGGCATAAAGTGCAAGTAATGGCAAGAACTTTTGGGGGCTAAAAAAAAATCTTACTATTCTGATTTGAAAATATAATCCTCTATTCCTGAGATGCAGTTCTTGCTGCTGACACAAAACAGAATTTTTAAGTGACCAGCATTAACAAGACTGGCCTCCTTTGTTTCTTCCCTTCCAAAACTAATTTGAAGATAGGAAGAAATGAGTATTTTCAATTTCAGCACAATTTCTGCCCTCATTTTTGTATCATATAACATTGCAGAGCAGAGTAATCAGAGATGTAGCCAATTCATTGGGAAATAAGAGAACAATTCAAAGGAAAATGAAATAAATAACTAGGATTACTTCAACTCCTCTAGAGTTTGTACTGGAAACAAATTAATTTCAGATGCAGTGAGATTCTGGTCTGCATAGGCAGCAAAAGATAAGGTATTTAAAAATAAAAAAATGAAGGTTTTCTGCCACTTCAGTGGTAATCGAGCATCTCAATAATGTTTTTGGAGTAAAAAAAAACTTAGAGCCTCAAGAATCTCACTGCAATCATTGTGCAAAGAAAGGTTTCAGTGAAATTTCTTTCTTCAGTTACTCATTCACCACGTTAAAAGACTGATAGACTGAGTCAAGCCCCAGCTGACCACTGGGACTGTAGTGAGTTTCAATAGTGTGGATAACCAACTGTAGGAAACCAAAATGGAAAGAAACCTTGTTAATTCCTCTTTCTGTTCAATGATCTTCACATTTACATATTGCTAGAAACATGTTAAACAGAGTGTACTAAAGGAAATTATTTAGTTAATTAAAATAGCTTGATGAGTGCTTCAGGCTTTCAAGTCCCTCCTAATGAAATTGGATCTTTTAAGGTTAGGAGATCTCCTTTTCCTTAGCTCCATGCAGGGAGCTGGTGCCTGGCAGGGTGCCCCAGAGCCCTGCAGCCACAGGCTTCCCACTGCTCCCCAGAGAGCCTTTTCCACTGCTCACAATGCTCAGCACTCAGCATTAAGACAAATTTGGCAAATTTGGTCTCTGGCTGGAGAGGAAGGAACAGCTCATTTTGGCCAGTTGGGCTGGGGAGAGCTGTTGTGGGGTTCCTCCAACAGCAGGCAGGGAGATTTCTCTTCCATTGCTCAGTGAACCACAGGGCTCTTGCCCTTCCCTTTTCTCTTTCCCTTTTCCCTTCCTCCTCTTCCTCCTCTTCCTCCTCTTCCTCCTCTTCCTCCTCTTCCTCCTCTTCCTCCCTTTCCTCTCTTGTCCTTTCGTTCCTTTTCCTTTCAGCTGATAGTTTTTCTACCTCCTAATGTATCTGATTCCATGATGGCTGAATGCAGTCATGTGGGTAACAGCTTTTATCACTTCTGTTACAAACTCCCCAGGTCTAGGGGATTAAAACTGGGAAAGGAAGAAGTCTTAAAATTGGTTTTAATGGGTTTAAAAACAGAATTCAGTGGGTGAGAGCAAGGGAATAAAGGTAAGAGAGCCTGCTAAGTATCCATCAATGCCTTTTCCAGGTGTGTCTGCTTTTAATTTTTATTTGCTAAAATGTTTTTTGGAAACTTTGCTCTGTGGATTGTCATGGTGACAGTTATCAGAGATGTGCCTTACACCTGCAGTACCCTTAATTAAAAATCATGTGCATAAACAGCTGGGAGAAGGATCTGGCTGGGTGTTGCAGCCTCCCTGTGTTGCAGGGTGTTTGCTCATCCACCAGACTCCCCTCTGCTCACAAAAGCAGCTGAAGGGTGGTGATCCAAAAGGGAGAGCTCCACCACAACACCTTATCTCTTCCCTTGCACTGGGTTAGCAATTACCACTCACCTCTGCCTTGTTGTATTTGTCTGCCCCTGCTGCCCAGACCTTTCAGTTTTTAACTCAAGTCCACACATATTGAAAGACAGAGCAGAAATTTTATCCCCAGCACAATCTTCTGCATCCCACTGCATAAGGGCTTTTTCTTTTCCACTTTCCTTTTTAATTGGAGATGGAATTCTAATTGAAACATTTTGAGTGAAAACATTCCTGGACATAAATGGACAGCAAAGGAGGCAGAAATGGAATTGCTGTAACTTTAATGAATATATTCAGTTTTATTAGTTCAAAAGTAGTACCATAATTGCTTTTTCCATTCAGTGGCTGAAGAACTTTTCACCAATAATAAATAGGTTTTTAATGGAAATGGTAGAAGTGGTTATGGACGGTAATAACCACTACAGTGTTTGCAGTTTTCAAATTAGGTCCACATAATTGCTCATAAAAAGAAAATTTCATTTGTTAAAAATCTCTGGAAACATATTGACTGTATAACGGTAGAAATGCTGCTGCCATAGGAATTATTTTCCTGTCATATTTAATAATCAGGATCTAGTCAAGTATTTAAATGTGTTGCATAAACAAATACTATATTTGGAAAACATACAAAACCGTGTTTAAAAAGTGTGCTTGAAAATATTACTGACTGCATTTCTTAGACTTAGCAATCGCATCCCTATTATCCAAACAGTCTTCCCAATTAATTGCTTTTTTTCCACAGATTTTAGCGCCAGGAAATGAACTAGGAACGCTGATAAATTACAAAATGTGTCTTTCTCTCTTCCTTTCTGTCTCTGTCTGCCTCTCTGCCGGGCTGTGTGCTGTCTGTCCTAGGCCAGATGGTGCGTGGGCGCTCCGTGCTGCTGCGGGCGGCGGGCGAGGGCAGGCGCTGCCCGGAGCAGCTCACCCAGCACAGGAGCTGCCCCGTGAAGCCCTGCTACAGCTGGCTGCTGGGGCCCTGGTCTCCCTGCACCCTCCAGGTAGGGCTTTCTCCAGAGCTTCCCCGTGCCTGGGCTCGATGGCAGGATCAGTGGTCACGTCGTGGGATTGATTGCTGGCCATGGGCTGGAGGTGTCTTTGTGGTTGGGGAAGGTCTGTGGGGGAAAGGGGGAGTTCAGGAGAGGTGAACCCCTGCCCCTCATCTTCCAACCATCAGCAGCCATTCATAAGAAGTGAAACGGGTTCAGGTATTGTGAGCTCGTAGAATTGCTGTAGGGGATTTATGGAGTGAATGTGTCTGACTGGGCATAGTCATGGTGACCTATAATATAATTACATAAAATATCTCTAACAAGAAAATAGATACACTAGATATCAAGGCAGTTTAGCCTTTTTTTATCTTTTTTATTTCCTGTTTTTTTGAAGGACTGTATAGCAGGTCTTTCCCCCCAGGTCTCCGGTACAATAGTGTGAGTTATTGTATTAAGGGCTGTTTTCTACTTTCTCCTTACCCTGGCTATCTTTTTAATGATCTAAAAATGTCTGGATTCAGTTCCCATGTGCTGTCTCTACACCTGCCACCTCTGCTCCGCACTGGGGCCATCATTCTTTCACTGGCAGTGACTTCCATCAAGCTTGAATTGACTTTTTCTTCCCCTCTGTGCTTTTTCTTCTCTCCTTATCTGTTAGATCACATTTCCAATATTAAAACATATTAGTTGGTAACCCAGTTTAAGCAGAGGTGAATCTTTCACAGTGAGGTTTATCAGCCTGCTTAAATCTAGCTTTGGTGAGATGGAGGTAGAAGTGTGGTGGAAATGAGCCCTGTCTGGTCCCAGGGGACAAGACCTGTGCCAGATCTGTGGCTGCTTCTCCACATCATATCATGTAGGAGATTGAAGCCAATAATGCACATAAAGACACACATCCCTTGTGATTTCTGCTCTTCCAGTGCCTTCAATACCCACGTGGTTTCTCAGTGTGGTGGAGAGACGTGTAGTGAATATGTGAGTGGCACAATAAATAACGAGAATTTTCACAAATGAAATCTGGATTGTGACAGTCCGGGATCAGAGAAACAGAAGTATATTTATATTTTCTCCAATCAACAACTCATTGCAAATAGTGATGTGAATGTGGTCCTTGTATGTGCTGTACTCAGCATGTATAAAATGTATACAACATATGTATAACATAAAAAAACCCCAAAATTATAGCATCAGCTGATATTTTGTCCAGCTAACATAAGCAGATTCTGTTAAACATCAGGGAAGACACTTTCAACCATAGGAGCTAACACAGCTGCTAAAAAAATTAGTAGGGAAGCTGAATTAAGGCCGTGGCTCACTCCAGATAAATGACACATTGTGCAGATTAAAGTGTGCCCATCCCAAACCCAGCTAAATTTCGGCTCAGAGCGAGTAATCACAGCGTTCTGTAACCCAGATACCATCCCTGCATTCAGTGAGTTAGAGCCTGCTTCTCTCCTTCAATTACCACAGAGCAGTTTCTCTCCCCTTTGCTTTGTTTTGGAGAGAAGCCATTCTATTCATGTTCACTTCTCTTTAATGAGGTGCTTAGGAATTAAATGTAGTTCATAAATACAGAGTGATTTATTCCTGTGCCTTACCCGAAAAGAAGCTTAAGCCTGCGTTCTAAAGAAAGCTTTCAGAAGCTCTGTTTTCAAGGATGCTTTGTGAAATAAGGTAAAGCATCCTATGGTAAGGCCAGAATGCATAGTGTGAGAGTGTCTTCCTGTAATAATAGAAATGGGACAATTAATTATAAAGCTAAAATATTTTTTCCTTGTATTATTACTGAGACTGCAATTCCTAGTTGTAGGAGGACTATTTTATGCTAAATTGACTTCATGTGAATAATTAGAGGTGTCTTTGTGGTTAGGAATAGAGCCTGCTAAGTGTTCTGTGATGCTGATTGTCACAGTGTGGAAATCAGCATGTTGCTCCCCAAGTAATTGCACTCATCCCAGGCACACCTGTGGCAGCATGGGGCATTTCCCCTGCATTCAGAGGGGTGCAGAACTTAGGAAGTGGTCAGTGCATCCAGTTTTAAAAGGTTACAGGACATTAATCATTTTCCTCCTAGAGTTGAAGTGGTTTACCCTGATTAGCTTAAAAAAAAAAGAAAAAAATGAGCAGTGTCTGACACTGTTCATCATTTTTTCCATTAAGGGAATGGAAAATGTGGAATTAAGTGGAATAGCCAGGCATTATCAAACACGAGCTGGCTGACATTCCTAAAAGACTAAGAACCTTTCCTTTCTAACAGTTTTAAAAGCACTCCCTTAAATGTGATCACGCAACACTCCCTCATTAGAGAGACTTTTACCTGATTAAATGCTCATCAACCTGTGAAAGCATTGCCCAATCAACTCTTTACCTAAAATAATTGTGAACACATGAACCCCAGTAAAAGCCAAAAAGGGAGAACTTTCCTTGAAGGCACATCTGGGTGAAGCATCTCATTAGGGCTGTTACCTCCTGTCTTGTTAGGCTGTTACATGTGGGAAGTACCAGATGTGATGTGAGGGAAGGCTCGTGGAGATGCTGCCTTCCATAAGTAACTGAATTCCACAGATTCCTGACTGTCCAACACAGGAGGTGTAAACCTTCTCCTTATTTTCCCATCAGGGTGAGAGGTGGATGCTCCATGAAGGTGCTGGTGGAGGGGCACATACATCCTGTATTTAGGAAACCCAGCATGGCTTCTGCATCCTCAGTAGGGTCAGCATAGGAGTTTTTGCAGACAAATGGCAGGAATCCCTTGTGGAAGTCAATTCCCACATGTGTCCAGCAAGAAGATCAGGAGTCAAGAGGCAAATCCTGGTTCTAGGCAAACCTCAGAGGATCACACCTTCCAAAGAAGAACATTTACAACAAGGAATTGATCCCTTGAGTTTTGAACATGTGGTGGTTTCCTTGGCAGTCCTCCTCTGATTAACAGCTATTCCCTGCATCCTCAGTATGCCATTGCTGGCACAAACTTCCTCTGGTTCCACACCTATTAATTAGATCTTCAAGTGTATAATTTTGTGGACATGAATAATTTTGAAGATGATAAGGAAGTTAATGCCATGCTCCTGCATTGCTTAAGACCTTTTCTCAAATATACCAAAAAACATCTTCTACTTTAGGTGACAAGGTGACATTTTGTGTTCAATTGATTGCAAAAACCCATTGCTGGTCTTGAAAGAAAGCAAGTGGGAATCACTGTTAAAAAGCAAATCTTTCTCTTTGGGATTGTTTCAAAAATTCATAGGTTTTTGGTTTGTTTTGGCTTCTTAAATTTTATTCTAGACACTAGAAAATATGAATGTAGCTCCAATATAGTGTAATAAAAAAAATGAAGAGTGTTGCCTGTGGCCTTTTGTAGTGGAAACTGTTATTCTGAAAAATATTTCTCAGTATTCTTCTTATTATTTATATATTATATATTGATATGTATATAAATAATTATATACTGTTTGTAGAAGAAGTATATTTTTGAAAGCTCTTCTTGTCTTCTCCATTCATTTAGTCATTCTTTGAGTCACTTGGAACTGGAAATACTGCAGTTTCATTAGTGCCCTTTTCCCCCAAGAATATTCTCCCATCATCTTCTGTTCCCACCAGCCATTTCTAAGCACTCTAACCCAGTGGACAGCTGCATGAGTTTTTCACACACCATTAATCTCAGACCACCACAGAAGTTTCAGCAGTGAAACAGTAATTTAGAACAGCAAGTTACACACTGACTAAAGTGAAACACTGTGTTAAAAACTTGGAATCTGGCTGCATATAGTAAATCTACACTTCTTTAAGATGCTTTAGATCAGCAGCTGCTCTAAATCCAGCTAGTTATGCTCTTACTTCCATTTTATTGTGGATCTGCAGCAGAAGGGAAGGAGAGAACACAAAAGCTGCCAGGTGTGTGCAGGAGAGGCATTCTCGAGATTCCTGCTAGCAAACCTGCTGCTGGATGAATGCACTCAGTAGGAGCCATTCTGTTCTGCAGATGAAGTCCATTATTTTAAAAGAATCCACTGCCAAGAAATCCAAAGGAGCGTTTCCCTTGGTTATATAAATGCAATGTTTCTTCCTTCTTCTTGAGTTTTGTTTACTGAATTGTTCTAAAGTGCCATTTCCATGAGGCTGCAGGCGTGCATTCATAAGGCATCGTGCAGACATGAGGCACCTCAACAGCATCTCAGCTCTTCATCTGATGAGAATGAAACAATTCCACCCTCTAGAAATAGCTTCAGTGCTTCATCTCTCAGAGCATCCTCGCCCTTGATCATAACTTTAGCCAAGGAATACTGATTTTCCACTAAAGGATGTCATCCTCAGTAGTTTGCTGTATGCCTGGGTATTTTAGGACTGGGATGATGAGCATGAAGTGGCTCAGATGGAGCCTCCTCGTTCAAGTGGGGTTTAGTGCTGACAGGTGATGACTGTCTTGGGTTGGTGTTTTGGTAGAGTGTGTGCCATGAACTGATCTCTGTGTGCTCCAGATCTGGTCACTCCCTTTAGAACATGACACAGCCCTCAGTGCAGTAAGGATTTTTGCTGTTGCAGGTTTAAATCATTTGAGTGCCGTTCTTGGGCTCTATCATCAAAGCAGGGTAGAAGAAATGTCTGTTCCTTATGGGCAAGCCCTGCTCTTGGCTTCTTAAGAGGACCCCAAAATGTCTGTGCTCATCTAACTTGGCATTAATTAAGAATCAGTAAATTCATTAATTTGAGTAAAAGGCATGAAGGGCAGACCTCAAAGATGGTATTAATCATTTATGAATGTACCATCTTCCACACCTTTGATAATGACACAGTTTCATGTGTGGCCCTGCCCCTGCCTCTGAGCTTCTGTAGAGAGGTGCAGAGAGATCTCCATCTGTCTTCTCATAACTGGGGATACTGTAGCAGACCAAATTTGTATCTTTGAGGACGTTTCCTACAGAATCAACTGTGTTTCTTCTGTCATCTGTTGATGTCATTGATGTGTGCCTCTGTTCCCTTTCATCATTCCATAGGGTGGACAGTGTGGAGATGGATTGCAAGTCCGCAACCTCACGTGTGTAGTGCACGATTCATCAATTTCTGCTGCATCCAAACCAGTAGAAAATGCATTATGTGGTGAGCTACCATCGAAAGAAAGCGTGCTGCAGTTACCCTGCTCTGTGCCTTGCCCAGGTAAAGGCTTTGGAAGGTCACAGTGAATTTCCTGCCTGTGGTGTCTGAGGTGGACATGCTCCTTTAGTTCTGAGTAGTCAGGCCTTGTAGTACAAATCTGCGCTTCAGCAGATCAGGTGAATGCTCAGTCTGCTGTTTCTAGACCACCTGAGAAAGTCTTCCTTTGTTTTTTGAGAAAATGAGATACCCCATGAAGCAGAAAATCCAGATATTGTGTACTACTGACAGATATCCTAGGGATATTTCACTATTAAAACTGTTGTGTGCTTATCCTTTACAGCTAATTCTTTTTGAAAACCTGTGATTTCTTGTTTCACCGTGCAGGCGACTGCCACCTGACAGAGTGGTCAGAGTGGAGCTCCTGTGAGCTCACCTGCATCAGTGGCAGGAGCTTTGAGACAACCGGGCGCCAGTCTCGATCCAGGGCCTTCGTCGTGCAGTCTGCGGAGAACCGGGACAGCTGCTCCGGACAGGAGATGGAGACTCGGCCCTGCTCAGGTAGCTCGGCCTCAGCACTGCTTCCTGCCCTCCAGGAGCTTGTTCTGGGTGTGTTGTTGCAAGGTGAAGGGTAACTGGTGTTGATGTTGCAGGAGGGAAGTGTTACGAGTACCTGTGGCAAGCCAGCCCTTGGCGAGACAACGTGCGCACGGTGTGGTGCCAGCGCTCGGATGGGGCGAACGTCACGGGTATGTCCCCACATGGCCTCCCACACTTGTGAACGAAATGCCTCCACAGAGGCTTGGCTGCTGCTGCATCTGTTGCTCAGAGGGAGTTGGGCACCCTTCTTCGCTCTTCCAGAATTTCAGTTTGGATTTTCTGTGTGTAGGAAAGACAGGTGGGAGCTCAGCAGCCTTGCTGTCAGATCAACATCACACACGTATTGCACGGGAGTGTTTGGGCTAATTGCCCTTGCTGTCAGGCTGGTCATGGGAAGAAATGAGTGCACACGTACTAAAGGGCTGCCTGGGCTGGCTTGCACAGCCCTCAGTTCAACCCTCCTGTGGCTGTGAAGAGCAGAAGAGAACATCACACGTGTGGTAGAGACCCCATCTTCTGTACCTCCTCTGCTTTTCAAAACACGGGAGTCTCAAATCACTCAAACTGTGAGATTCCTGCTGTTTCCATGACCTACAAATTCTGCCTGTGCAGGATGAAAAAGGAGATTCATGGTCAGAACTTTGAAGCTCCGTGAGAGATTGACAAAGGCAGTAGGGCTGCATATCCAAGGGATCTCTTTCAATATGCACAGGGTAAACGAGGAGAGAGCAGAAACAAAAATGCAGATGTTCATGTCTAGTTCTATTTATAATGACTAGTTAGGATAATAACAAAAGTCTTATGTGCAAAGGTTGCCAAGTATTTAAGAACTCATTAACATGTTTTTATTCCTATAGAAGCACAGGCTTTCCCAAGTGAGGATGGGCAAGGGCGTTATGTGGATTATGTCTTTTTATGTAGATAAGCCATTAATGAGGACAGAGAAGATCTGCATCTAATTCCAGATTCTGTCCCCAACTTCCTATGTGGCCAGTGGCAAATTGCTTAAATCTGTATATCTCTGTTCTCCATTAACAAGATGGGTATAATAATAATTCCCTGCCTTGTTAAGGCAAATTAATTAATGCGATGCCTACAGATATTATGCTAATGTGCTTAATAGACTAGTATTTAACTATATAAAATAAGCAGGCAAGCACTTCTTACACTGTGGTGATCTGAGGCAAAAACATTTTGAAACATGCCCTTGAAAGCACTCAGTATTTCCTTTTCCAGGAGGGTGTCCTCTTCACACAAAACCTGCTGAAGTCCAGCACTGCAGCCCAGCATGCAGAAAACCCTTCTCCTACTGCACACAGGTAACTGCTCGCTGCAGAACAGGGCTGGGGAATCAACTCTGCGAGATTTAATCAATTAGATTGCATCTTAGATTGCATTCCAGGACTTAGAAAATAGTTTCGTTTGTCCGTGGTACCACCTCGAGGATGTTGTGGGAACTTCATCCTGAAAGGAAGCCATGAACCTGCACAAACAAGTGATGGAGTACTTATGTGGTGTTGGAAGTTTGGGTTTGTTCTGTGAAGGGATTTTGGTTTTAATTTTAAAATTTAACCTCTTGGTTTAATTCTAATTGAGTATTGTTGTACTGTTCTGTAGAAAAGGGACTGTTTAAAACTTCTGTAAAAGAGGAGATAAAGGAGCATCAGTCACCTCTTCAGATTAAGACTATCAGACCTGCAGACAGACATTATAGATTTAAGACAATTAGCAAAGGAAAACAATATTAAAAAGCCATTTTAAAATAGGAGTCCAGAAAACTGAGTATCTATTTAGCAAACCACAGACTTCTAAAACACCTCTTGAAGAAACTGCTTAGTCTGATCCAGGGTAATGGATATTTGGTCATAAGAATGCTTCATTTTAGGTAGGCCTGTGAAATACTGGAGTGAAAACACGTGAGGAGGGTTTGGGTCTGAAGGGGGATGGTTTGCTTTTGGTTTGCCACAGATTCCTGTTGTTAAGCCTATTGGGATGAAAATGTTTATATTTTGGGCTTCTCTGTAATTATTGACTCTTTTTCAACCAATTCCCCAAATATATTTGGGCATTTATGAACTGAAATGGGCTTGCAGGCAGCATTTCCTGGCTGGTTTGGTTTGGTGTTGATGAATTTGTGTGTGCAGGTTGTACCTTGCAGTTTGTTGAAGCTTTCCCTGCGGTGTGCAGTGTTCTGTGAGAGGGCAGTGCTTGGTTTAATGCTGAATTCCCTTTTATCTCCCAGAGAGGAGTCTGCGGCTGTGAGCGGGGATATACAGAAGTAATGAGATCAAATGGGTTCCTGGATTACTGCGTGAAGGTACCAGGTTTAGAAGATAAGAAAGCTGATGTTAAGACCATTGCCGGAAAAAATAAACCTGTCAACTCCAAAATGCATGACATTTTCAAAGGATGGTCTATTCAACCCTTTAATCCAGGTGAAGAACTTAAATATGAATGGAATAGATTGTCTTTAGGAGGTTTCTGTAGAGGAAGGGTACAAGCTTTGTAGGTGATAACATCAGAGATTGTGTCTGGCAGCTGCAGAGCGACCTCCCAGTTCCCAGCTCGTGAGCTGTCTTTCATGCCTTTGTGCCTGTACAGAGGAATCACAATCTCTTATGCTGAGAGATAGCAAAGACAGAAAGAAGCAATAATATTTTGCAAAAGTATGCTCATATGTGATTTGGGGGGATGTTTAGTACTGTTATCTGATGATGTTTCGAGAAGTAATATGTTTGGACTAAGAAAGATGTTGATCACCAGCACTTCAGAAGTTTCAGAGCAGAAAGTGCTTAAGATTTCATTAAAGAAAACATTGGTTGTTGCTTGCCATATTTCAAAAATATATTAAAAGCACAGGGTAGAAAGTCTACAGTTTAGTCTTGAGGGTTGAAATTACAACATTAAAAGTGTCCCACGAAGGCAGACAAGCTGCTGTGCCCAAGCAGCTCATCCCAGGTGGATTTTTGACATCCACAGCATAAAATCCTTCCCAGTTGGAACCTCAGACTGCATGTTCCCAGACTGGTCCATTGCTCTAATATCAGATTCCCATTTTGACTGTTGGTTTGAAGATGAATTCATTCAAAACAAATTTCTGAAATGCCAATAGGACTTTAAAAATGGGAAGCAAATGTGTCAGGCATATCAGGTTTTACAGAAATGCATCTGTTCTCCTATTATAAAATACTGGCAGTGCAGTTCTTCCCCCTCTTCAGGTACCTGGCATTGCATTTGTTTGCAATTAGTTCCTAATGAACACGAGACTTCAGAAAACATGTACTGAAAGGTTCTGTTAGGGGATTCAGGGAGCCATAATTCTGTCTGATATATGTGATCACACTTTGAATGTTACATTTACATATTTGATTTGCAGACAGTGGTTAACCTTTGCGTTGACAGTCTCTGGGCTCATAGAGCTCAGTCCAAAGCCTTTTAAAGTTGGCTGCTTTTTGATCCAGCCCTTCATCCAGTTCACCCACGCAGTTCACCAGCAGTTTGAGTCACAGGTTTGGGGTTAATTGCCTTTTTGTCAACATCCCTGGCCCTCTGTAGGTTGTCTTACTTGGGTGTCACATCTTTAGCTGGTACCTTTATGGGGTTAGAAAAAGGGAGGGAGGTGTAGGTGGATGCTGCAGTTCTCTCTTTTTAAATCAGCATTTGAGTCTGCAGCACTAAAAGTTTCTGGAGGGCATTACCTCAGTGCAGCATCTGTGAGCCAACTCTCACCCAAGGTCTGCAACAGAAATAGTGACTGAGGCACTTTTACAGAACATGGTGCTGCTTAATTTTAGGGCAGAAAAGTTATAGAAACAACATATGGGAAAGGAATAAAGGTGCTCCATGTGTGCTAAGTGCATCACCAATCCTTGGCATCCTTCAGTTAACTCTTCAATCTGTATGTGCTCTTCAAACCCCAGCTCAAGGCTGGTGCTCTTCAAATCACTCCCCTTTGTCTAACTTCATGACAAAATGTGTAATTGCTCCCCTCAAAGAGGCTCTCAGGCTCAGCACTCTGGGGATTTGCAGTGGTTACTGCTGGCTGAGCCAGGAAACCAGAGTTACCTCCCCCTTCTGCTGCTGATAGCAGGTCTGTGGTGAGAGCTGCCTGTGTGGATGGCATTTAACACCCTGCAGCATCACAGTCCTTGACATTGCTCTGGTCAATGAAAGCACCTGTGCCTTCTCCAGCTAATCTGTGGTTTCCCTTCCCATTTACTGTTTGGAGCACTAATTTTATTTTGATTTAATGAGGCTGATGTTTTTGTTCCTCTAAACACTCTACAGGAGCACACAGAACTGATTTCAAATCAGGCTGTGTTTTTCCCCTCTTAACCACACTCTGAGGGCCCAGAGTTCAGCTACAGAAACTTTTCTTCAACTTGAGAGGCAACTTAAATAGCATTGTCTAAATTGTCAGATGACATGGTCCAGTGCCTTTCTGCTGGGGATGGAGAGCTGAGCTGCCTTCATAGCAGGCATGCTGTGACAGCCCCTTTGCAGGATTGCTAAATATTTCTTGGCCATCTCCAGATGAGAGGGCAACAAATTTCCTACCTAGAGTTCAGCAAAATAACTCAAACAACCCAAGCCAGGCCTGATGAACAGAGCTCATCTCACATGGGAGATAGTCTGAAAGTGTTCTGAGGAACAGAAAAAATCTGTGAGAGGTGCTCAGCTTTTCCACAAAGTCTGGAAGAAAAATGAGAAAGAATGGGATCTGATTAAATGTGTTTCCCTTGGAAAAAAATTTGTCATTCAAACATAAAATGAAAACCAGGCTCAGTGATTGTCCCTCTCACTTGACTGAATTTGAAATGGCCTCTGTCAAACCGTGTCTGTGGGCACGGCACAGGTTCCTGTTCCTGCCTCCAGTGTGTATTTGCAGCTCTGTTGATGTGAATCAGCTCAGGCTGCTGCTGTGTGGAAAAGTACCAAACCTGCTCCCTACAAGGAAAGCTGTCCAGACAGAAACAGAGTGAGGAACAGAAATATTGATCTTTCAAAAATTGCTGTTATTATTAATGCAAAGCTTGTAATTAAGGACCTGTGCAAGTGAAGTGTTCTGAGACAAGGGAATGTTTGAACAGGCTCAAGCCCACATGTGCATGGAGGGGTTCCTGCAGGGCTCCTGGGTCACTGCAGCCCAAAAAGCCCAAACCACAGCATTACCTTGACTTAAAGCCAGTTTTGTCTGCTGCTCCTGTGGCCCAACCAGAAAGCTTTCCCAGCTTTATCCCTCTTCCTGTTACAAAGCCTATCCTTGTTTTTATTCTAAGCTGAATTTATTTCTGTTTGTTGCCCAAGTGTTTCCAAGTTCTAAGCAGCTTTTCCACTTGTGCTTGCTGGTGTTTACCCCAGCTGACCCCCAGGTCTTTATGGAGAACAATCCCATCCCTTCTCAGCCCTCAGCTAAACACATCAGGTGTTGCCTGTGTCTGTCTGGGTCAGCTCAGCATTCAGCTGCCTCTGCCAGAGCAGCCACAGGGCTCTGGAGGGAATGTACCCCAATTTCCCTGTGCCTCTGCCCCTTTCCATTACAATTTTGTCTTTAAAATTGTGGCTTTTCTTCAGAAATCTTCCTTGCTATCAAAAATATGGGGTTTATCAATTACTCCCTACCAGTCTCGGCTGTGTTCCCCATCAGTGATGCTACTAATTTCTCTTCAGTTATCTCTTAAAACTTTGTGTATTTTAAAGTTTTTTAATTCTCTCCTCTTCTACCTCTGTCCTTTTTCCTCATCTTCCAACAGATGGTAAACTGAAGATATGGGTATATGGAGTATCAGCTGGAGGGTTCTTCATCATCATTTTCCTGATTTTTACATCCTACCTGATGTGGTGAGTATGGCAGGTATTCTGTCCTTAAATAAAAGCTAGTTTGCTTTTATTTAAACAACCAAAATACATCACAACACTGCATTGCAGGCATTTAGTGCTCAAGCCTTCAGGAAAGGATGGAGGTTCAGCTACTTAAGTGCCTTCATTTGGCCCCTACCTCAGAGTAATTGAAACTTTCCAAACTGTAAATGTTAACAGCAATTATTGTGAAGAAGTTTGGTGGCCATTCAGGGAAGGAATTATTTTTGGTTATCAATAGGCCCTTATATTTATTCAGACTTCTTCTGGGATTAGAAAAGGGTTTTATTGTATTCTTCAAAAAAAGATAAAGTAAAACTGAAGAAAGGCGAGGAGAGTGATTGGAACAAGGAGCTGGCTTCTGCTCAAGGAAGGACTAAATAGAATAGGGACATTCAGTTGAAAAATGATGTTTGATGTGGGAATACAATAGAGATCTATGAAATCATGAATGGGGGAGAAAAGGGTGCTATGGAATTTTTATCTCCCACAATAAAAGAAGTAGGAGGCATCTGATCAAATGGTCTTTTAAAATAAACAAAAGATATTATTTTTCACACAGTGCATTATTACCTTGTGAGCTTGCTGCTGCCAGGGCTGTGCATTCCAGAAAGATAAATGGATTCAGAGATGGCATAAGAGTTCATGGGAGACTGGGTCTCAGTATTAATTGTGGTTTTTGGCCCTTTGCTACAGCTCAGAAAATCCCTAAATAGGTTTTTGCAGTGGATAGATCAGGTGAAAACATGTCCTGTGTCTAAAGCTGCTCTCACCAGCCCTTGTAAAGGACAGGGTAGCAGGTGTGCACCTTTAGTCCAGGGGCTGTTGTGTTTTACAGGGGTGAGGGGCAGGGGGAGGTGAGCCTGCCCTGACAGAGCTGGCCTTGCCCTCCCTGCTTTGAGTGTTGGGAAAGGCACTGCCACTGATGCCTCTGCAGGACAGAAAGGAAGAAGTGGGAGGCATCCAGGTGTCCTGCAATTCCCAAAGATTTGGCCTGAACTTACAAACAGTCATGGTACAAGCTGGCCCAAGCCCTGTGCAATCAGGGCAGGCAACCAGAGAGTTGCAGCCTGGCCTGACAGCATCACTGCCTGCTTTCATCCAACAGTTTATTCCCTTTCACTCAGTCTTTCTCTCATTCTCTCTCTTGGGTTAAAAGCTCAAATAACAGCTTAGGAGCTGCTTATTTTCCAAGCCATGTAGCTCCATTTCTCTGTGGCTTCACAGCAGAGGATACAGAGGATTTTTTAAATAACATTACACACTTCTCCATCACATGGAGGCTGCTGAGGAAATTCTCTTCTCAATAATAATTATTGTTGCTTCAATACCATGCCAAGGAAAAATGAGAATATCCCACTCCCAGACAGCTCATGTTCCAATTTTTCTGTGAGGTGTTCCTTGTTTTGTCAGCTGTGAGAAGAGGCAGGAGACGAATGTGCTTTATTTCCTCTGCAGATGGGGAGCACAGCTGGCTGCCCCTTTCTGGCAGGCTGAGTGTCCTTACACACACATGAGAGCACCACAGGGGCCATGTGGTGCCACCCACTTGCAGCATTCAGTAGCCACTGAAGGTGGAAAGTTGATTTTTTAAAATTGAAGTTTGGGGGTTGCTGATGTTTTTGAGCTTGCTGCAGTTTGTAATTTTGTCTTGTGAAATGCTTTTCTTGCAGCAAAAAAACAAAGCAGCATCAAAGCCCTCCACCACAGCAGAAGCCTCTAACCCTGGCCTATGATGGAGACATTGATATGTAACATAAACAAGAAATCCAAATGTAGACATCGACTGCCTTAACTGCTTTCTTTTTTGGAACTCTCTGACTTCTCAGTTTTTTGAGGAATCTCCTGATGTATAATATCCTGGGCAGAAGTATTGCAAGCTGAAAATTTTGCCACCTGTTTATTAAAAAAGTAAATGGGGTAAAAAACTTGGATGCAACTTTTCTGAAGAGACCAGAAACTACATCCCTTCCTGTTGAACAATGGGAATAACAAAAAAAAAGGAAAGAGAGAATCTACAGACATCAAAAGGAATTAGTTAAAAAAAAGGCATGACAATCCCAAGGAAATTGTGACATTTACTGTAAATGACAAGTTTGACACAGCATCATTATGCACTATATTAGTGCAGGGTTCTTTATTCTTCACATACTTCAACAATGAGTTTTCTAGTGTTTACATTTCGTTCAAAGACTTTAAAACCAGATCATGTATTTTGAGAAATGCAAGGAAGAATGAGTTGAAGTGTCTGAAGTTATCAGGTTTTTTAAAGTTTCTTCCTTCTTATCCTGTTTTCTAGTCTGGAATATGATTTTGCTTCATTTCCACCTACTGGACAGAATAAGGATTGTTATGAAAAAGCATAGGTGGTTTGTTAACCAAGAATATTTTCTAAAGAGCTGAGTAGATAGGTGTTTTGATGAATGGCTAGAGGATTTGATTGTTTAAAAAGGATTTTAAATTAAATTAAACCATGTAGATACATTATGGCCAGTTTAAATTGTTATTCAGTTTAATTAAAACAAACTCTGCTTTTGTATTTAAATTTTCTTATCTGAAATATTTATAAATTCCTTTTTTTGAATTTAATTACCTGACCTCATTTAATATACATCAAACACAAATGCAGTTTGTAGAAGGTCTTGCTTTTTTAAATGTTTCAGAACCACTGAGAAGTTACATGTCGTAAAAATCTGGGAACATTTGAAGAGGGTAAGTGTTTATAATGTGTGTGTTGCAAGTAAGAAAGTGCCATCTTGTGGTATTGACTTGTATTTATAAGCAAATAAAACGCTAAAGAGAGTGAGAAAATTGCTTCTGGTATGTTGAATTAAATGTGTGTAAACAACTTGTGTTATTAGTCATTTACTGAGTCTGAGATTGGCCTTGGATTTCAGACTCCTCTGGCATTATTTTGTGCTGCAGTGATTAGTGAGAGAAGAAGTACAGACAAGTACAAGTTGAGAGAATAATGGCAGGTCTGGAGAACGCTTGGGTCTCTTATTTTTAACCCAATGCTGCTGCTTATTCCAATGATCAGAAGAGAAAAAGAAGAGAGGCAATCAGCACCTGTGTGGTCCTTCCCCATCCAAAGGTACCTGGATCATCACAACAGATGGGCATGGCTGGGGCAGGAGGCATCACTCATCTTCTCATGTTGGTACTCACAGCTTTTTAAAGTGCTTTGAATGTTATGGTTTTATTGAAAAAATGATGGAATTGTAGATAGGTTTCCTTCCCTAGGTCAAGGTCCCACCCACCCAGCACTGCTCCTGCAGCATGGAATTGGGATGTTATTGTGCCACTAAGGCAGGGTCAGGAATGTGCTTTTCTCTTCCCTCATTACAAAAAAAGGCTGATGGAATTTTGAGGGGAAATTGTCTCAGGTGTTTCTGGCCCTGAAGATGTTCTGTTGGCCCTGCTTTCCACCTTAGAGCTATAACTGTTTATGGAATATAAAGCAGGATCTGGTGTTTCCTGGTAACATTGGGATCCTAAATCTTTTTTCAACAATGCCCTGTAGTGAACCACTGAGTAACATCTACAGAGGAAGAATTACAAGGGGAATAATGATCTGGTGCCTTTAGGAACAACATTGACAGATCTTAATATATTTTGTCTGTGGGATACCATGTCAGCAGAGTGGTACTCTCTGAATAATGAAGGAATAAACTCAATTAAGCATGTCGTTCAGCAAGGCATTGGAGTGGGAAAGTTGGTGTGATAATAGCAAAAAATGACAGCTGGAACATGTGGTCATTGCCCTCAGCATCAGGGTAAATTAAAATCCAAACTATGATGAAGGGAATGCTCTGGGGAAACCTCAGAGCATCTGCCAGTGCCTAAAGGGAATGCCAAGAGTGCTGAAGAGGGAGTTTGGACAGAGGCATGGAGTGACAGGACAAGGGGCAATGGCTTCAAACAGAGGGCAGGTTTATCAGGAAGAAATTCCTCCGTGTGAGGTTGGTGAGGAATTGGCACAGGTTGTCCAGAGAAGCTGTGGCTGCCCCTGGAAGTGTTCAAAGCCAAGCTGGATGGGGTGTGGAGCAACTTGGGATAGTGGAAGGTGTCCCTGCCCACAGCAGGGGGAAGACCTTTAAGGTCCCTTTTGACCCAGACTTCTGTGACTCAGTGACTGTGTCCAGTGCGGGAGATGTCAGATCCTGGGGGAGCTCCAGGGGCAACACTGCAAAGTGTGTTCACGTGGAGGAGATGGATCTGGGGGTGTGGTTTGGTGCCCCTCTCCCACTCTTTGTCCCCCCTTGTGCACCTCCTGGGCAAGAGGGACTGGCCATGGTTCCTGGGGCTGAGCGCCCTTGCGGAGCCGCGGGCACGGCGTTGGTGCATGGGGATGAGACAAAATCTGCTGCAGAGCTGTTGCAGTTCAGTGGTGCCCTTAGGGAATTGTTCAGAAATGCCCAGGAAATGAGTGCACCTGTTTCACTTGGTAAAATAAAAATAAAGCAGCAGGGAGGGCTTGTGGGGCTGCTGTTGGGGGCAGTGGCTGCTGGCTGTGCACCGTCTGCCAGCACCTATGGGAATCCGTGCCTGCTCCTCGTCCAGCTTGGACAGCGTGGTGATTCAAATGTCACGAGGTAATTGCATGTATTTGATAATTTGGGATTGAATTAAGCTGTGAAATTGAACCAGTGGCCCTGCAGGGTCTGTGAGGCTGAGAATGCAGCATAGTGCAAAGCCAGGAATCGGTGGCTTAGACAGATTCCAAGGGTATTGCTCTTTGTAAGAGCCTGGATATCCTGCTGGGGGGGATTCCCAGCCTCCTGTGGCAGCACTGGAGTCAATTCCTGCCGTTCGTTGTCCAAAATGACTCATGACATGGAGAAGGGATTACTCCCAATTCTTGTCTATTTGGGATTTCTAAACTTTTTGCTGAAGTAGCTGGGGCTGGTGCTGTCCCCTGCTGAAGGTGGGAGAGAGGTCTTGGTCCCTCAGGAAGGAATTCCTCTACTCCCAGCTTGGCACACATATGTGTTGTGTGATTGTGAGTGAAAGCATCTGTGGGTGAAGAATTTCTTCCTGATACCTAGTCTAAATTTACTTTTTTCAAAGCCATTCTCCTTCCCTTGTCCTGTCATTCCATGCCTCTGTCCAAAGTCCCTCTCCAGCTCCCTTGGAGCCCCTTTAGGCACTGGAAGGGGCTCCCAAGTCTGCCTGGAGCCTTCCCTAGGCTGAATAACCCAAATTCTTTTAACCTTTCTCCATAGCAGAGGTGGTCCAGCCCTCAAATTGTACTTTTTCTAAATGTACAACGTAATTTGCACTTCTGTGTGGAAGGAGAAATGTAGTTTAAATATAATTTTAAGTCTTGTTTTCAATTGGGAGGTCATAATGCAGAAAAAATTGCTTCACTCAGGACCTTCTGAAAGATGGATCAGGCTACCTGATGTATTAACATGCCTTAGGACAGATTATGGTTCTGTCTGGTTTAAAATGTAATTTAAATGAATGAACTTCCACGTCTTACAGCTGTGACATGCACCTGTCCTGGACAGGAGCTTGATTTATATCACCTTTGTGAAGATCCATCTGAGCCCAGGCTGTTACGTGCCATCCATATGGATGTGCTCCTTGATTCCCGGAGCCACGACCTGCCAGGTGACTCTGTTACTGTCACTTAGCTGCTGACATGACTTGTGCCACCAGCCATGCCATTAAGCTATTGAGATGTCACACGACCTGATCCCTAATGCTCCTGACGGGCTGTGCCTCCTGCTTCTGTCAGATGTGGAAGATTAAGGAAGTCCCAGGAAATTCCTCCTGGCCTTCTCTGCCACCACTACCCGGGTACAGCTGCACGGATGGGGTGAGATGTGTCAGGGAGTTGTCACTGCTTGAGGAACTTGTACAGCTGTGGGGTTGCCTTAGAGAAATCTGTTTGACCCATCAGGGTAAGCAGGACTAGAAATGTGAGTGTAAAAAACACGAGGCATTTGCGTGAACCGCCACTGGATAAATGGAACCGCATGCAGTCATTCCTTGTTCCTGCCTGGCAGAAATGAAAGGAGTGTCTTGCTGTGAAATCTGATAGCAAGGGGCCCCACTCTGCCTTGGAACAGGTTATTACTTAGCCACGCTTTGTGATCTGGTTATATTTACATTTGGGGAGAGAAGAGTAGATTTGAATGAATGGTTATAACAGTAATCACAGCGACAGGATGCTTTCTGCTTGAATTTTTAATGTGTGCACTTTCATCCCACAATCTAATAGAGTTTTTTGATATTTTAAAATGTAAACCAGTGGTAAAATGGTCACATATGAAATGTCTGAGAAAATAACCTAACTGCCCATATTTGCAGACATTGGTAATTAGGCTCATTTGCTTTGATTACATGTTTTGTTACAATCATGATGGGCTGTAGGCAGATACACAGGTTAAAGCAATTTACGGGATTTATCCTCCCTGTGAAAAGATATTTTGATGGAATGAAAAATCAAATTCAGTTTCATCCAATAACAAAAAGTATCACTATTCTTGTCTGCTTCACGAAAGTTCACCTGCATGTTTCAAATGTTGTGGTTGTCACATGCCAATATGACATTTGGAAAAATCTCCTCAGACATAATAACAGTGAGGAATCTTTCAACAGCACGAGGTGAAGTGGAGCACCCAGCCTTCATTTTGCAGATGAGGAAGATGGCATTGATAATTTTATAATTTTGGGGTGCAATCTGGCTCCTGCCCCATGTGAGCTTTTCCTGCAGGTGTGTGAGCAGATGAGTGCAGCCCAGAAATGCTGTTTCCAGGATGCTGCCATTGCCCAGCAGGATTGGGCTGAGGAATGCTGTGACATTTCCTCTCTCCATGGCAAATAACCTTTGGTAACTGCTCTGGAGCTCAGGTTTAGCAGGAATTCCCATACAGTTAGTGCTGCTTCCCTGCCACTGTTGTAGCATCAGGCAAACCCCTCACTGAGGTGGCAGAGGAGGGATGTATCTGATCTGAAGTCAGTGAACAATTCTTATTGACTTCATTTAGAGATGATCAGACCATTCATACGTTGTTATCTGCTGCCTCCTTAGAGTTTTCCCTCACTGAGATTTGTGAATATGAGTGCATTGATCCTGAAACGCCTCGTGTGGCAAATTAAGTGATTTAATTACGCAATTTGCGTTTGCTTTCTACATTACAAGTCAATTTAGCTCAGTGACTGGATTAGAGATGAACATCCCAGCAATTGACAGGTCAGACCAGTGCAAGATACAAACATTTCCTAAGAAATACCATCTGTGGCTGCTCTTCTGTAGTGGAAGGGTTGAGCTTCTTGGCTTGTGTGCACTGGATATGCCAAGTATATCCAAATTTATCTAAGTGAAGTACTTGGGGTGTACGTGAGGATGGAAATTTGGGATTGTTTCACTGATGGGATGCAACAGAGATTCAATTTATGGTAATCTGTGCTTTGAGAAAAGCATTTATGTCAGTTGACATCTGTGTTTTTCCTGTTAATAGTGGGTGTTTTAAATCTTTCCTCGGATGAAACAGAAGCCTTGTCCTGCAAGCAATTGAAAGTAGGGCTTTGGAGAAGGGATTCCACTGTGACAGAGGGCTTTTCTTCCAACATACACAACACAGAATTTGTGGGTGTTGTAGCACAGCTGAAGCACCACTGAATTGTTTGTTTTGAGGGATATAAGAAGGGCATTTGCTGAAACCTTGACTCTGTGTATGAGCCATCCCTCCCAGTGACAAAGATGCTGAGGGACAGCCAGGGAGAGTCACAGCAGAGCCAGGTCATACCAGAGCAATGTACAGAGATCTCTTGTTTTCTCTAATAGCCCCACATCACCTTTTTAACTGGGTAAAACACTTAATCTCCCAGTGTCTGACAGTGCTGGAGCAGAGAAAATGGGCCTTTATAACTCAGTCCAGTGGTAGCTGTGGTTTGTGTTGCAGGGGCTGTGCCTGATGGGCTGAGCAGAGGAGCATCAGACACATACATCTCTCTAAGCTGTGCCCCCTGCCTGATGGCTGAGTTCAGCACTGACAGCAGTGACATTCAGGCAGGATTCTCATTGCTGGGGAGCATCAGGAGATTGCTGCTTCTCCAGTAGAGATGGGCTGAAAATATCACTTCATATACTGAATTCAAGCAGCTGATGGGGCCTGTTGAAGACAGAATTGAGATGAAAAGCTGTAATGCAGATGTGTCACATCGTGGTGGTGTTGTCACTCTGTTTCTTTTTATGATATGGCAGATCCACAGCAATTAATTTTAAGTGCAGTCTCCATTGCTGCAGAGCGGTAACTTGAAATATTTACTACTTTATTTGCTTCATGCCAAGTGAGATTTCACTCAATTTGTCATTAGAAACACTGTTCTCTTCTGAGGAGAGAGTATATTTACATAAACTGCTCTCCAGTAATTCTGTGTTTTCTGCAGGAGTAGATTATGTGCATAAAAGTCTGCTGGTGAACCTGTGGGACTGAAGACAGATGTTGGGGAAAGAACAGATCTGTTCATTGCCCTCAGTGGGCTGTAGAAAGGCCAAAGAGATCAAACTCCCATTCCTTTGTCACTCTTCTGCATGCAACATGAATCATGATTGACCAAAAAAAGCTCCTAAAACCAACAAACCCCCCCCACCTCTTCAATATTGCAAAGTTGTGCAGGATTTTTGATGTACCAACAGAGCATGATTTAGAAATGAAGAGCTGCCATCTGCAATGATTTTCATGGATCTCTTCTAAAGTCCCTGGAAATCAAAAACAAGAAAACTGCCTGTCTCTCCTAATCAAGTGAACCTAGGAAGTGGATTTTGGGGGAGGGAGGCTGGCAGAAACCAAATGCTGTGAAATTGGAAGTGAAATGGGGAATGTTGCAGCCCAGAGCACAGGGGATGATGCAGTGCTGGCTGTAGAACCAGCTCCCCTCTGAATCTCAGCTGCACCACGTGGGGATGACTTGAAACTTATCTGTCCTGTTGTTTGACAGAGAGAAATGTGTTAATTTATAAATCTGTAGAAATGGAAAATACACACTGGAGGCTCAGAGGAGTCCTCCTCACTCTCTGCAACTCCCTGACAGGAGGTTGGAGCCAGGTGAGGACCAGGTTCTGTGGGGAGCAAGTGACAAGAGGAAACCAGGATGCACCAGGAGAGGTTTGGGTTGGATGTCAGAGAAAATCTCCACAAAAAGGGTGGTCAAGCATAGGAACAGGTATTTTAAAAGCCATGTAGATGTGGTACTTGGGGACATGGTTTACTGCTGGAGGAGAGGTTGGAGTTGATGATCTTAAAGGACTTTTCCAATCTGTTCTATTCTGTCACTGGTCCTCTTCTCTCTCAAACTTCTGCTGTTCAAGGCACAAGCAGCTTCTTAACCCAGAATGAGCCTGGTTTTATTTCATGGGTGCAACAGTTCCATGGGTGTGACTGCTTGGGTACTGCCTTCAGGGCTGTGTTAAAACTTAAACAGGAAAGAAAAATCTATTGTGTTTGAAGATAAGCCCTGCTGCCAGCCATGGGCCAGGGACAGCAGTGATACTGGGCCAGTGCTGGGAGCTTTGGGAAAGAAATCCTTATTAAGATGCTGTCAGTGCTTGGATCTGTGGCTTGGTGCAGTCAAGCATGTTCTGTGTTTCACATTTTGTTTAATATTAGACACTGTCTGCTGCATGCTTTGTTTCTATTAATTATCTTTCATTTTCTTATCAGATTTGCTTACCTTTTTTTATGCAAAACTTTGGATCAGCTTTCTGAGACAAAAAAAATTAAAGCGGAGCTTTTCTCCCTTGCTGACACTGAAACAATGAATATGGATCAGAATTTTCATTTCCTTTTTTTTGCCACATCCATTTGCTTGATAGAGCAAGCTTACCAGCCTATTTTTACTTTGATAAACCTAATAAGGAAAAAGCACTTTCCACCTCCATATTATTTTATGCCTTGTTTGTGGCTTCAGCATCCCTTATACAGGTTTAAAGACAATTTATTCTTTATTGCCCTTGAGTCATTTTGGGAGAGCATTTGTGTTTTTCCCCGACATAAAAATGTCCCCCTGCAACACGATGAATATTAAATAGGTGCTTGAATGAGAACGGATCGGCGTGCTCTGCCCTGACAGCTCCATTTATCGCAGCGCAGTAGGGGGAGCTGAAGTGTCGGGGCTGGCTGCCCGTGGATGCGGGGCCATGCACCCAAATTACTTCACCAAATGACCAATTTCGCGATGGTGATGGTGCGAAGTCCCTTCTGTCCTGCTTTCCTAAGGAGGCGTTTGCTGCCCAGCTGAAAGCAGACCTTGGCTGCAAAAACAGGGAGCTGGTTTCAGATCCTCTGCTGTCTGAGAGCTGGCCCAGGGTGGCTCTGCCAGCAGCAGCAGGGGAAACCTCTGGGTTCTCTTGTGAAGGTGATGTGTTGCTGTTAGTGAGACCCTCACTGTGTCAGCAGCTCCCCACATCACCCATTCTCCATGTGAGAGATCCAGGGATGAGTATCAGCCCTGGGGAGATTGAAAAGCCAAGGCAGGGAAGGGGAGAATCTGCAGAGAAGGGAATGGTGGGTCCCTTGTAGGGCTGTGCTGGGCCATCCCTGTGAGGGTGGGCTGTGAGTGCTGTCAGGATGAGATGGCTGCAGGCAGGGCTGGAGCCATGACCCCTGCTTGTCCCCTCAGCAGGACAGGGACAGCTCAGCTGCATTGGCTCGTGTGTCCCCCCGTGAATCACCCCTTGAGACAGAAAAATGCCTGGCTGGGATATTTCCTCCTGCTGCCAAGACAACAAACTGACACCCTCCTGCTATAAAGAAGAATTATGGGGAGGTGAAATCCTTTCTCATTCCTGTAGTCCAAGGACAAGGAATGCCCAAGGAATGTGAGGTTTAGATTAGGTATTAGGAAAAATGTCTTCAATGAAAGAATGGTCAGGCATTGGAACAGGCTGTGCAGGGAAGTGGTGGGGTCCCCATCTCTGAAGTATCTAAAAGGTGTGTGATGTGGGCACTTGAGTTCATGGCTTAGTGGTGAGCATGGTGGGGCTGGGTTAGCAGCAGGACCTGATGATCTTGGGGGTGTTTTCCAAGCTCAGTGATTCTGTGACAGTCCTGGAAGCATTGCCTCCCCTGAGGTGTCGTGTTCAATCACTCCTCATACACAGAGCTGTTGTTGAGATGGGAACTTTCCCATTCCTTGTGGATACATCCAGCTGCTCTCCAAGCAGAGGGTGAAGCAGAGAAACCCTCCTTGCACACACAGGGCAGCACTTCACGTTAGTGATGTCTGGAGTGGCCTTTCTGTGCTGCAGCTGGTGATGAGGGCAATGGGGTGGTTTGTGTGACTGGATTTATTATTCTTTTCTCTCTGGGTTTTTTTTTCTGAACACTGCATTCCATTAATTCATATTGCTTTTTCTTCTGTTCCATGTGGGAACTGGTGGAAGGAGACCGTGCTAATAAGGTGCAACACAAGTACCCTTGCTGATTCTAACGTGCTCATGTTATAGAACCTGCTTTTCCATGTGGGAAGTATTATTTTTTTAAGGAATAGAAAAATTACAATATCTTCACTATCTACAAATAACAAGGGGGATGACCCGGGTAATTATCATTTGCTTTAGCAAAGATGGCCGTGTAATAGCACAAAAAAAAAATAGTACAAATCTGCAAAAGATTATTTTAACTAACACATTCTCTCAACTGAAATGAAACACTGTCACATAGGAAAGATCCCTGGTCACCCACAGCAGTAAATGTGACTGCCTCAACCACAGTGTCCTAATCTGCTCTGAGACCTCCCTGTGCTTATCCCTGGCTCTTGCCTCACTCACCTGGCACTTCTGCATTCCATGTCAAGGGAATAAGAGAGTTGGCAGCTTTCTTACTCTTCCCCATTAATAAATAATTAAATTCTCCAAAAGTATTAAGCAATAATAGGTCTGACAGAGTTAATGTATTAAGATCTCTAGGATCAGTAGCCAAAATAGTGTCTGTTTCATAGAATCACAGAATCACAGGATGGTTTGTGTTGGAAGGGGCCTTAACGATCATCCAGTTCCAACCCCCTGCCGTGGGGATTTAGTGTTAAGAATTTAAACCCAGTGTGAATGCAGCAAAGCAAATGAAGATTCATGGTGATTCCCTGAGCCAGTCAAGACTACAAGAAAAAGCAGTGGGGAAATATCCACATTCGATAGAGACACATCCTATTCCAATTTGTCAGGGCTGTTAAAGGTAAGAGCAGCTTTGCTTTGCCTCGAGGCCAGGCTGGACGTCACACAGGGCCTGCGTGCCTGAGCTTGTTTGTGTGCCCTGATGAATGGCTCAGTTATTGTTGTTGTTTTAAAATTGACTTCCCACACCTTCCAGAGACTCTTGAAGAGGTCAAGCCCTGGCACCATGGAATGTGGCTGTGGGATGAGGTGGGTGAGAGCAGCCTCCTGGGGCTCATGAGCACAGAGGTGATCACAAAGCAGCCACTGGCCTCGGTGGGGTCACCCCAAGCAGCTGTGGAGGAGCCCCAGCCCCTCTGAGAACAGCAAAAAGGGGTGTCCTCAGGAGCAGGCAGGGAAGCCAGCCCTGCTGTGACCAGCACCACCAGAACAATGGCAGAACTCAGTGTCTGTACCACTGTAGGGCTGTTGGGTTTTAACACCTTTTCCAACCTTCTATTTCTTTCTAAAGCACCAGTCCTGACACATGGCAAGACCAGCCACAGCTGCTGCTGATGGGTGCTGGCTGACTTATCCTGGCATTGTCAGGAAGGTGGGATCTGCCCTGATTTAGAATGCATTTCCTCTCTTAACTCTGACTTTTTGGTGCATGCAAAGATACAGCAAAGCCCAAAATACAGCATTAATTGCATCCAAGTCTGCACAGCCTGTCACAGAACTACAGGATAAAGCTTGTCCTTCCCCTATTTTGCCACCCCGTGAGGGCTTGTAAAGGTGTTTTGCCCCCTTGCCGTGATGGCAATAAGCCTTTAAGTGAGCAAATTGGTTTTGAGGTGCTGGAGTTTGTACCTTGTTTGCTGCTGCCTTTCCTGCTGTTTCCATCCTGGCTCTGGGCAGGTACAAATAATGAATTAACTGCTGGATAAGCCCCATGCTCCCCTGAGCAATTATTCTGGCTTCTGCCAGAGCAGACTCAATTTGTCCTGTAATAAGTACAATTTTCTGAGAAGTTAGTTCTGGTTCAGGCACTAATCATCCACATCTGTGCAGCACAGGTATTTTTGGGGGAGAGGAGCCCCCCCAAAGTTGTGAGTCAAGATGCCAGATTGGGACATCTTCAAAGCATCGTGGTGCTTTTGGGGATGTAAATGTGTGTGGCACTAACTCAATTAGAGGAGGGAGGAAGAGTGTAAAACATGCAATGATCTTGAGCACTTGGACACCACATTCAACATTTGCTTCTCCATCTCAGGGAGATCAGCATTCACGATCCAACATGAATTTGAATCTCAAATATGTAAAATTTATTTGCAGAAGGTGCTGGAGGATGGGAATGGAGGTGCTGGTGAGAAAGGTGATTTCCTACCTCTGCTAATTAGTTCTGGGCAAGAAGTGTCATTAGACAGAAAGCAAATCATGGCAAACAGTGTTTGAGCAGCAGTGGGCAGAGGGTGGACAGGCATCTGTAAGCCTCACACCCACCTAAACACCAGCTGGAAGAGGAAAATCGTGACTGGTGGTGACTGGGAGACCTGGATCATGCTGAGCTGCTCATGGTTTTCTCTCTGTGTTTTAACTTTAGGATGCTCAAACATAGTGTAAAATGGGGCAGGGTTGGACACAAGCTCATAACATTGCTGTGAATCAGGTTTATGGACCAGAATTGGTCCATAAACTATGTACAACAAGGCACAATCAAGGCNCTTTATGGATCAAGATTGTGTACAACAAGGCACAATCAAGGCTTTGCCCATTTTTCTGGGAGCCCTGGGCCTGGTCAAGGACATCTGGGGCTGTGTGCTAAGGGAGGTTTGGCTACTGGTCTGAGGAGCTGCCTGAATGAACAGGCTGTGTCCTCAATCACCTGCACATCAGAGACAAAGGGCCCTGACTGCTTTTGGGGGAAAAGAAGAGAAAACAGCTGTTTTGTGTCTTCCCTCAGAGATCCAGTGTTATGGATTGCCCAGCAGCAGGAGGAGCTCCTCAGGGCCTCCCCTGGACAGGGATCCACAGCAGGTGTAATAATCCCACTGTTTTCATGCCCTGGACTGGGTGAGAAACTTGGCAAATTGCCTCAGTGCTGGCTCTGGTGAGGTCTGTGAGGGCTTCTGCACCAGCTCTATCATTGTAATCAGCTTCCCTCTTTGCATAATGTTTTGATGAGTCAAAATTGCCTGGTGTGTTAAAACAAATGATCTCTGCACACAGTGATAACTATCTGCATAATTGGTGTTAATCACTGCTGAATCTCTGTAATACAACTCCTGTCTTGGCTGTACACACCAGTGGCTTGGGTGCACATACCCTGTACAGAATGATGTTCCCAGTGTCCAAAAAGCAAAGTCAAACACTGAAAGGCTTTGAAAGTGAGATTTTATGGTCTCGTGCCCGATCTTTAAATAGATGCAGAATCACAGTCAGTGTTATATCCTGTTTACTCACTTTGAATATATTATTAAGTGTTTATTGGTACCAAAAGAGCATAATTAAATATCATGTCAACTGCAGATCAACACTATATTGATGAGGGCTTGTGGCACAGGAGATGTGTGAATTTTATTAACGTTGTCATTTCCAGTCCCCAGCATCATAAAGGACTTGGACATTTCCCATTACAGTTGCAGATCTACCTTAACATTGCTAAAGCAATCATAGTGTGGGAAATTAGATATGAACTGAAAAATAATTAAAGGCCTGGTGACAACTTGATAACACTGAATAATTGAAGTGTTGGTAACAAATCCTGAATTCTAATTTTCTCCCTGTAGCTGATGCTAGTAATCAAGATCAAAAGTATCTTTGTTGCTTTAGGAAAGTTCTCTCCCATTTGTACCCTGTAAGGAGGGGAAGGAAAAGAGATGAAAATCTTAGGTCTGAGTTAGGTTTGCTAACAGCTCGGAATCCCACTAAATCCTCCAGATGGGAATTTTCAAGAGCTGACCAAGCTTCCCTCCTCGCTCTTAGAAAAGCATTAAAAGCTGCAGGAGATACCTCCAGGAGCCTCTGCAATGTTCTTTAGGATGCACCCCATGGGGAATATGTGAGTACAAGCAATCAAGGACATCCACTTTGAGGGAAATGTCCACTCCAAGGGGACAAACACGAGGTGTGCAGCAGGGACTGCAGGGGCTGGGCCAGGATGAGCAGGATGGCATGAGCCAGGGAGTGTGGTGCAGCTCAGAGAGGTCCAGCTTTCACCAGAGCTGCTTCATTTGCTTTTGTTTCCTGGGATTTTTGAAGCAGTTGTGGTCTTGACACATTGAGGTTAATGAAATGCTTGGTGCTGGTCCTTTGTGACTCCTCACACCTGCCTGGAGCTGTGGGCCATCCCCTGCCTCAGCAGCCAGACCCTCAGGGGTAACTGGTTAAAATCTGGTTGTGGGGATAGGAAATGAGATTTTGTAGCCACATGAGAGAGCAAGGATGGATGGGGGAGCTGGGGCCATCAGGACCTGTCATCACCTTGGTGGCCATGAAGGACTTTGTGCAATAAAAATTAGAGTTGCTGTAATGATGACTTAAATAGCATCCTTGTCTGAAAAGATATTAAATAACTTAATGTTGTCCAGGGTTCATGCTGCCCACTTTTAACTGTGCAGGCAGCTGGAGCTGCCTCCAAGGGGTGCTGGGGCTGATCCTGCACCCCTCTACTGCCAAGGTCACCCCATGACAGTGACAGGGAGCCTGCAGGGCTGGCTCTGCTCTGTGCTGCAGATGGGGTGTCCACCCCCACTGGATCTGAGCAGAATGCAGGACAGGGGGAGAAGCCCATCAGAAATTGGTCATGGCCGCAGGGAATGGCAGGGGAACAAACAGCACCGAGAAGATCCTTTTATTTTTGTCAGTATGGAGGTAAACATAAATAAACTGCTGAGGTGTGTTACAACAGCACACAGCTTAGAAACAACAACATCCAGCACTTTGCAAGGTGACAGAAGGTTGCCTGTGCTTGATGCTTGCAGTAAAATAACCCCATTTTTTTCCTGAATATCCTGCACATCTATCCACATGAACATTTACAACTGTAAAATTACCTCTTTGTTCCCTATGTTGAAACTAGTCACTACTGTACTTTTTTTTGTCTGATAAAACCATATGATAATATTTCGGCATAACTTAAAATCCATATTTAAATAAAGCAGCTGGAGGCTGTAAGTCACCATCTCTGGAGGCATTAAAAGATGTGGTGCTTGGGGACATGGTTTAATGGTGGCCTTGGCAGTGCTGGGTTAACCATTGGACTTGATGATTTTAAAGGGTTTTTCAACCAAAACAATTCAGTGATGCTATGACTCCAAAGAGCTGAAAAGCCAAGCATCCCATTTTGCTGTTGGCTGTGTGACTCAAAGACAGCACAGAGCCCTGCAGCTCCTTCCCAGTGTCCTGTGCTGGCATTCATCTGTGCATGTTTATTGATCAGCATTTTGGATCTGGTTGCACATTTCAGACTGGAGGAAAGTGCCTTATCTCCTCTGTTATCTCATCCGCTTCTGATCCCTTGTCAGTTATTTTAACATCCCTTGTATCCCACCTGCCCCCTCATTTGGAAGCTCTTTGAATCAGGTATTGGATTTGCTATTCAGTGTTCATTTGGCATTCCAGCAGAGATCAAACTGTAATTGATAAACAGAAGGAGGAAATGTTTCTGCAGGACTGGGGCACAAGAGGGTGCTGGGGGAGAGACAGCACACCCAACACCTGGCTGCCCTCCCAAAACCCAGGAGATTTTGGGATAAAATGAGGCACGGACTTTGCTTCAAGGGGCTGATATTCTCTGTGAGCAAAAGCAAGAGCTGTTGGGAGGCAGGGAGGAAAAGGAAAAAGACTTTGATGAGGTCTTGTGGTAAAAACTGGCAGCTACTCTGCTGCAAACCTCCCATCTCCTCCAGCACCTATGCCCACATTTAATGAGTTTGCTGACATTTCCTGTAATTTAAGCACTCTCCCAAGAGCTGCTGCTGGAGCAGATGGGGCAGGGGATGCAGGAGGCACAGCAGGCCATGCCCTCAACTGGGGTGGGAATGTGCCAGCCCTGGGAACACTGCACGTGGTGTCAGTGCCTCGTGGCACTCCCTGCTGCATTTTGGGGATACACACAATGCCAGGGGGAAGCTTGACTCCAGGAGAACCAGCAGCATTTGGGGGAAGAGGGGGAACACATTCTGCACATCATCCACCTCAGGGACGTGGCCCTAACCAGGGTGCATAGCCAAGGGCAGGATGGAGGTGCATTTTTCTGACAGGTTTTTCACAGGGTTTGGCTTTGCTGCCTCTGTAAGGGCTGAGCAGCACAACAGCAGATTGCAGAGGGACACGGGGCCCTGTAACTCTATCAGCTTTGATCAATTTTTCAGTCGGGTTGGGAATACACCAGAGAGCGTGTCAGCGTGCTTTATGGAGGGCTGCAAGTGCCTACCATGGCTAATCCATAAAGCTCAAACGGGTTCCTGGAAAACAGACATTTTGTTGTCACCATGAGGAGACTACTAAGCAGTGAGGGAAAAGCACAGAAGAGGGATAGCTGGAATTGCAGAGCCTGCTGAATGCCCTGGCAGGGATGGTGGGCAGCACCTGAGGTCCAGGCCTGTGGTGTCCCCAGGCAGAGAGGGCAGGGACACGGCCCCTGCTGCCATCCCAGTGCTCCTTCAGCCCTGAAACCTCCTCACCCTCTGGCCCAGGAAAAGCAACTGCCCTTCTGTTCATGCTTAATGAAGTGGAACAAGCTGGTTTTAGCAATTAGTGGAGATGCAACTGAAAACACCACACAGTCCCCAGTGCTTCTGTTCTCCCGATCCTTACAGCACCGACTGCCATGAACTGGCAGCATTAGCTCCACATTTCGAGCATATGGAGTAGGAAAGACATTTATTTTGATAATATTTGAATTGTTCTCCCACTTTCCTGAATTGATCGTTATGGTACAAGATTAGTTTGCTTTCAGGGTGTTTAACAGAGCCTTTTTTCTCAGACTTCCGAAGACACCCACTCTCCCTCTCTGCCAACGACCGAAAGCATTCACAAAATTCTTTTGAAATTAATCAATTTTTGGATTTCTCTCAAAGTATTTTTTATGTTTTGAAGCCTAGAGTGCATTTTGGGTACGTTAGCTACTCCCAAAGCTGGAATTTTTGCTGTTAAATATTTGCTAAAGAGGGTTTTTTTTTCCACATTTCACCTGACTTCAGGAGCTGGGAATTAATATGAGCACCAAATATCCCGACACCTGAGATAAGATAGTAAGAGTGGGTGCTCACTGCAGAAGGCCAAGGTTACTGGAGGTCAGAGCTGACAATTACTGTAGGACTGGAGCCCTCCTCACTCCCATAGCATTTCTGATGCATTTCACAGACTCCTGCAGCCTAAATGTGCTCCTGGGGCACCTCTGTGCAGTGCTCCTGCCCTGGAGAGCAGGGCTGATCCTGCCTGTGCCCCTGCCAAACCAATTCTCCTGATTTTATCTTGCTTATTCTTAGGGCAACTGTGGATTTCAAAAGAGGAGAAACAAACCAAAAAAAAAAAAAAAAATTACCCAGAGATTTGACTGCTGAGCCTGAGGAAATCTCCTGGCTTTTCCCTGCAGTAGCTGCTCCAAAGTATGGACATTTTCAGAGATTACCAGTTTGCTGAATACCATTTTCCCCCCTGTGTTCAATCTAAAGTACCTTTTCTTTCCACAGCCCATAAAAGAAGACTAATCCACAAACTGAAAGGCAAACCCTTTACTCTTGCTAAGTCTTGGTGCAGAGAATATTATTCAGCAAGAAGCAATTGCACCATAACTGCTGCCTGAGGCCTGATCCCTACAGGATGAGAACTCAGCAAGTGATAAGCTTCCAAATGACCTCTGTCAGCTCCTAAAGAGAAAAAGGAAAGACAACAGCAGCCCCTGTGAGGGGGAAAGGCCAACTCGAGCTCAACGTGATGGGATCAAAGCATAACCGAGAGCAGAAAAGTGTCCTTGCATCCCCATCTAGTGGCTTTTGGTAAAATAAATCTGTGATGCCTTGGTTTGGACATGCTCTCCTCTCTTACTGCTGTCTCTGCTCAATGACAGACATTGCTAAACTCGATTTGCTAAAGCTGCTGAATTTGATCTATTTTTTGTAAATACTCCTTAGGGTTAGAGAGATGGCAGAACTTAATGGAAAAGAAGCTCTGACACAGCTTTCACAGAAGAGGTAATTTAGCTGAGGTTACTCTTTTTAAGAGTGGGACAGAGAAAGGTTCACAGAAGAAAAGGCAAAGTCTCTGAAGGGTGAGCATTGCCCACTGGGCTCATGCCCACTCATCCACTGCTTCTTCTCTCTGCTTACCCACAGAAATGTGATTCATCATCCTATGTACATTCCAAGAGACATTCCAATTTTGTAACATATTTTTGCCTGGCAGAGTGGCTTTTCCTGGGATATTTTGGCTACTCAGAGCATTCAGATCCCTTCTGTTCAGGTGTGGTGATATGGATGGGCTCAGCCTTGCTTTAAGAGCAGGTAAGTTAAAATAATTTAAATTTTGATCCTTCATTTCCTGTCCCCCTCAATTCATCCTCTTGAACCACAAAAACCTCTCAGGGAACAGTCTCCACCTTACTATTTGCACTGCTAACTTTGAGTGAGGGACAAAATCTCTTTTGCTGGCAATTTCTCATGTTTTGGTACAGCAGGATTTACAAATGCCCCTGTTTTGGAGTGCTGCTCCTGTTGGATGTGTTTATCCTGCTGATGCTGGACTTCCAGCACATGCTACTGGGCAGAAACACAGGTACAGCCAGAGAAATTTAAATTCCAAATGTGTTTTCCTGGCTGAAGACATGTGAGTTTTGAGGGGTAAAAGGCACATTTTACCATATCTGTCTTTGCTCTCAAAGACATTATTTTTTGAATACTGGATGGGTTGTAGAGCAAAGCTGGTTTTCACCTTGAATCAAAGAACCTTTTTTTGCAGGAAGCCACATCGGACTTTCCCTCTGCCCTTACCTTGGCTCTGCAATTACAACTACATGAGTTATGACCTCTAGTCAAACAGGTCGAAAAGGGTCCTTTCAAAAGGTCTGGAAGAGCTGTACCTGAATCCAGGCTTTAATAAAGAGGCAGGAAAGGCTGTGATTAAAANTATGTGTGTGTGTGTGTATATATATATACATATATATATATATCTCCAAGACATATATACTTCAAGGTTTTTGGGAGGTTGAACAGAAACATGTCTGGAGCCCAGCAGCAGTGAGGGCTGCTGCCCTCAGGGAGGGATGGGTTCTGCTTCTGCAGTGCCTTTTTCTTCAGTTTTTATCAGAAATTATATTCTTTTTCCCATTGGAAAATATCCTATATAAACATATTTTAAAAATACTGTTGCTCAAACTCCAACATCTAGGGCTGCCCAGGATTAAAGGATTAAAGAAGAACAAAATTTCTTCCTTTGATGAGAAATCTTGTTGTTAACTACCAGGAAAATGGGTGCTACAGAATAACTGGTTATCCTTCACTCTGTCAGAATTTGCTTGATGGAGAATAACATATTTGCATTAAATATTTCACCTAGGAGAGTACAGAAACTACTGTACTTGACAAGATTAGTCTAGAAAACTGAAAATGTCTAACTGATGAAAACATTTTCATTAAAACAGGAAACTGCTACGGAAGAGCTTTGCTCACAAGAAAATCAGAGTTACATTACCTGAGCTTTAATCGATTGTTCTAGGTGGCTTTGGAAAGGTCTCAAAAAACAAAGTAGTAAACATGGAATCATACACTGGTTTGGGTTGGAAGGGACCTTAAAAACCATTTAGTCTCAAACCTTCTGCCATCAACACTCTAAAAATGCCGAGGGCCTTCCTGACAATCATCAGCTTAAAAGCTGATTGCTATTTAGAAGGTAAATTCATTGAAATTTGATGTCAATTCCCAGGCTTTCCTGGTCCAAGCTTGTTGTGGCGGGGTGATGGAGATGGAACACTGAGGGGAGCAATACCAGCCTCAGAAGGGGAGAGTGAATGACCCATTTCTGCAGGATCCGCCCAGAACTGACCCCCGGAGCCGCGGAGTGCGGGAGGAAAAAAAACAGCCGCTTTGTTTTCCTCTCCCTGCAGCCCAGCTCTGGCTCTAGCCACCATCTCACTGACCAAAAATCAGCTTTTTCAGCTGGTGCGGAGAACAGAGTTCAGAGCGGATTTAGTCACGAGCTGGCCGGAGCAGCCGCAAACACGGCGGGCAGAGGGAACATCCTCCGGGAGCAGCCCGCTGCCAGCTCGGGCAGCTGCCCACAATGTCCCGTTGTTCTGGGCCCCGCCGAACAAAGGCTGCCCTTGCAGCCTAATGCCGGCTCAGGGTGGCATGTGCCCACGAGGGCCCTGCAGCCGGGGGGGCACAGGGACACAGGGAGGGGGAGCAGAGCCCCGTGGAGGTACAAGGAGGTTCCCCAGGGTGTGCAGCTCCCGGCTGCTGGACACTTCAGACAGCTCCGGGGAGGTATGGCTTCCTGCGGGACCTGCGGGTGCCCGTCCCTGGCTTTGGCATGCGGGGAGTGAGGGGTGGCTTAGCTGGGACAAGGCAGAGCTGGCTGGGGGACGCTGCTGCTGCTTGGGGCTCGCCTGGGACACTCCAGGTGTGTCCACTGTTGGAATCTGGGGGATGGCATCTTTGGTGGGAGTGCTGAGGGATTGAATTAACTGATGTCAAATACTGCCCAGTGGTCACAGGGCACAGGAGCCAATGGTGCACTTTAGACCTAGCAAAGAGGTTCTTTCCTCACCCAGAGTGTTTTGAATATTTGGTTGAAGAGCAGCAATGCAGTTGTTAATGTGCTGTTGTGGACCTGCCTTGAGGTGGTTAACTTAAATCCAGATGGAAGCCAAATCTAGCATAAACCAAGGCAGGTCACTTGATGGTGAAGCATATCCACCTGAGGTGCCTGGTCTCGGGGATCTGTGTGGGAAGGAAATTTTCTGGGGATCTCAGCAAGAGGGGAGGCTTTTTCTGTCATCTGCTCAATCTGTTCTACCTGCTGTCTTCAGGGAATGGGAGTGAGGAGGATCCAAATGCTGCTCTCTCCACCAGTGGACCTCACTTGGAAATATAAAATCTTTAAATCCTCTCCTTCTTACATTCCTGTTATTAGATTTTAGGCAAAAGGAACATCAGCCCTGCGGGTGCGGGTAGGGGAAAAAATCCAAAGGCAAGTGCAGGGAGCATCCAGGATTTTCTGAATTCAGAATAGTGACCACTGCACCTTCTGCTGTGTTATCCTTTCCTGGGGACTTCCAGCCACCTCTGCCCTGGATAGCTGCCCCCAAAAATGTTTCCTTGCTTTCTAATCCCCGCGGTTTAGCAAGCAGAGTGGGAGCAGGCTGGGCTCGCTGCCCCCGTCCTTCCGTGGGGCAGGGCAGGGGGTGCCAGGATCGACAGAGGTTCTGCCGCAATGCCCCATTTCCCCCTGAGTCACAGACGCAAAAATCGCTCGCTCAGGTCTCGGGGCAGCCAACGAGCTCCTCTTCTCCCTGGGGAAGGCAGGGATCTCCCAGCGCATTCCCCATCCATGAGGCAGCAGCGCGGCAAGGATGCAGGAAAGCGTTCCCTCCCGCCCAGGGCGGCGAGCAGGAAGGAAAAACAAAGGCTCACGGCACAATAAAAAGCGGACGGAAACGGGCCCCGGTCTGGCCGGCGCCGGCTCAGAGCCCTCAGCCGCTGCCCCCAGGCTCCGGAGGTTTGGAAGTCTCACCGCGCCCGGTCCGTGCCTGTCCCCGCACGCCGCGCAGCCCCCGCGCCCTGAGGACTCCGCTGCCGCCGCTCCTGCCCCGCGGGGCTCGGGTTTCCCCCTGTCCCTGCCCCAGTGACGCTGCCTGTCCCGACAGGTCCGGCAGAGCCACCCGGGGCCGTGGGGCAGCTGGACATGCTGACCTAGGGCACGGGGCCTGGCTGACCTCCAGCCCCGGGTTCCCCGGGCACGGAATCGCAGCGCGCTCGGAGCTGGAAGGGACCCACGGATCATCGGCCCGGCCCCTGTGTCCCTGCACAGCATCACCCCCGCCATGGAGCCGGCTCCGGAGGTGAAGAGGTGTGTGGGTTTCGGCAGGGAGAGGGATGGCTCCCCACCTGCCGTCTGTGTGTCACAGATGGGTGTGCGGGAGGTGGGAGGAGCAGCAGATGTGCCCGTGTCCTGGGAAGGAGGGTGGCTAAGGGGGAGACCTTTAGCCACTCCTCAGCCTAAGTTTTGGAATAGTGAAGTTTATGAGTTATGAAGATATTATTGGAATTTGTATTCCTAGAGAAAACTTTTTCAACTTAAAGAGGCTGCATTACCTAAAGTAATGACTTCCCTGCACCCGCTGTCCATAATGCACCCAGCTCTGTTCACGGAGGGAGGAGTTTAACCTTGCAAGCTCAATCTTAGCTGGGAGCTGTGGCTGGACCAGCTCCCCACGGGCATCCTGCTCCCTGGCAGGCCCTGCCTTGGTCCTGCTGTTGGGTCCTGGGGTGGGCAGGACCAGCCCAAAATGTTATGTGCAAATTCTAGGATCTGGTCAGGATTTTAACCAGATCTTAGAGTTTGTTCCTGTTTCACTTTCTGAGCAACAAGTGTTATCAGTCTCAGAATCTAACCCCTGCCTGGGGAGAAATAGCAAAAATGTCAGAGGAAGAGATCTTGGCATCATCTGTGCTGGTGAATGCTTGTGCTGAAGTCTGTCCAGGTCTTCTGGCATGGCTGGAAACACTTGACCTGTCAGAAATGGAGTTTGTGTCCCAAGCTATTCCTCCAAGCACAGGAAAAGCCACGTTACCCTTCAGCATTTTAGTGGGAGATGTACTTTGAAAACCCTGCTGGGATCACCCAGCTGAGGGGACAGAACAGCCCTCTGTTTTGATGGGCAGAGGTGGAAGAGGTCAGAGGGTTGAGTGGAAATTGGAGGGACTGGCCTGCAGCCAAGCTGGAGATTATGGAGGTGGGCTGAGTTCTGGCTTCTTCCTGAGGAGCTTCCGAGAGGTCTTTCCTGGGGAGAGGTGAGGTCAGGGTGGTGGGAGAGAGACCTTTGACATACCCCATGGACATGAGTTACACGACTTTGGCACTGAACTCAGATGAAATCAGCTGCCCTTGCAGGACTCTGTGTCCAGTGTCTCTGACACTTCTGGGACATCTCAGTCTTTTCTTGCCTTCATTGATAGAAGCAGTGCATTTTTTGCATGTGGCCACTTCCTTGCCACATGGCCATTATGTACTTGTATCTCAAAGCCCCACCACATGACTCCCTTCTTTACTTTTCCACCTCCTGCCTTGTTGTTTTTCTTCACTTGGGATTTTTTTCCTTAGCAGAGGAGAGTATTGGGCTGGGATCTATCTCAGACTGTTTGTCCTTGAAGCATTTTCTGAAAGCAAAGCCTTGGTGTGTCTAAACACTTTATATCACATATAACACATTATAGGGATATCACCCCTTAGACTTGCTGTGCATCTCAATACTGAAATGTGGTTATCCAGGAGGTGACTCTTCCCTTTGCACAGACAGCCTCATCCCAAGCCTATCTTTGCAGAAGTGAGGTCCTTGCTCCAATTTAAATTCATCCCTTCCTTTTGCCACTGGCACCTCACCCCTGTTTTATGTATGAGGCATGTTGCCAAAAGAAAATTAAGAAAGGAAAATATCAGTCTGGTGTCTTCAGCTGCATTGACTGGTCAATGGTTCCTCAGGGGTATGAAAACTTCTACAACACATCTCAGACAAACACTGGAGCAGTGGCCAGTTGTGGGTGCCCTGTCCCTGGAATTGTCCAAGGCCAGGTGGGACAGGGCTTGGAGCAACCTGGGATAGTGGAAGGTGTCCTTGCCCATGGCAGGGGGTTGGCACGAGATGAGTTTTGAGGTCCCTTCCAACCCAAACTGTTCTCTTGACTCTAGGATTCAAGGATTCCATGACTATGATCAGCTACAAAGAAATTTTGGCTTTCTCTAGTAAAAAAAAAAAGAAAAAAATAAATTATGGATTATCAGGAGAGGAAAGTTTGTCCTGGAGCATCTTCCCTTTGTTCTGCATTTTCAGTGCAGCTTCAAAAAAGCATACAGGTTCTTCAAATAACTGAAGTGCTATACTTTCCTTACAGGAATAGTTTCCCCAGCATGAACTTTGAAGCAGAGATTCTGACAACTCCACACGATAATTCAGGTATTTGGGAGAAAAAAAAAAAAAAAAAAAGAAAGAGATTAAAGTAAAATGCCCACTCAGATTGCTATCACTACAAACATGTTTTCATTCTTTTGGAGTTAGAGGTTGTTTATTAAAAAAAAAAANAAAAAAAAAAAAAAAAAAAAAAAAAGAACTACAAAGAAGCAGGATGGTAAATTGAATGCAATTCAGGTGATATCAGGTTTATATTAGGGTAGAGTTCAAAGTGTTGAGGATAGACATTGATGCCTTTACCTCCAGTAGGGCTGGACCAGGAACACAGCTGCCAAGGACATGTGGTTTGGAAACAGCAGAGACATTCAATTTGAGATTGCAGTGTCCTGGATGAGACATACAGGATTTTCTTATTAGTGGTGACTAAAAGCAGGTGATAAAAGTGAAAGGCAAAAATGAGGATGAAGATGTTCTGCTGAGTCCTGTCCTTCATCCTCATTTCATTTAAGAGGAATAACTGTTTTTTTTCCCACTGAATGATCCCTTTTCATTGAGCATTGATCTTGTAGGTGAAGGCTGCACTATAAGTGCCCTCCTACTGCAGCCCATTGTCTGAGACAGACTCAGCACTGCAGGGCATCTTCTCATGAGCCTCAAGTCTCAGTCCTGCCCTCAGCCCTGGGCAGCTGGCCAGAGCCTGTGCCCTGGAAACAGCCCTGTCTTTAGGATGGGACAGCAGGAAAGGGACACTTCGCAGTAATTGCTTGGAACCCCTTGAGTGTTCCTGGGTTTTGGCTCAGAGGGAGAGATCTTGGTGTCAGTCACCCACATTTGAGCAGGAGCCCATTCAGGTGAAATGTTTTGCCATCAGTTTCCCTCCTGGCTGTGAGCTGCAGGTCCCAGCAGGGAATTCACCTCCCTGGCAGCCCATTTCAGTGCCCTGCTGTGGAGAGTCACAACGGAGATGCACAGGGTTGGCTGTTTTTGCTGCAGGTGGCTGTTTGTGCTGCATCACCCCTCCTGGGAAGAGCTGCCCATCTCAGTCACACTGTCCAGCATGGGCACGAGTGATGGCCCACAGGTCTGGACCCACTGTGTGATTCCCTTCACCTTTTCCTTAGTCTTCCAGAAAACCCCTCCAGTTCCATCCCTTCTTGCAAACAGAGTGCCCCACATCTGGCTAAGCATTTTGGAGACATGTTCCTCAGGCCGTCCTGTAATGATGAGTCACTTAGCAAAACAGGCTGATGTCAAAGAATAATTTTTGAACCCTGAGTGTGAACAACTTGAAAAGTGGATCTGCATTGTTTTCCCAGATTTCTGGCTCCTGTTGGGTTAGGTTGGGTTTCTCCCATGAGGTAAGTGCTTTGACCCTTCACCTGCCTCAAAGCCTCTAACATGCAATCTGTATTTGTTTCCCAAGAGCTCTACATGATCCCTCCCATGAGAAGCCTCACGGCTGAGGAGTATGTGGAGGCCTTTAAGTCATTCTTGGATCACTCAACAGAGCACCAGTGCATGGATGAGTTCAACAAGGAACAAATGCCCAATATCATGGCTGGGTAAGGAGCACTTCCCCCGAGGTGGGAAAGCCATCTGTTATCATGGGAGTCAGCAAAAGTATTTAAGGATTTTTTGGGGCAGGAATGAACTTTAAATGCTTTTCAGTTTTACATCCCCTAATAGTGGCTTTTAGGATGTTCTGTTTAATGACTCCAGAGTATGTGGTGTTTCAATTAATACACTGTACTGCCTCTCAGCTTATGTTAAGGAAAGACTCAAGACCTCATTCTCATGTCCATCTCTTTTCATTAGCTGATTTTCCAAGGATTAAAGTTGGGGTTTTTTTGGTTGTTTGTATTTTTTCTTCTGAAAGAAAGCCCTCTTGTGCTTTCTCCTTGCTTTTGGGACTTCATCACATCCATCCAAACAGAAACACATCTCTAATTCTCTCCTAGTGGCTAATTTGTGGTTTTCCCAATCCCCTAAGACCTCCTTATTTCTATCCTAAGTCGATTTGCATTGCTTAAGTATCAAATTATAATCAGTTTTGTAAAGTATTGATGTAATATCTTAAGGCTGGATAACTGCAGACAGCTTCAGAACAGCCTAGATCCAAAGCACAAGAAAGTCCTTTCAAGTCTGGGTAATTTTTGGATGTTATAGGAACTGTATTTTTCTCCATTGAGGAAAAAAGTTTAGGCGGGCAAATTTTATTCTACAGATCAGATATATGTATAAAATAAGCAATAAAATAATAATCATTAAGGATTATATTAAGAATTTTTGATTGTGAATTTAAATCACGGAAAACATTGTGGCTTTCTATGATGCTGATTTTGGGTTTGTCAAAGGGTCTTGACCCTCATTAGGGCTGAAGCTCCTGGACTTGCTCACACCCTTCAGGACTTGCTACTCATCCCCACTCCTGTGGAATCATTACTGTGGTGTCTCCTGAGTGTGTTTGGGAAACTCAATCCCTCAGCACAGTCCATGCCTGAGAGCAGAGAAAGCCATAAATCATGTCAGAGCATGGCTGCTATTAAATATTCTGCTAGGAAGCATGTGACTGGAGTCTTTGAATAAGCAATTTTTCTAAGGTAAAAATTATTGAAGATTCAGACCCTCCTCCCAGTTTCAATCCGACGTTAATGTTGGTAAGAGATGATTTCCAGTCACCTGGATAGCCTAATGGTTTTGCTTTTTCTGGGTATTAGTATCCAATATTCCCTCCTGAAGGTGCTGAGGTTTTCCCCAGCAGAGCCATCCCAGTCAGGTCCAGCCCCTTTGCCCTGGGGTTCCCAGAGGCTTTTTTGCACAGTGCCAGCCTGAAGAAATCTCCTGGGCAAAGGGTGAGAAACTCTACACCATGATACCTACTGTACTTTGAAATATGAGCTGGCTGGTCTGGGCAGGTTCCTGCCATGCTGGTTATCACCAGGCTCAAAAGAGATGATCAAATTTCTGTCCCAATTCACGTGCATAACGTGAAAATTTCCAGGCTGACGTGTCATCCAAGCTGTAAGCATGAAAACATGGAATTGTGTGATACTAACTCATGTGTGTTTATCCTTTCAGTCTTGGGACTGGGAAATCAACCATCAGCGTTCTGGGAGTTGGGAGTGGCACAGGTGAGGAGTGTGGGGATGGGGCATGGGGAGCAGAAGGAGATACTGAAGAATTGGGCAACGAGGATTACTCAGACATTGATGACAGCAGTTCCCACTGAAGCACAGAAGGGCAGAAGGAAGAGTGGAATTGGGATAAGAGGAGTGCTCCTTCCCTTCCTTCCCTCTCCATCTCCCTTCTGAAACACTGCTGCTCAGATCTTTCTGGACAGTGAGAAATGTATGATTTTGGCTTAGTTTCTGCCTCTTGGTGACTCTCACCTGACTTTATTTGCCTGAAAACAAGGACTCCTCCTTCTGGTTAGGTACAAGAGCATCTTCAAACCTTGTTGGAGAGAATTAGATACATTGGAGAGGTTCTTTCCACCCCAAATCCTGCCTTAGACTATCCCTCCAAAGGGATGTCTCCTTTTGCTTTGCTTTTAGGGATCTCAGAGGCCAAAGGCTGGGCAATGCCCTGCCCTCAGCAGTGCAGAACCACCTGGCCACAACCATTAGCATGGGTCTGCATCAGCTTTTTCAAGATGTTTCTTTGTTACTGCTGTGTTTTTGCCCAGTGATAAGCAGGGTTTAACTGCAAATGATATTTTTCCCCAGAGAGAAACCTATCCTTTGGAAAAATAGCTTTAAAGTTGTTCTAAATGCATTTGTGTTTAAAAAAAGCCCGAACAACAAAACAAAAAAGTGGTGAAACAGCCAACTTTGCTCCTAGGGAAACTGGGAGAAAATAAAGAGTAGAGAAAAAAAAGCAGTGGTTTGATTTGTCAGAGTTTACTTCTGCTTTGAAAAGTATTTTCAGCTGAATTTTAAGTGCTAATACTTTCAAATGAAAGCATTTTTCTCACTTTTTTTGGATTTGTTTTCCTGAGTAAGAGAAAATTAGCATTTGATTGTTTTCCCCAACTGGGAATATGTTGGAGCATATGAGAAACCAAGCAGGAAGAAATGATTCAGTTCTCAATTACCCTCTATTTTCATTAAGTAATATAAAACAGAAATTCTGACTCCACAAAAGCACAAGGGGGAAATGAACTTTTAGCATCGTCCTTAATTTTCCTTATGTCCTCTTCAGAGGAGGTTTTAATGGGAAAATAAACCCTCTAAAATTTCCTGTGTTTCCTGAGTGAGTGCTCCTCACAGATGCCAGGACAGGGGTCCAGACCTGCACCCCTCAGCCTGCCCACAGCTGCAAGAGCTGAGCTTCTGGGGCTGGGCAGGGAGTGAGCTGGGATGGCACCCAGTAAAAGGTGATATCTGATCCCTGACCTTTTCAGAGGTGGACTCTGGTTTCACAGAGCCCCCCAAATTAGTTTAGTTGATGAAAATATTAATGGGGATTAGTGGCCGACTCCACATCCTGAAGGCCTCTGTTGTGGTCCAAATCACATTTTCTCACTCACCTCATGTTTTCTCATGGCTGGTTTAACCCTGAGCTGGAATTTTCCAGTTGCAGAGAGGTTCCAGCCCTGTCCCAGCCTTGCTGTGGTCAGTGCTCAAGGGTTGTTGCTAGCAGGGCAAGCTGCAGCAGAGAAGTTCCTGCCCTAGAGTGCTGCACTTTACTGTTTGTTTCTACAGACACCCTGGTTGAAGATGTTATTAGCTGCTCTTGCAAACAGAGCAAGATTAAGGGATTAAGGGATTAAGGGATTTTACAGAGGTGGAATGAAAAAAACCCCAAACCCAAACAGTTTTTAAGATACCCACCTGCTGTTGATAGACCCATTTTCCTCCATCAGTGGCTCCAGGGCACGGGGCAGCAATGCTCTGCCTCTGGCCCTGCCCCAAGCCTGCAGGCAGCTCTAAGAGCTGGTGCACCCCAAACCAGGCACTTACAAACTGGCATCTAGAACTGTTACAAATGATTCAGCTGCTTGCTATTGGGATCTTCCTTCCTGTTAGCAATATTAGTCCCTGCACCCACCTTCAAGGGATGCAGCCACAGCCTCTTCCATTGAGGATTTGGCTGGGCCTGCCCTGCTGCCACTGCGTTCCTCACGGGTCTGGGATGTTTTTTTCTCTAATTTCAAAAGACTCACTACTTCCTTGGATGTTCCTGTAGTGCTGGCATGGCTGGTATTTCCCTCCTTGAATTCTATGTACTGCAGCACCTGCCAAAGAGACGGCCCTTCCCGTGGCTGGTGCTTCAGCTGAAAGAGCAGGGAGGATGCAGATCTCCTATCAAGGCCTCTCTGTGTGACTTTTGCAAGGCCAGGACTATTTTTAGGCCCCACCATCAGCTACAGACAGGATTCTTGCAGAGGTCTCATCAAGGTGGATGCATCTGCTGTTTATTTACGTGCTTTGAAGTGAACCAGGGGGACTCATACACTTGGCATGTCATGGCATTTCTGGGAAATAAGCAGCGTGATCTGTGTCACCTCAGAAGAGGCTGGAAATTTCCTAGTACAGGAGGACAGACTGCTGCTTGCTCCTCCAGAGCTTACACAGCAGCACAGGGGCACCAATAGCTAAATTTGCAGGGCACTTCCACACAAATATGTGTGTCTCTACCTGTATTTCCAAGACAACCATCAGTTATTTGATGCTGAGGCCATGTAGACAATTCCCAAAGAGGGAGGATCGAAGATACTGCATGCCAGTGGGTTTTTTCTCTTGTGATGCAGATTCCCAGGTCTTGGGGCTGTGTCACAGCAGCCACTGGGTCCCTGTGAGAGCCCCCAAAGCCATGGGCCACCCCACACTTGGTGGTCTTACACAGCTGTGTCAGCTGCATCCCTGCACCCATTAAAACTTTGTGGGGTTGTTGAGAACTAATGCTTCATGGTTATTTTTGTAAACAGTGAGCTGTGATTGTTGATCTGTCTGTCCCATGATCCAGGGTATTGCCATTAGCAGCTTTCTGTGCTGCTGCTTGTCTCTGCCTTGTTCTCAGGCTCCTCTGTACCTCTGTGTTAGCTGGAGCAATACAACACCATGCTAAGAGTATCACCAGGCTATGCCACTGTGTTCTTTGTGCCACAAAGCAGAACATGCCTCACTTCTGCTGGGGGATTTCCTGGCAGGAGTGGTGGCACTGGCACCCTTCCATCACATTTACCTGCTTTCTGAAGTAGTGGATTTGTGTTTATTGAATAGGTGAGCAGGATTTGAAAATGATCAGGATACTGCAGGCTGTGCACCCGGGGGTCTCTATTGACAATGAGATTGTGGAGCCCAACCCACAGCATGTGGCAGCTTACAAAGGTAAGGCTACACCTGCTGCCTGGGTTGTAGCAAGGACCATCCATTTGAATGATGGGGTTTCTGCTATTTTATGAAATCCATGGTTTTCTTCTACTTTTTGAAACAGAGCTGGTGAACCAAGCTCCAGACCTGCAGAATGTTTCTTTTATTTGGCACCAGCTCACTTCCTTGGAGTATGAACAGCAGGTGAAGGAAAAAGGCATACATAAGAAATTTGACTTCATCCATATGATCCAGGTAATGGACATTAACACAGGACTGTTGGATTTAACTACCCCCTTCAGTTCTGCTGAATGCTTGATTTTAGGACCAGAGCTGAGCACAGATCTCCCATAGCAATTCTGCAGAAGCTCTACAAACACCAAAGCTGGCAGTGCTCAGTGCTGTGAGGTGTCCCTAAATGGGCATGTGGAATCAGGAAAGGCTGGGAAGCATCTGGAACAGAATTTAAAACACCTTTAAAGAAAGGGTTTAAGCCTTTGGAGGGTCATTGCACTGTGGAGGAGGAATAATGGCTGTGTGTCACTGTCTCTTCTAGATGCTGTACCGTGTGGAGGATATTCCCAATACTATCAAGTTTTTCCACAGCTGCCTCGACCATCATGGTAAACTCCTGATCATAATTTTATCAGGTAAGGGAGACCTTCTATTTTTTTGCTTCATTGCTAGAGTTTTGGAGAGTTTTGTAGATTGAGAGCCACAAATATTTACCTGGGGATGTCAGTGGTGCTTATTCTATAGCAAATAACTAAAAAAAAAGAGCTGGATTTCATATGGAGAGTGAAATCTTGGGCTTAGCCTTGGGCCCCAGTGTCTGATGGGGCCACTTAGGCACAGCCTGTGTGCTCTTGCTTCCCTGCATATGGAATTGATGTAGCAGACAGAAGTGTGGCTGTCCATGAATGAGGGTCAATCCTTGCTCATGGTGAAATCAGCACTGTAAAAACAACCTCAGCTCTGGGTGGACTCATCCTAAGGGCTCTTATCTTTGGACAGCAATGACCCAGACCCCAGAAGGACAAGAAATGCTGCCAAGAGCTGCAGACTTTATGGCAGGACAGGAAAAAAGAGGCACCACATGATGGCACTGCTTAGAAGAATAGAGTGTTTCCTCCTCCTCTGTACCATTCATGAATCCCCACCTCATGGTGTGGTGGATAAAGCACAAATTCCCATGTTCCCCATTGAAACTGCCTCTCACATTGCCTGTAGGCTGTTTCCCTTGCTGTTTGGGGCTGCTGTTTGAGGTGTGTATTGTTCAATGAACTTATAATCGAGGTTTGATGTGTGAAAACATCTGGACTCTTTTGGCTAAGGGACAATTAGGAGGCAGTGTGGATGTTCAGGCTCAGGACATTCGTACCTGTGTGTGTATCCTTCCTTCTGGGCAAATTCAGTGCTGGAGACATCTAGGAATTTCCTTTACAGGACAGTTTTGGAATTTTACCCTTCCTTCTGGGCAAAGTCCATGCTGGAGACATCTCCCAGGAGTTTTTTTTCAACAGGACAGTTTTGGAGGGAGGGCTGAGGGAGACCAGGGTTTTATGAGGTGCAGATTTTGTAAGCAGACTCACGTAAGGGGAAGCTCTCCTCCTGCCCCTGTCCAGGGCTGGGCCGGCAGAGAGGGAGCTTTGTCCAGCTCGTTTCAGAGTAGATTAGCTGGTGTTTGGCTGCCTTGGCTTTGCCAAAGTAACCCTCCCCGGTGCCCCGGCAGACAGCAGCGGCTGGGCCAGCCTGTGGAAGAAGCACCGGGACTGCCTGCCCGCCACCGACAGCGGCCACTACATCACCTGCGGCGGCATCACGGAGGTGCTGCAGAGGCTCGGCGTGGAGCACCGCGTCTACGAGTTCCCGTCGGGCTGGGACATCACCGAGTGCTTCATCGAGGGGGACGCGGTCGGAGGCCGCATGATGGATTTCCTGACGGGCACAAAAAACTTTCTGGGCACGGCCCCGCCGGCGCTGCGGAGGCGGCTGCAGGAGGCTCTGTGCCAGCCCGAGTGCAGCAGCACCAGGGACGGCAGGGTCATCTTCAGCAACAACCTCAGCATGATCGTCGTGGACTCCTAGAGCCCGCAGCTTGCCCGGACTCGTTTTTTAACACTCTGTGCTTTCACTGGGAGCTCCGCTTTTCTGTGAGGCGAAGCCCGGGCTCCGTGAGGCGAGACCGGGGCTCCGTGAGGCGAGACCGGGGCTCCGTCAGGCGAAACCCGGGCTCCGTGAGGCGAGACCGGGGCTCCGTGATGCGAAGCCCGGGCTCCGTGAGGCGAGACCGGGGCTCCGTGATGCGAAGCCCGGGCTCCGTGAGGCGAGGCCCGGGCTCCGTGAGGCGAGGCCCGGGCTCCGTGAGGCGAAGCCCGGCGGCACCGCCGTTGTCGCTGGGAGGAGGTGGCAGCTCCTGTGCTGGCCGTGTACAGACCCGCTGCTTCCAGGTGTGCCAGGACAAAACCAGCAAGATGTCCCTGCTGCTTTGTACCCAGGTCGTGTCCCTGCACCCAGAACTCTTAAGTTGCTCTGCACTAGGCTATTTCACGTGGTTTTATCAGCATAGGCATTTACTGCCCCGAGTCTCTCAGCGTCTCACAATATAGACATGTCTTAAAAATTTATCAGCCTTTTTGTTTGGAGGATATTTTGGAACCCAGGATGATACTTGCCCTGTGCTCTTTCAGGCAGACATTAATTTTGTTACTTTCTTACTACTGTTTGTCTCCATATAAAATAAAAGCAATCTTAAACCAAAAAAAAAAAAAAAAAAAAAAAAAAAAAAAAAAAAAAAAGTCATCTGCTTCTGCATATGTGGGATTATAGAAAATGAAGAGCAAAGAGGTCATTGAGTTAAAACAAACAAAAAAAATATGCAAAGTACCACTTTATGGAAGCATTAAGGGTTTCTTGTAAGTGAGAAAGATGGGCCCGAGGATGTGGAAGAGCTGGGAGCGAGCTGCAGCTTGTCCTTGTGCTGCAGCCCTGGGAGGCAGCTTGGCTCTCTTGCAGCAGCATCACTGCAGCACAGCAAAACAGCACCAACGGCACTAAAATGTGATATATTTAGTTAAAATCTTAATATAGATGAGTTAAGACTATTTCCCCAGGGCCCTGAGTTGTTCAGAGGGCTGAAGGAGGTGCTGCCAGGCCAGCCAGCTCCAAAGGGAGATGCCACACTGGATGAGGTTTGGTTCTGCTTTTGGCACCGTGGTGCTGTGCAAACCTTGGACTGACATGTGGGGAAAGCTGCCTGCAGTGTCAGCAGCCCCCGAGGTGGGAAAACAGCAGCTCAGGTGGGAAATACCTGCAGGCACAGGAGCCATCTCCAGGTCTGATTTGTTCCATGCTTAAGCTGGGTAGGACACACCTATGTGTACCTGGAGGGGCTCAGGTTGAGGTGTGGTGTGGATCAAATGGCTTCTTCCAGCACAATGAGCACATGGGTTGTCACACTGGCGTGCAAGACATTTCATGTGTTTGTCACCCAGAGTCCTGCTGATCCTGCTGAAACTGTCCCACCCCACCCACCTCAAAGCTGTTACTGCCAGGGGCAACATCACCCTGAAAAGGTAACAAACCTGTGGATTCATTGTGTCTCCACTCTATCCTTTGGTTTTTTGGGGTATTTTTTCAGATTTGGGTTTTATCATCTCTTTTTGAAATGCAGCCATTTTTACTGTAACAGGAAAAATGAGTAAAATAATAGGAAAACAGTAGCATAATATCATGTCCCTGGCAGGACTGAGGCACCCTGGCCTGCAAGTACTATTTCTGTCAGTTCCAGAAACATCAGTCAAAACTGGACAACCTCCTCCAGAGTACCCCATACCTGTGCACAAGCTTTTCCCTTTGATCCATCCCATTGTTTATTCCATAGGCATCTTCTTTGCTGGTGCTGGCTCCCAGGACTGGGCAGGGAGTGAATAGCTGGGCTCTTGGACAGGCTCTCAGCACTGCTCCTATCAGTGTTCTCTTCCAGTATGAATTCCCACAGTTTATTTCCAATCAGCAGTGATGTCTCTGTATCTTCCTGGTAAATTAAGAGGAAAAACAAAGTGTACCACAAACCAGGCTTGCTTCAAAAAAAATCTCCCTGTTAGTGGAGAAATTTGGCACAATACAGGTTTGCCAAGATCTCCCCCAGCCCAAGAGGTTTTCCACCCCTCTTTGGAGTTTCCTGTGCAGACAGACACATTTCCAGTAAGCATGTACTCAGCAAGACCCATCTGTGAGCACAAAATTTACCCACACTATTGTAAATCAATGCACAAATGCTGAAAAAAGGGGAGCACTTCAAAGCAGACTATTTAGTGACAGGCTGGGGAGATGAAACAGGGCACCTCATTAAAAACACAGCTGATCAATGCTTTATATGTAATTTTTCCTTTGATTCTTCAAAAAGCAAGTAGTTTATCAACAACTCTGCTTGTATACCTGGAATAAATAGCATCCTAAGTGTCCCATCTGTTGACATATTTACTCTTTGGTGAACATGCTGTTTAATAACTATTTGTTTTGCTTTCTAAAAGATGCTCTCCTCCCATGCAGAATTTCAGAGTGTGCTTCCCCAGCAGCAGGAGTGTGGCCACGAGAGGGCTGCAGCAGTCAGCAGAATAAATCCACCTCCCAAAACACTGGAAATGCTGAGCTGAAGCAGCAGAACCAAAGTCAGGCAGACAAATGTGTTCAGCTTCCTTTGCTGGCTCATCACATCCTGATCCCAGCAGTTGGGACCACACTTTTTTCTGCTGCAGTCACAGGCTCTGACTGATTCTGGGCTCTGCTTTGTAAAAAAGTCACGATGGCACAGCTCAGCTGCCACAAGGGATGCAACAGAATCTGATTTTGGGTTGGTTTTGTTTTCTCACAGCTTGGCTGCCGCTGGAGCTCAGGTCTGTGGACAGGGACCCAGGAGTGACAGCTCCAGGGAAAGGGAAACATCAGGAAGGGGATGGCAGGAGTGAGAGGCTGCTTCAGCCTCAGCTTTGAGCCAAATCAGCCCTGCTGAGCTCACTCCAGGAGCAGCCCTATTCCACAATGACAGTTCCCAGTTAGTGAGGAGCCAGTCCCTGTCTCCCAGAGGGAACTGTGATGCTCCATCAGCACGAGTTTGTTCCAGCCAAGGGAGAATGCTTTGTGGACAGCCATGCAGTAAGCTGCCCTGTGCTCTCTGCAGTAGAATCAATGCCTGCAAAACCCAAACTGTACGGTTTCACATGGAGCAGTTGCAGATTTTTTCCTCATTTCTAGTTCCTAATATGCCCATTTCAGTGCACAGCTCTGATTGTGTTACAGTCCCTAAAAATGAGCTACAGAGAACAACACTTTACAACGCCAAGGATGGATGATTTTAGTTTTACTGGCCCTTGGTACAATTTTAGTTTTACTGGGCCTGTACACAGTCTTGGGGGCTGAGTGGTTTGCCTTTGAAGTGTTAAGGCTTCTCTACTCATGAATATCATCAGGGGAGGGAAGGTTGCATAGGAACTGCAAAATCTGGTTGCTGATTTCGGAATAATCTCATTGAAAAACAAGCTCAGTAAAATACTGCAGCATATACTGAAAAGATTATACTTAGTCTCAGTGAGGGGGGGAAATAAAGAGGCTGAACTTTTTTTCCCTCCCCCTTCAACATTTTCCCACAGAAATCTGTTGAGGCTTATATCAAGCATGTAGGATTGTGCTCACCTTTTTGGAGCTTACAAAGGCCTTTGTAGGAATGATAACCTCCTGGACATAGCTCTAGAAAGGTGTTTATCATCCTGCTTTTAAAATGGATTTTTTTTTTCAAGGTTATACCCTCCAGACTGAGGATGAACATCTAATCCAAGTCTAAAAAATATCTTTCTTATGGAGCATCACTCCTTGTAGTCACTCCCCTCCCTTACTGAAGTATCAATAGAAACTTAAATCTTGCTAAATGGAGAAAGTCCTCTTAGGCAGAGAATTTGTTGTTCATCCCCCATTCTCCTTTGATTCCTTGTTAACAAGAAATAAATAAAGAAAGAAACAAATCCCTCCAAGAAAAATGTTTGGAGTAGAAGCTCCAGCTGGAAAGATCTCGTGCCTGAGGAGGGTTTGTGGAACATGTGAGATGGCACGATCCCAGTGGGGCTTTTCTTCTCATCTCTGAGAAGGAACAGGGAACAGCAGAACAGGAGTTTATTTCCACTCCCCACTTCTGATGACACATTTGATTACACCTGCCAGCAAATTTCTAGAGAAAACATATGTTTTGTCATCCATTGGAATGATGGTACCTCTGGTGAATTTATAAATGTGATAAGGAAATTTTCAGAGCGGTCTCTAACTCCCTATTGCTTTGTTAACATTTTTTAGCATCCTATTAATCACTCTGTATGTATCTGTCAACAGCTGATATTATGGATTAAGGAAGATTACAGCTCATTGCTCCAGTGGCTATTTTCTTTAGAATTTAACTCCACGGGCACTTTGCCATTTGCCTCCCTCTGACAAAACCAGCCCCTTGCTTTTGCAAACACTTTGCAGTGCTTCCCTGAATAAGAGTGGGTTTACTTTAAAAAGTATCAAAAGTGCTTATCCAGAAGGGAAATGTTTTGATTTTATTATTTCTGGAAGAAGAGCTAATAGACTTTCAGTGCTGAACAAAGAGTCCAAGGTCCTGATTTACAGGTGTTTCCATGTAGATAAATGCTGGCTTTGTTTTGTCATGTCACTTCTTATTTGGGGAAAGGGGATGTTATTTGAGGAAATTCAGAAAAAAGTTCTACAGGTTTAATAAATTTAACTCATAGACTTTATCCATTATTTACTATCAACTACAGGTCATTCTCCAATTCTATGTATTTGTTCTCCACTCTGGGATATAAAGAAATGCATGTGAGTCCTATGATGCAACACAAAGCAGAACTAACACAGGAGAATCAAAAAACTCACCCATGAATATACTTCAGACTAAAAATTATTCACCCAAACTTACCCCCTTGTGCCAGGACTTGTTTTTACACATAAAAACAATAATGTCTAAAATACCAGTTTTGATCTAGACATTCTTCCTGAGCTTATTTAATTCTTACAGCATGTCTCCTTAATTGCTCCTTCCTGTGGCAGAGCATCTCCCCACCACAGCCTCATCCCAAAGCAGCCAAATTAAAGAAAACTTTCCTCCTGTGCTCAGAAGATGCAGGGTCATGGCCAACCTTGGTTCTGGCTCACCTGAAATTCCTGCCAAATGTTAATGCAGATTTCTTGCTTCAGAGCCTCAGGTGACACAAAGCTCCTCCAGGTGTTTTACTGGGAGCTTCTCACCCCCATTACAAAAGTCTCAAAACAGAGCCTGCCTTCTCTGCACTTTGTGTAAATTATCCCTGGGCCACTGCTTAATGTTTATTATTTCTGATGCTTTGAAATTTTAAACTGAAGGCATTAATATAACCTATAGTACAAGGCCAGGTAAAGGGGTTAATTGGAGAAGTTCTTCATTTGCTGTATGGGAGAGCTGTATTTTACTGCCCCTAACACCCAGCAAATACAGTCCCCAAATTCATTCTTGTTTTGGTGGGAATTTAAATAAATCTTCCAGTTCCATCTCTTGGCCACAAATTGCTTCTGAACATAATTAGCCTTTCCACTGGTACTGGAGCCTTGTTTATTTATGTGTTAGTGTAGGAAGTGTAGGAATATATAAAATTTCACTCAGGCTTAGACAAAAACTCCTCCTTGACCAGAATCCTTTACTTTCAAGGAAAGGAAGGAAAGTAAGGAATATAGAAAACAGTCAATATTCTATATTTTTCTTATACTTTCCCCACCCTCCGCTGCCTTTTGGAAACCTGTTGGTCAAGGGCCTCCTGTGCATACAGGCAGACATCCCTCCTCCTTGCCTTTTCTCACTCATTTCCCTGATTTCTTTCCATGCGTTTTGCAAAAATAGCCAACAAATAAATTAATTTCAATACCTCTGCACAGTCACTTTTTATCTTGGTGAAAGATACCTCCTTTTTTTGTATAATTTCCTCTAGTGTGAAGATCATCTGGCCAACATTCATAAACACCCTGATTCATAAAACACCTTCTGATTCCAAAAGCAGCCTAGAAATTATTTCAGAGATAATCTACTGTTCAAAATCTCTCATTTGGCTATTGAACAGAGAAAAATTTAAGTCTGAGAATGCAAAGGAAATTTCATGTTTGTAATTAAGGGCTTCCCCTGTTCCCAGAGTATCTGTATTTGCATGGGGCCCTGCCATGGGCTTCCCCAGGTTGGCCATGATCACTTCATCTTGTTTGGAACCAATTTTCCATCTTTAAACCCTTCCTTTCCTTGCAGGCAGGTCATGAGGCTGGATCCATTACTGCAAGCGAGAGGTTTATTACTGAGGTGATAAGTGTCATGCCAATACAATAGTAATAATAAATAACTCCTCTAAAAGTGTAAAAGGGCTTGACATTATTAATTGCATTTCAAGCTCTTGCAGCGTGTGTGGATCAGGATTGAATGCAGAACAGACCAAAGGGGTTTTTTTCTTGCTTGCATTTTTGCTCTTTGGAAAGAAATGTGTTTTGTTCAGCTGAAATGTCCTCGGTGCACTGAACCTTCAACAAACCTCTCCTCACCTGTGCAAGCCCCCATCCCTCCCATCAGAGCTCAGATGTCCCTGCTGGGATGCAGAGATGGAGGGACACCCCTCTGACAGGCAGGGAACATCTTTCTTTCCTTTTTTCCCCCTTCAACAGCAAATGCAAATGCTCTAAATCTCCTCAGTCCTAAGTAGAGATGGTGTCAGATGACTTCGACAGGGGGTAATGCTTTAGATGCTTATAAAATGTGATTTCCTGCATCTCTCCTGCAGGCTGTCATCCACTGATCAATGTGCAGAGGGCTCACAATGCCCCAAAAGCGACTACAGCTCTTGGTTACAGGCAGAAATTGGTCCCAGGTGCTGCAGGGCTCTGGCACAAAGCATTGCACCAAGGCTGCCTTGTACATCTGAGCTGAGATGCTCACAGGTAAGTTCTCTGAGCAAAAGGAGGTCACATCAGCAGATTTAATGTGTCCTTTGAAGCTCCTGCACCTCATTTTCTGTCCTCTGCTGTAACATTTATCTTCTCTTGATCATTTAGTAACGGGCAGTTGTTTCATTACAATGGAAATAAAAATAGTTGACACACAAGGGCGGAGTTTTGCCTATTCAGAGTGACAGTGAAAAGTTGCACTCCGGAGTTGGCTTGAATAGAGTGAACATTATTAAGTGGTGGCATGAAAAAGACCTCTCAAAGGAGATAATGCCTTCATCCAATTAATCCTTCCTAATGAACTTACCCTTCAGAGGTGGGCAGAACAGTTTCAGCGTGAGGTTTGCTTCCTGTGATCATTTGTGCCAATAAAAGTCTTGCAAGGAAGCTGATGAAAACTGATGTGAATGTGCCTGAAGTGAATGTATTTTGATATTTGACTTGTCATGGAAAGAAAAAAAAAGAGTGGTTTGTACTTTTCAACCTGATCTGTCATTGTGCTCTCTCCTGGTGATCCCATTCTTTAATAACTCCTCAAATTATAATAAAGCTCCAAGGCATCCACTTCCCTTTGAATTTGCAGCTGAGAAAATTCCATGTTTGAAACACTTGGAAATGGAGTTCTATTTGATAACCTGTATTTTTGAGGTGGGTAACTACCTTGGTGAACACCTTGATGGTAATTCCAGTAATAGTCTAAAAATACTCTTCAGTCTCTGAGAAATTTGGATTGAGGAAAGAATCCTTTTCCCGCTATGTTATAATGATACTTTGCACTCAGGCACATTCTTTTATCAAAGCATGTTTTATTCATCAATGCACCAGGCCCTCAATTGGTTTTGTTTAATTGTGACTCTCTTTATACCACAGGCTTGGAAGTCCAACTGTGACATTTCATTGCTGCTTTTTCCTGTGCTTTGGAGATCTCAGGAAAGAAAGTGCCAGAAAGGGGAAAAGAAATGTGAAAAGTTCAACCAAAGCAGAAGTTGTCAGACTAAAACAAATCCAGAGGGAGGAAAAAAAGTCCAGAAGGATTGATAAGAAGATTTTTTAAGTCATATATTTATGATGTGTTGGTTCTTTTATAAAACTGGGAGCTTCTGTTTATCTGCAGTTAGAACTGGTTCTAAAGTGGGATACCATCTCCAAATGAGGGGACCCAAATTTATCTACCTAGCTCCTACCTCTGTTTTAATAACTCGTATTAGTGATCTGATTTTCATCATGCCAGTGAGTATTTTTGCAGCCTTGAAAAAAGAAAACATACCTGAAGGTTAGGATTTAAGCTGATAAACTGAAATTCCCAAATTTCAAATATTAACCACTACATCTTGTCCACTGCTATAAAATGATTCAGTAAAGTCATCATGAATAGCAGCTCTAAGTCTTCCCCATCTCCAATTTAAACCAGCAAAGAAGAGATCTTTAATGAGGACAATGGAGCTAATAGCTGGTGAGAAATTATTTTCCAGCTGCTACACAGTTCTGGGGTCATGATAAAATTAACCACTTTGAAGTTGTGCAGCCCAGTTTCATACCTCAGACAAAGAATTGGGATAATTTTTGCTCCTACTTCTCCTACTGCTTGTGGCATGAAGGAATGGTTTTTAACTTTGCACTTTGTTCAATATGGTAGTGGAAAAGCCAGTGCATGCAGGTGGTGGGCACTGAATGAATATTTCTTTTCATATTGTGGAAGAGTGTCTCAATCAAAATGAGATTTTTATGGCCTGTTTTTAATTTCACAGTCATAAAAATGAACTGGCAGCTTTTCCAGAGAAATGATTAGGTATCACAGAATAAAGCACGTCCCCATCAAATAATAATAACATGTCTGCTTAAGTGAAAATCTATACTAGCTCTAACAGATTTTGCTGTCTATAATTTATTTCTAGATTAATGGGTATTTTGTAGTCCACCAGTCCACTAAGTATACTTAGTGTATAATAATGCTTTTCTTAGTTATTTTTTCTGTTTCTATTCCATGTAGACTAAAAATTACTACATACATTCTTTTCAATTAATATCTTTGTATAGTTTATTTTAACAAAATCATAGTTCCTTTGCTCATCTTTGCCAGACATTTAGCCCTGGGGCTAAACCAGCCAATATGTATTTTTATTTCCCTGGTGGTCCTGTGGATGAGCTTGGATTAGAGTGGGTGCTCATCTAAATGTGAAAAACACATAAAATCACATGTAATTGCCTGAAAAGTTGCAGCAGGTTAATTAGTGCAGACTGTGGTCCTGAGCTGGACATGCAGGTGGTGCAGTGGCTGTGAGACCTGAACCTGAGCCATCATGAGGTTCAAAGCAGAGAAGGACATTTCTGCTGGCCCCAGTTTTCCATGTTCTTTGATTTGATTTCTTTAGGGCACTTTGGGATGTGCCTCAGAGCAGGCAGGGGGATTTGCTGCTCTTGTCTTCCAGAGCACAAGCAGGTCAGAGAAGACACATTCCCTGGGCTGGGTTTAAAAGCTCAGACAAGCTTTTTTGGCTCGTGGCTGAGCTGATGCTTGAGTGACTCTGATCGTAAAAGACACTGATGCATCAGCACCAGCCAACGCCAGAGCCATCTATTTACCCAGGGAAGTGCTGCAATAGATCAATGTTAAATGCTTATTTGTGCTTCACTGCCCCAAGGCACAGAAACTAATTACCAAAGATAAATTAGCCCTTGTGACAATGACTAAGAAACACACTCCCAGGATAGACCACCTTGACCACAAACACAGATAATTCTGCCTCTGATGAGGAGCAGCAGAGGGTTACACAGCTCTCCCTTCAGCCAGGGATCGCTCAGGGTGGAGTGCTGCTGGCTTTGGGAGAGATGGTGACCATTTGCTGAGCCCCTGACCTTCCCTTTTCCCTGCAGGAGTCACTCACTTGACTCCCATGTGTCTCTGTTTGCCCAGCTGTGGATTAGCAGCAGCAGTAAATAAAACACCTTATGCAGATACCAGCAGACCTGACTGATGGCAAACTGTCCCCAATGGTTTTGAGTTCACACATGAGCTTATGGGCTTTGCCTTCACACCTTGGCTGCTCAGGAACTGCAAATGCCTGTGTCACCTGTGCAGCAGTCAGTAACAAATGGAAAGTTTTCAGTTTTGGGTGTGATTACAAAGTTTTTCTAGCTAAAGGCCCTTGGTGTTTCTCATGGCAGCTGTAATCAGCAAATGAGAGCTTGTCAGAGTTGCAATAGGTTTGTAATGCCACTGCTCCAGTTATCCCTCCCCTGGACCTTTGACTTCTCTCTTCCTGCCAAATTTGGTGGATCTGAATCCAAAAATATCTACCTCCATCTTATTTCCTTATTTTCTAACTGGAGCTGAGGGACTCAGGATGGATCTCTGTGAGGCTGCAGAGCTCCTCTAAATTTTCCCTGCAAGGAAAGCAGGAGAAATCTGCTTCCATTAATTTTTTTACCCTGAGCCCTTACAAAAGATCTTGCCAGGCTAGGCACTGCTTTTTCCATGAATTGTGTAAAACCAGAGTACAAAGCCATTATGGATTCAACCCTGCTCATTGTGTCCATCATAACAATCTCAGGAGAGACCTGCAGGACTGCAGGAGGAATAACCTGAGGGGGGGAAATTTTGGGAACACTCACAGTGCCTGGGGGAGGGTCATGCTGGTGTCAATATCTGTGGGAAAGCTCCTCTGTAAGGCAGGTTGGCTAAATTGCTCTCAAAGAACTCAGAAATGACCACCCTTCCCTGTCTCCATGGGAAGTACCTCTACCAACTGATATATCTTAGCATTCCCCTTTTCACCTGGTTGTATCCCTGTGCCACCACAGACCCATCCCATGCTGGAGCAGAGCAGTGCCTCACCTGTTCCCCTGTGCCATCCCAAATTGTACTTTCAGCTCTCAAGGGTATCCATTCCTCTCAGCATCATGTCCCAGTTCTCCTCTGTACTGAAGGCACCCCCTGGGTTTGGGACATCAGCACATTTTTATAACCACAATCTTCCTTTTCTGCCAGGATCATTAAGGGGAATATTAAGCTGTGTGACTGACCCTTGAGGAAGACCCTAGAAAATGCCTCCAGGTCTGGTCTTCTCTGAGCACTCCTTGTTGCTGGATCCCAGGTATAATTAAGAGGAATAACCTGTATTTTTATAACTATATTTTAGCAAGCTAATATTTTCTAAATGTGAAAACCCCGATTGCTGCCTGAGAAAGTGAAGCATCACTCCTGTCTCTCTGACATCCTCTCTCCATGTGCTTCCCAGCCAGCAGAGCAAAGCACTGATGAAGTTTCTGCAGCCAGACTGGCAAGACCCCCTGTGCTGGTTGGGGTGGACACATCAGCTCTGGCTTCCAGGTGTGGGGACACCACCCCTGTCTCTGCCAAGCCTTCAGGAAAGGATTGGCTCCAGCTCTTAACCCGGCTGGATTTTATAGCACCTCGTTTGCAAGCCTAGAGGTCCAAACCCGCAGGTTACCCCTGGGTGGGGTTGTACCCACTCCATCAAACCTCCTGGTCCTGTCGGTGCTGTCGCAGGTAGTTTTCCATAGTTTTGGTTTCCGGCAGCAGAGGTCAGCATTGCCCTGCTGATGGACGGCCACATTCCCACCTGCAGGGAACAGCAAAGCTTCACAAAATCAGTTCTTATTATTGTTCTTTTATTGTGATAGGTCGTGTCTTTGAGCTCCAGCAGCTCCTGGAGGGGCAGGTGACGAAGCTGTGTCTCCTGGGAAGTGACAAGGGAGGCTGTGGAGCACATGCCAAGGGCTGCTCAAGGTGCCTGGGGACAGCAGAGATGTACTCAGGGTGCTGCCATGGCACCTGTGGGACACCTGTGTGCACCCAGAGATGCAACAGGAGAGAGGCTGATGCCCCCAGCACCACAAACATCCCCAAACATGGACAGGCAATGGAGCCTGGGGCCCTGGCCATGGATCTGATGTTCCCTGTTCTTATCAGGACTGCATTTATTCTGACTGATTTATGCCTTGTTAAATGGCTGAGGGATGTTATAGGCATGTGACTCAACTGTTATTGCATATAGATAATTATAGCACTTCCAAACAACCTATTGGACACTCCAGTCAGTCCATTAAATAATTACTGATTCTTTGTAAACATCCTTTTGACACAAGGTGGGTCCAGCAGAGGAAACAAAAATGTGAGCCAATCCTCCAGGGCCCTATCTAATGCCTAATTTCTCTGCTATGTCCCTAACATTTTTTCCTGAGCTGGGAAATTCATCTTTCTGACTAGGAGTAGTCTTTATTTTGAAATCTTTGGGGTTTTTACCTACATATTGAATGACTGAGCCAGGCAGTTTCCAATCCATATGTTCTGCACTGTGCTGAAGTTCCACCACCCTTGGCACATAATGAAAATATTGCACACCAACAAGCCAGCAGCTGTGCAAGTCAAACTGATTGCCTCAGTGTAGCTGTCAGCTAAAATCCCAATCTAATAATAAACCCTGGAAGTTGTTGACAGAAGTAGTTTCCATGCTGTCTGGCACTCACTGTGTGCCTCCACTTGGAGCAGGGGAATGGCACAGAGCAGAGCTGTCCCCAGAAGCACGAGTGGCCTGTGGGGACAGTGTTGGCAGCCCTGCAAAGCAAAGTGGCTTTGATGTCTCCATGGATGGACAAGGTGCTGATCAGCCTTTAGTCTGGGCTGAGGGAAGTGGCTTCTATCTTCCCCTTTGCACTCCAGGAGGTGCAGAATTTTAGGAGATAAATTTGGGCTGAATGCCTAACAAAAATAAACAGTTTGAAGGCTGGATTTGGTGTATCCTGGTAATGAAAAGGAAATTCAGGTGCAGTGGTAAACCTGGTGATCTTGGCCTTCAGCACTGGCTATGAAACTGAATATCAACATGAAATTACCTCAAACACATGTGATGTGAAAGACTTTGTGGGATTACTCAAGGGAAGCTGCCTAGGGAGCCCAGGTCTGAACTCTGTTAGAGGAATGAACCCTCTTGGCCATTCCCTCAGTGCCCCTCAGGCATTTATTGTATCCCATACATTTCTGTGCTTTCTGAAAATTTCCAGATGATTGCAAGGCCCACGAAAATTCTGTATTAGCTCCCGAATGGGAAATACACCAGAGGGACAAGGATTAACACAGCAGCTTTGGTCTCAGGACATTTGGATGTGGTGCCACATGGAGATGAAGATCTCACTGTGAGGTGGGAGCAGCCTGGGCCCTCCCTGGTCCCCTCCACCTCTCCACCCTACAGCCTGAGAGGTGTTTTCTATTGAGTTCATAAAAGAAACACCACACAGAATCCCCTGGCTGTGGCAATAGATTCAATCAGTCTCAGTCCATTAGCTTAACTAATCAATAACTGTAAGTGCCATAATGCTGTCTCCTACTTCATCACAAAAGCTGAAAACTTACAGGAGGCCACGTGTAATTACGGGCACTCTCTCCATTAACTTCAGGAGAATTAAACAGCCAATATTTGGGTGTCTGGCAGGTTACTCCTCTCAGGAAAGCTGGCACATCCAACTCAAACAGAGCTGATTAATGGAGAAAAAAAAAAGGCTTATTTTTGTGGAGGCTTTTCATGGCATTATCATGTCACTGTCACCCCAGCAGCTCAGGATCTGTTTTGGATGGCAGACCTGCATCTCCCCAGCTGCAGGGACCTGAGATGTGCCCCTGATTTGGAATGACTGCAAAAGATCCCACTCTCTTGCTCTGGAGTGAGAAGATCCTTGGTGAAAATTGCAAAAAATAGCACCAAGGGAAAAAATAATTCCCTCAATTATTAATTGTGTAATTAATAGTAATTAATTTTAATAGTAAGCAACAACAAGAACAACAACAATAATAATCCTTCACAACTTTTGACTCGTTTCCATGCTGTAAATCCTCTGTCTGGAAAAAAGGTGGCTCCAAAATTTTATATTAAGCTCCCTTTAAAGCAGATGTCTGCCTCTGGGAAGCCAAAAGTGGATCACATTTGCATTTTTGTGCCTGAAGGCTGGAGGCTGGACCTTTAGCCCTGCATTACCAGCAGCATTCCAGAGCCAGGGGGTACATCCACAGCCCAGGTTTCTCCACTGGGCTCTGAGTTGTAAAACTCATTAACTATAGCAAGACTGTGTCTTTTTAAAATTATTTTTGCCATAACTGATACACTGTAACCAATTCTAGTTCTCTTTGCTTTTTCCTGTACTGTACCCATCCTTGTGTATCCTAATTTGAAAGACACTCCCTGCTGCCTTCCCCCACTCTTCCCAGTTCCCTTGGAATCTGGATGTGGCTGCAACAGGAAGACAAGGACCCAGAGCGTGGCCAGGAGGTGACTCCTGCCACTGAAATCAGGAGCAAATCCTGACTTCTTTTGTCATCATTCACTTGGCCAGGGGTTGTCAGAGCAGAGACAAAATCAAACTCAAGTGAAACACCAAATATGATCTGCAGAGCAGGCTCATCCCAGAGTAGAGATTACAAAGAGGATTCCTGCTCAATAAAAGCATGAATGCACCTATATATAAAGAAACTCAGAAGTTTTGTCTGTGGGAAGATGAGAGGTGAGTAGGATCAAAATAACAAGATGGCAATGGAGCTTTCTAATAAAAGCCTGATGCCTTTAGAGTAACTTGTCCCAGGTTTATTTAATCAGGAAAATAGCTGGGAGTTTAAATAACTTGCAATATAAAGCTTGCACAAAGGAGAGAGTGAGCAGGCTGGGTTGGATGTGTCCATATCTTGTGGGAGGATGTGAATTTGAAAGAAGCAGTGACACTTGGAAACTGCCTACAATGGCACCAGCTGGATTGAGGGGAGAGATAGAAATGGTATTAAAATATATATATATTATTTCCTCCAGCAGTTGCAGGCCTACAGGGCAGAAAGGGAGAGCAGGGGTCTTGGAAAGGGATAAGGAGGACATGTGGAGACTCCACGCCAGGAATGGCAATTGCTGGGGCTGTAACAGGGGAAGGAGCCCAAAGGATCCAGGGATCCAAGCAATCAGGATGCAACCAGGCTCCCTGCAGGCACCCCCCAGTGCCCTTCCATCCCACACACAGCCTGCCAAAACACTCCTCTCCAGACACAGCTCTTCACATCTGGCTTCAGAGTGAATAAATACACCTTCAGTCTAAGGCTTGAGACGATTGTCATTTCTTTGGGAATGGCTTTTCACAGAGGGGGGGAAATCCACAGCACTTCTAGGGAAGCTTCAAGATGGTCTTTTCAGCATCTCTTGCTGAAGCACAAATGGACTCTGCAGGCAGGAGCTTCCAGTCAAGGCTCCTGTTGGCTCCAAATTAAGTTGTAATTTAAAAAAAATCAAATGACAGCACTATCCATGAAAAGCTCTCGTGCATATTCACTCGAGCAATGTTATAGCACCATGTCAAGGGCTTTTGCATGATCCATGTACTTCCACTGATAAGTACTAGCAAGGCAGCAGTGCTTTTGTACTGATATTTCACTGTGAAATCCCACATTTGCAATGTCTTTTGGCAGTAGGTGGTACGCTCAGCTCCAAAATTAATATATAAGTTCAAACTGTAGTAAAAAAAAAAAAAAAAACTAAAAAAAAAAAAAAAAAAAAAAAAAAAAAAAAAAAGTAGTATAAATTAAAGCATGGCTGTGTTCAAAGCCAAGCTTCAGCATGGCTTTGGAGAGCAACTTTTTGCATCAGCAGGTGGTGATAAAGCAAGGGGGAATGGTTTTAAACTAAAAGAGGGCAGGTCTAGATTAGATGTTAGGAACAAATTATTTCCTGTGAGGGTGGGGAGGCCCTGGCACAGGGTGCCCAGAGAAGCTGTGGCTGCCCCTGGATCCCTGGAAGTGTCCAAGGCCAGGTTGGATGGGGGTTGGAGCAACCTGGGGTAGTGGAAGGTGTCCCTGCCCATGGCAGGGGGTTGGAACAAGATGGTTTTTAAGGTCCCTTCTAACTTCTAAACCATTCTGTGATTCTCTGACCATACCAGACCCTGGTGGGTTGCAGCCCATCTCACCTTCCACCTGGAATGGCAGAGTCCCAGGGTCTAACTGCACGTGACAGTAGTTGATCATAACATCTGGCATTTTTAAAAAAAAAGGTGGAATCATTGTTAATAGCAGTTTCCAAAACTGTCAATCTGTTTCTGTGGTTGTGCCTGCAGTTTGTTGTGTGGCTGTGAGCTGCACAGTGCCATTATATCTCACTCTGCTGGGTGTGCTTGCTGAGGATGAACATCTGGAGAAGCCAAGGTCAGGACAGAGCAGCCCCACCCTGGCCAGCCATGCTGCTTGCAGGATCACTTGATCTTTATTTTTCTTATTCCTCCACCCCTGACCTATTTTTAGGCCTGGGAGAAATAAAAACAGCAAGAGATGAGTTTCAGCTCCCACCTGTGCCCCAAGGGGATGCCTGGGACCAGTTTCCCTGGGAACATCCAGTGCTGCCAAGCCCCCTTCCCACACAGGCACTCCTAAAGCTCACTGGCCCTCTCCTTCCAGACAGATTCTCATCAGAGTGACCTGTGAGAACATCCCACCATTGTCATTAAGTAGGCAGAAGGGGCAAAACTTATGGATTGTATGGAAAAAAAAAAAAGAAGAAAAAAGGGCAAAGAAGAAAAGGGAAAGGCAAGGGACTGGGTGCAAAGCCCCATTCCCAGGATGCTGTCTTCTGTCCCAGGAAGCAGAATGACTTCAGAAGAAGAAATATGGAGCATTTTAGATATAAATGTTGCCATGGCAATGTAATGCCCAACCTGGTGCATGGGCTCTGCACTGTGTGTGCCACCCCTGTGCTGGAACTGCCAGCTGCCATCCAGCCCAGGATCCCACAGGCCTGAAGGGAACAAATTTTGTCTAAAGGATCTTCACCAGATGAGGGTAATTTACACGTGGGGTTTTGGCATGAGTGGTGGCTTACAAACATCTGAAGTGCTCCTAATACAGACAACTCCATGCAAAGATTTTGATTATGAGAGTTGTAAGCAGCTACTGCCATCGGAGGGGAGTGAGTGTGCCTAAACCCTTTCCAAAGCTTAACAGAAGTTCCCACAGGAAGAGATATGAAGGGCATGAAAATGTTACACTTCAAGCAGAGAGATTTAGGAGGCATGTGAGCCACGCCAAGGAGTTCCAAGTGGAATATTCAGTTGTCAAATTATGCTGCGACGGCAGGCGCCGCTCCCCCTGTGCTGCCATGTCAGAGCAGGGCACAGGCAGACATCAGTGCCATGTGCTCAGGGGGATGATGCCTTTCCAAACACAGCCTAGAAGAAAGCCCTTCTAATTTTGGTTGATTGCTTTTCAAGTGTGGCTTGCTCAGATCTTCTTTGTCGCACCAGCTCTTGAGGGAACAGCGAGAGGAGGAGGAAAGGGGAAATTAGTAACGTGGGGAAGGTGCCAGTGGGAAGTGGATGCTGCACAAATGTAGGAAAGACAGGGATCTTTTGAGCCAGGAATATTTGTTCTGGAAAAAAACAACTATTGCTGCTACAAGTGAAAATTAATTTAAAACACGAGCAGGTATTGAGAGCTGCATGACTTCTGTCTCACTTCATGCTTTTATCATCCCTGGGTCTGCAGCTCCACTGAGTCAGCCTGGTACCGGGGGCAGCCCCTCATGACTGTGTCTGAAAAAAAATGCCCAAGTTGTTATTTTTCATTTATAGGTTATTGGGTATTTCTGTCAGTTCTCTCCTCATATCACTGCATCTTCAAAAGAGAAAATAATTATTCCCATGTATGGCTAAAATGCCCTGAGAATTGTTCAGGTTTTTTTTCGTAATGAATGAATATTGCTTCCTAAAATGTGTAGAAAACCTCAATCAGCAGCAAAAGTGGCACACAAAAAAGGCCATCTCCTCTTCCCTGGCATAACTCTGCTTTCCCATGACATCAATAACCTGAGCCAGGTTTTTGCCAAGTCCTTCATGCTTCTCCAGCACAGAAAAAAGTTCTTGGCAGAGATTGCAGTCCCCGGGAAGAAATGAGCTGCACTCAGGGCTAGCAAGAAGCTGGGGGTTTTGTGTCTTGTCCATGGCTGCTCGTGGCTTCCCAGGACAAGAGCTGCACCCTCTGGATGTTTTCTAGCAGCATCTCCTTGTACCAGCTCCTTCTGGTGTGGAACATCTGTTGGTGAAATTGTGACCATCCCTGACCACTCCAAAAACCAGGCACAATAATGAAATCTCCTTACCAATGTTTCTATGTTTGGGTTTTGGTTTTGGTTTGGTTTTTTTTCAATTTGAATTTCTTTCTGAGATCAATTCAATTAATAATTTCAGTTTCAAATTGCTAATTGATATGCTCTAATATTTTGGGTTGGGTTTTTTTTTTTTCAGTCTGGGAATAGAGCACTGATTTGTTTCACTAACTGCAAGCCAGAAATTTGGAGTGCTCCATAATGAGATATTTCACAAACAATTTTTGGTTCAATTAACTTCAGGAACAGGAAAAGCAAAATTATTTTAACTAAGCCACATGTTTGTAAAAATTTAATCTGTTCCTCAGACTTACTGGGGAAAATAAAAAGTCACATTTGTTCAACAAATTGTTTCCCAGCAGCCAAGTTCAGATCTTGCCTGTTGTAGTTTCTCAGTGTATTATGACAACAAAAAGTGAAATACAGCCAGGTATTAATGTTTTTGCTCTTTTCTCCATTATTTTCTTTTATTTTCATCTGTTTAAAAAGCATTTGGATAATGTCCTTAACAAGATGCTTTAACTTACAGCCAGCCCTGAAGTGGTGGGGCAATTGGATTAGATCATCATTGTATGGTCCTTCTAAATGAAATCTTCTCTTCTCTTCTCTTCTCTTCTCTTCTCTTCTCTTCTCTTCTCTTCTCTTCTCTTCTCTTCTCTTCTCTTCTCTTCTCTTCTCTTCTCTTCTCTTCTCTTCTCTTCTCTTCTCTTCTCTTCTCGTCTCGTCTCGTCTCGTCTCGTCTCTTCTCTTCTCTTCTCTTCTCTTCTCTTCTCTTCTCTTCTCTTCTCTTCTCTTCTCTTCTCTTCTCTTCTCTTCTCTTCTCTTCTCTTCTCTTCTCTTCTCTTCTCTTCTCTTCTCTTCTCTTCTCTTCTCTTCTCTTCTCTTCTCTTCTCTTCTCTTCTCTTCTCTTCTNCCCCTCCCATTCTGTGGGAATGCCCTGCAGGAATGATGCCATGGCAGTGGGAGGGGTTGGGTTGCTGCCCCCCTCGGGTGTGCTGGGCTCTGTCAGCCCCAAGTGTGAAAGGCCCAGATTTAAGGTGGCTGTGCCTGTGCTGGGTTTGAGGAGGGACAGCAAATTCTCACCCAGATCCTACGGGATATTCATGGGGTGCAGCTGTGGGGAGAGCACTGCACCCACCCCAGAGCTGTGCTGAGGCTGGGGCTGGTTCAGACACAGACCTGGGGCAGAGAGAGCCGTGCTCAGTTCCCCCAGGACACCCTAAGGAGCTGCAGGAGGGAGGGGTGGCTGTGCCAAGGCCCCTCTCCCCCTCACAGGGAATTCTGCACCCGCGACCACGTATGTGTGCATGCAAAGCTTGGGAAATTTCCATTTTAATAAAAGTAACCTTGGAGGAGCATGAGCAATAACCTGTCTGTTCTTTGGCACTGACAGTTCAGTTGTCCTGAAAAATGAGATTTTGCTAGGCCAGCGCAGCTCTCTTGTTATCATCCCCAGCTTACATCAGCGTGCTTTATTAGGAGACAGCAGAAATAATTCTTCAGACATTAAGCAACGTCTCGCTTCTGCTTTTATCAGGCTGCCCGTGCCTGATTGCATCAGATCCAGAGGTAAGCCCAATAAACTCCTGGGTCTTTGGGCTCAGATATTTGGTCCATCTCCAAATGCTTTGAAATCTGGGTGCAGGGTAGAAATTAGATAGTTCCTGTGCAGCCTTTCCTGCTCCTTCTGTCTCTTTTCCTAGCTCTGACCCACATACTCTGTAGTCCTGTGTGATAGTAAGGCAGGGGGGGAATTACACATGGATCCATCTCTCGAGCTTAGCTTTTCTCACCTGTGACTCCAGCCTCTGGTCCCTGCTCCAAAGGGATGGATCTTCCCCCAGGGGAGGATCTCTGCAGCCATTCACATGAGGGAGAGTCTATTCCAGCACTCCCATCCCTTCTGAGATAAAATCAGCATTGCACAGCCTTAATCTCCTGTCTTCACATGTAGGCAGCAGCCAGTCCCAGTGCCCTGCTTGTACCCTGGTTTTTACTAACTTAGATAGGACTTTTCACTTCTGAAAGCATCAACAGATTCACCAGTTACCACAGTTCTTATAAGTCATCAGTGCATAATTTTTTCTGCTGTTTCCACTTCTGCCACGGGACTGTGAGGCTGTTGGAGCTTGTGGATCAACACACCCTACAGGAAATCCTGGGAGCCTGGAGCAGGGCACGGTCCCCTCCCCTTTTCCTCCACCAAGGGCAGTCTCCCAGCATCACTTGGAGCACACCTGGAGGAAAAGATTTCAGTGATTCATTTGGACAAGACCATGACCTTTAATTCCTTTCTCTTTCTTCCCAGAGCATAAATTCTCAGCCCAAACCCACAGAGATGTACTCCAGAGAAGGAAATAATCTGCAGATGTTGCCTGTTCCCACCTCTTCACTCACCTAAAAGGCCAGTGACAGCTACTTGTGTCCTTGCCAGGTTCCCAGGCGGACTTGTCTTACTCACAACGTTGTATTTTAGTATTATTCTACCTCACTGCTGCCCAGGTATCTCCTGAGCTGTGAATTGTCCCTTGAGCTGGATGACAGAAAGATGTTTAATATATAATAATGATTATTTCCCAAATATTAATGCCCTCAGGGCTTGTGGGATTTCCTTTCAATAACTCAGCCTCCTGCTATCTAGGACAGTGCTGTGTATAGGAGGACACAGAGTAGAATGGGACAGGAAGGTGTTTTTTCATTAATAAATATCAAGAATCTGTGGCTGCCCCATTCCTGGAAGGGCTCGAGGCCAGGCTGGATGGGGCTTGGAGCAGGCTGGTCAAATGGAAAATATCCCTGCCCATGGCAGGGTTTGGGATGAAATGATCCTAAAGGTCCCTCCTAACACAACTATTCTATGACTCAGTGATGGTCCTACAATGTCAAATAGTGTACACCCACCTTAATGAACAAACCCATAGACTGCCAGGGCTGTGTGTGGCCAGCTTCTCTGCACTGTGTCACTTTACAGAACAATTCTGGGCTCCATCCTGGCCCTTGTCCTTCTCTGCAGGTTCACAGCCTCTGGCTCAGCACAGCCCTGCCCTGCGCTACGCAATGGTGCAGCATTCCCAAATCCCCAGTGTCCCTGCACCAGGGCAGCACTGAGCACACACCACACTGAAATGGCTGGGATTTCACTTAAATCTCACCAAATGTGTCCCCAGGGGGAATTAAAGAAGCATATTAACAGCAGCATCTTTTATATTCATAATGCACTTAAAAGCACCAGATGCATATAATCTTTATTTTTGGCTCTCTAAACGTAGACTTTCCTATTAAATGGCAATTGGCACTTGGAAAACCCATCCTTAATGCTCCACAGAGGGGAAAAAACTGTGGGCCAGATGCAGTGAGTTTACTTTCTTTAGACCAGCTTGCACAGCTTTTGTGATACCAATTACTACAGATTCCTAGAACTGCAGAGAAAACCAAACACCACTGACCTTGCTGTTCAGCTGTGTTTGAACAGCAGTGCTTATCACCAGGACAGGGTTCCCTGGGTGGGAGCTGTGGCTGCAGAAGGGACATTTGTTGGGACAGTGCAAGCCAATAGAAGCTGGGTTTATTTGTGGCTGATGGGGAATTAAGGGTTTCATTTTCTCAAAACACCCCCAGAAAATAAAGTCATACAATTAGAGAGCCACAGAATATTTTGGGTTCAAAAGGACCTGAAAGACCACCTAGTTCTAAGCTCCCTGCCATGGGCAAGCAAGTGATGACTGTTGATTTGAAAGGGCAAAAGTGCTGCTGGTCTCCCCCATTCCATCTGTGTGGATTTGGCATCACTCTTTGAAGCATAGAATCATAAAATATGGTAAAACTGTGGCATTGCTGCTCCTGGTGAGATCCTTGGTAAAGAGCTTTGTATCTCATTCCCTCAGACTGGCGAGGAAATGGTGCTGTGAACAGAGAGAAAAAAAATTGCAGTGGGTGTTGCCTTCACACACAGTCGTTGTTCTGGCTGAACAATTTTAACTGTTGATATGAAATCTTCATTTGAGTAAACTCTCAGCTAAATGTCAAGCTACAGCCATTCTCCCTGTAACTGTGCCTTTGAAAGCATCGTTATTAATATAACTGGTATTATTTTATATGACTTTTGTCATGTGAACAGCTCATTTCTCCTTGAACAGTTCATTTCTCTGTCTAACTCCAGAGGGAAACCTTCTTCATTTAACTTAAAATAATTCCTTCTTGCTGAACATGGAGAAACAAAGAATAATTTGAGGCACACATAGAGCAAATTTGTGGTGCCCTGAGCACCAAATCACAATAGAAGACGTGGGTCAATGGTCTTATCCATACTTAGGTTCCTTGGGATAAAACTGCTCCTAAAAGGGCTGTAGAGGGTGCACACAACTTGGAAAATGCTTCCCATTGCTCAAGCTCTGGAAAGTAAGGGATAAGAAGAATATCTGCTGGCAAGAAAACCAGCTAAAAAAGCAACGCTAACTATAATGGAAGGGTTGTATAGGCAAACTGCAAATGATGCTGCCCATCGCCACAAGCCACACACACTGAGACAATTATTTCCAATTTGTCAGGAGCTGCAGGTTGTACATTCCTCCGGCAGGGCTTCATTTGTCATTTCATACCCCTACTCTAATTAACAGCGGGAGAGCGCTCCGTGCCGGGATGTCCCCACAGCAGGGCGGCCGTGCCTGGCGTGTCCGGGGGGACAGAGCGGGGCTGGGCAGGGCAGGGTCGGAGCTGCCCCTCGGTCACACGAGGTTCCAGCTCTGCCCGCTCCTTCCTCCGGCAGCCAAACCCCGCCGAGAGGCGGGCCCGGGGCTGGGACGGGGCAGGACCGGGATGGGGCAGGATCGGGACGGGGCAGGACCGGGCAGGACCGGGCAGGACCGGGACGGGGCAGGACGGGGCAGGACCGGGACGGGGCAGGACGGGGCAGGACCGGGCAGGACGGGGCAGGACCGGGCAGGACCGGGCAGGACCGGGACGGGGCAGGACGGGGAGGTGACCGCACACAAAGGCGGCCGGGCTGGGAGCGCATCCCCGGAGCTGAGCAGCAGCGCTCGCAGGTCCCTGAGGGACACACACCAGCCCAGGTGAGTACGGCTGCCTGGGAGCAAGTGCCGATGGAGCAGATTCCCTCCACAGAGATCCCGCTCTCCGCGGCGTTCGGCGGCACACGCGATCCTGTGCTGATAAATCCAAACTCACTTTGTTTGCTGGCTTCACGGGGAGGGCTTAAAGGGGTTTATGGTGAATTTAAAGCAGGTTTCACTCTGCAGGACGGATTGAGTAATCGCAGCATAAAGTGTCTGCTTTCAAAACTCCTCAATCTTTTTACATTGGTTAAGTTTCGATGATCACTGAAGGGAACATCCCCGAGTGAACATTATTACAAATTTCCATCAGTTTAATTCAGAAAACAATCCCTTCCTTCCTTCTCTTTACTCATTTTTACAGTTAACTGTCCGCAATTCAAACAGCTAAAAAACCCCTGCAGAACGAAATAAATGGGGCAAATTCCAACAGACAAATGTGTAATGAAAGAAATGAGACAAATTCCTTGAACTGCACCCAACGTGAAAATGAATCTTGGCTGCTCATTAGAGACTGCTGAGGAAGGGATGTTGGCAATTTAAATCATGGGAAGTAGAGGGAGGCACAGAAAAAAGGGTCAGTTATCTAAATCTCTTCTTATAAATGGCAAAATATTTTTTCAAGATTGAAGGTAGTAAAAATATATTAGTGGCAAACAGCAAAAGCCTCCTTATGCACTTAAAATTAAAAAAAAAAACAACAACAAAACAAGGAGTCAGGCATAGGAAAGGAATGGGTAAACATAGAATACACATTGTGTTTTCAGGGTGGGTTAGCAGTGAGTAATTTTCATCCAAGGTACATCCTGGAGTTTTCTTCCTTATTATCTCTGGAAAAATTCCCACTTGGATTCCCCAGGTTGATTTAGATGTTGTTGGGTGTTTGTGTACTGCTCATCTGGGTCAAGGAGGGATTGTCAGTCACAAGCTGACAAAGTTTTTAAAACTCTCCCATCTACTTGTTATCAGTGTTGTACCAGCTTATTTTTCATTAGTGCTTTTTAAAATGCTCAGTTTTACTATTTTTATTTTTTTTTTCACTTGAAAGTATCCTTACTGTCTGAGAAGGTAGGGAGCAGAGGATGTACCACAGCCAGTCTGCCTTGGAGGCAGCATGGGTGGAAAATCAACCTTGGGACCTGCTCCAGAGGTCACCAGTGGTCTTTGGGACTGCCCCAAGGAGAGCAATTATCAGGCATTGCTAATTGATTATGAATGCTCAGCCATTGCCAGGGGCTCTGGGAGCAGCACACTGGAAGAGGTGAATTGTCACCAAGCTCCACCATGGCCTTTCCTGCAGGAACCTTTGGGCTGGAGGAGATTTGGCCCGTGGGCTGCAAAACCAAAACGTGCCACGGCTTGGATGTTACCTTTGTCACAGGCAGGGAAGGAAAATGAGCAAAGCCAAGCAGCTGATGTTGTCATTGGAGAGCAGGCAGGAGAGGGAGCTGGGCAGCTGCTCAGCATGATGGCTGTCCCTAGAAATAGTTCCTAGAAATAGTTCCTAGAAATACTCCTCCATGCAGCAGAAAGAGAATAAGATGATGGTCAGGCCATGTGGATATATCAGGAAGAAATTGTTCCAAGCCCATCTTTCTGCTGGTGTACAGGGGAGAAGGAGATGGCACCATTGTGTATGACATTCTCATAAACAAGTGAGGAAGATGTGGCCTTGATGAGACAGGTATTGGATAGGTGGAAAACTGATTGTACAATTAGAAAATTTGTCAGAAGTTCACTGCCAAAATGGGAGGTGATGGCAGATATGGACCTGAGCCTGTTGCTTTTGTTGCTGTTTCTGGTTTGAAGGAGGGATGAGACTGTGTTATTTGATGTGCAGATGCAGGTGGGAGGGACTTGAGTGTAACAGAAGCCAGATTTATAATTCAAAGGGATGAGAGAAGCAGCCTGGAAAAGCCCATGATTTGAATTCCAGTGGTCACGCTGGTGAGTGAAGGCAGTGGGTGCAGGGTCTCAGTGGAGCCAGGGAAGCCATCCCGGCTGTTCTGGGAACCAGGGAAACCAGCAGCTAGGAGGGTTTTTTGCTGCACTTCAGCATCAATGGGGTTTGGCTGGAGACAGTCCAAAGGGAACTATAAAAATAGCAAGAGGTAGCTGGGATGTAACCTCTGAAGGAAAGCCAGAGGGGATGGTAAGAGACACCGAGGAAAGGTGGCACATCCTTAAACATGGTGCCTGTGGGGAAGGAGAGGGTTCCCCTTTCTCCTTCCCAGGTAGGACAAGATGTGGTGAATTTAAACTGAAGTTTAAGAGAGGATAAAGACACCCTTGTGCACTTTTTAAGGTACAGTCTGACACTTCCCTGGTAACACGCTTTGCCATCCTCACTCCTGATTCCCTGTAAGCCTGGTTTAGCATAACATCTATTCCAGTAACTCACATGGCTTCGGTGAATTAGCTACTTAACCCATGGGAATTGTACCATTATCTTCAGAAGAACTAGAAAAATAAAGTGCATTTATGAGGTTTTTATTGTTTTCACCCCACCATCAGCATTCCCTTTAAGAACATCAAAAGATTAAAAAAACAGATAGAGACATCTGCCAGTGGAAATGAGTGTTGCACTTTCTTCTAATCCAGACCCAGCCTTTGGAGCTTCTCCATGCCTTCACAAAAGAGAAGAATTTTTAAATTTTTTTTTGTATTTAAGGACCATCTAAAGACCCTTTTACTGTGTTTAAGCAGAGTCCTGTGTCAGCACAGTTAAAAAATGCTGGCACTTGCTCTGCACAGATTAAGGATGATAAATTACCCTTTCCTGCTTGGACCCCATTCACAGCTTCTATTGCAAGATTGTGTAACACTCCAGGCAGCAGCAGGGCCAGGGACGTGGAGCAAAGTCCGGGTGCGGGCTGGATTTTCCCCTCCAGCCCTTTCCATTCCTTCTCTAGCCCCGAGAGAAGAGCTGCAGGGAGCAGCCTGTCCCCTCCTGCACCCTCCCGAGGCCCAGCATGGCATCACCCATGAGGAGTTTGCTTGCTGATCCTGACAGATACCTCCAGTCATTCCGCCTCTTCCTGGAGAGGTCCACGGAGCACCAGTGCATGCGGGAGTTCGTGGAGAGGCAGCTGCCGGCCGTGATAGCGAGGTAACAGCCAGGTGACCACCCTGGGCTGAAGGACAGCCAGGGCCGCTGTCCCACGGTGCTGCTGGCCTCGGGGGGATGCCTGGGAGAGGCAGATTGCTGTTCCCTGCCCCGTCTGTCCCCTCCGATAGGGCTTGGCTGGATGGATGGCGGCTCTCCGGCACGGAGCCTGCCTAGCAAGGAGGAGATAAGGCTGCATTGTTTCCTTGCACACAAACACAGCTGGCCCCGGATCAGCTCTGAAATGCAGGAACAGATGCTACATTCTAGCATCAAACTTGATTGAAGGCAGCTTCCTAAGAGTAATCTTTTCCAGGTAACATTTAGGGCTTCTCTAGGATGGCTGGATCGTGCTCCTGCTTTGCCTGCCAGTGTGCGTCCTTTGCTGGATCCCTCACTTTGCTTGGGAGCAGGCAGCCAGCATCAAATCCTGGCTCTGGGGAGGCTCTTCTCAGGGCTCAGGGTTTCATGGCTCTGCCAAAGCCTCACTCAGGGATTTTAGGGAGCATTATGCTCTCCCCTCTCCCTCCCCGTTTTGCATAATGCAAAACTTCTACAAATAATTTTTGAGCTGCTGGTCCAGACCCAGAGGCTCTCTGTTCCTCTGAGCACAGACACGGAGAAGTCATGTACTTGCTTCTGCTTTTATTCCCTCATAATAAAAGCAAAATGCCACCTCTACAAATTACCAAAATAATTGGAAATTATGAATATCCAAAGGGAGGGGTTCTGAATCTGATCCCTCCTGCCCACCTGCAGGTGTGCCTGTGTACACACACAGTAAATTTGGGTTTTGCCCTGAAAATTTTAGTCTTAATGGGATCTCCAGTGTCTCACATTGTGCACGGCACCCTCTCTACTGGGCAGCTCTCCTAAAATGTATAAATAATGTTTTTCAGTATTGGAAATGGGAAGTCTACAATCAATGTTCTAAGCGTTGGTGGTGGATCAGGTATGTATGGACTTCAATATGGATTTTTTTTTTTCCTTTTATTTTACTTTTTTTTTTAAGAATAGAGGACTAAAAATTGTGAGAGGAGCAGAATGGGAAATAAGTCTTTCCTTGATGTCAGCTCCAGGGGACAGGTGGTGTTAGTTGGTGTGTGACTACATCATCTGAAAACAGCTTGTGCCTCCCCTGATTCCTCTATGTCCTCCACAAAAAACTCATCTTCTACACCATCACTCCTCAAAGGCACAGAGAAGCTTGAACTGCTCCATAGGGTTTCTACACAAAAACCCAAACAAAACCAAATAAAAAGCCCAACAACAAAAAAACCCCAAACCAAACCAAACACCAAACAGCAAAAAAACCCACCCAACCCCCAAACAAACTCATGTCTTAGGTTCCTCAGAATATTGCATTTTTACCTGAATTGCAACTATTCTCCCCTGTAACTGTTTGGTGAGGTGATAACTCCCATCACTGCTATGTGAGAGCTGAGCTCTGCTTTTCCTGTAAGTATTTGCTGACCATTACCAATGTACTGCTGTCCCCCAAAACACTGGAGCTGAGCATAAGATCCAGAAGAAATACAGAAGAAATCACAAAAAAATTTATCCTTTGCTGCTTTATCTTAAGTTGACTGAGTGGAAAAACAATATCAGTAAGATCAAATGGCTTATTTTCATTAAATTCTTGGCTAAGTGCCCCCATAATTAAAACCTATGTTTCCTTCTCTGCCCATTAAGTCACCACACTTAAATTTTATATGAACAGTTCATCTAGTTTAAATGCTGTACTCATACCATCACCAAAGACTAACCTCAGTTTTGTCAGTCTCTCCTCCATAGAGTAATTGTAAGTAAATGGTGGGCATTAGTTATGAAACAGACAGTGTGACAGAACAGGAACATTGCTCTCCAAAGGAAACCATTCTTCTGAAAAAAGAAAGAAAGGAAGCAAAGAAAGGAAGAAAGGAAGGAAGAGAGGAAGAGAGAGAGGAAGAGAGAGTGGAAGAGAGAGTGGAAGAGAGGAAGAGAGGAAAAGAGAGAGGAAGAAAGGAAGAAAGGGAGGGAGGGAGGGAGGGAGGAAGGAAGGAAGGAAGGAAGAGAAGGAAGGAAGAGAAGGAAGAGAAGGAAAAGAAGGAAAAGAAGGAAGAGTTTTTAGCAGGAACACTTAGTGAGGTCCTTCAGTCCCTAGCCAGACCCAGTCCAGCTCGCCATTAATCAATAACGAGTAGGGAAAGCTCACTTTGTGATGTAAAAAATCCCCAAATCAGCCAGCCCCATCTGCTCACTTGTTTGTTTTAACCACGGGTCCTTGTGAGGTCAGGAGGGAGCCCATTCCCAAATCCCTCCAGCCGATCCTGGCTGCTGTGGGAGGGCAGTGATGGAGCCGCTGCCCGGCCCTGCACTTCACAGGGAGGAGGCACGGAAGGAAAGCGTTTCCTCTCCGCTTTTCCACCTCGAGAGACAAGATCCCAATAACTGCAGCATCCCATCCCACGGCACCTCCCGAACACCGCGCCTGCCTTGGCTGCAGCCTCTGCCTTTATTAAATTCACACTCCAGCGCGCCGCTCTCTGTACCTTTAAACACCATAAAAGTCATCAGCGCTGCTATAAAGCAGCAACTGGGCTATAAACTATCCCGTTACGTAAAATGTTTAATTAGAAACTTAATGGCGAACATAGTGGTAGCCTTTAAAAGGTAATTGTGTTGGAGAGTTTAAATAATTCGGATAGCCTAATTGCCAAATTGTTGATAATGCAAGCTGCCACCGATCCGACTGTAAAATGCCTCGGGACACTTGTTTGCATATAAAAGAGCTAAGTGAAGTCAGTTAAAGCTGTGGATTAAATTATGAATCAAAGGGGTGGGTTTTTTGGTTAAAAACAGTACAAGGGTGATTTGGCCACACAAGAGGGGAAGGGAACACATTAACCTATCTGCATATGGAAATAGAAAATTCAAAATTTTACCTTTTTTTTGTTGTTGTTTTTGTTAAATCAGGACCTTCACAGCCTTTTCAAAGGACTAAATAATTTTATGGAAAGCTGATAAAGCAACCAAAGATCAAACTATTGCAGTGGTTCATTACAAATTCGGTGTTCCCAAATTTTACCATGGCAGACTACAGAGTACAGGGCTTGCAGTGATAGCAAAGCTGCAGCTATTTCTGCTGCCTCAGAAATTCAATTTCCCTCCCTCAAAAAACGTGCTTCCAGAGATGCCATGTGAATGTTGGTGTTGCTGGTTGCTTTAAGAAAGACATGTGAGTCTGAAAAAATGCAACTCTTCCTCACTTTGTCTATTATATCCTCTGGGCACTAATGAGCAATTTAATGCCCAGGTTTTTTTGTTTTGTTTTGTTGTTTTTTTTTCTCCTCAAATAACCTGCACAATGGAGCTAATGCTGAAGTGGTGGGAGTCCAGGGGCTCTGAAAATGATGAGGGTGGGCAGAGGCTGTGCAGATCCTCCTTCCACAGCCCCTCAGCAAGGGCCTGTCTGGCCATCAGGGTGGTCTTCTGTTCCCTAGCTTTGCTGGGTGGCCTTGCATTCAGAAAAAAACTTTGTTCCTTTGTAGGGAATTTTATAAGATGGAGTTTTGTGCAAGCACACGTAAATCTTCCAAGACAAAACTCAATATTTACTTGTAACACAACCCCTGGATCTATTATTCACTGCAGTTACCCTCTGTTTCACTCTTTCTTACCTTAATTTATTCTGCTGTTATTTTTTTTCCAGCTAAAATCTATCCAAGCAAAATAAGCAGAGGTTGGAGAAGCTGAGCAAGCCAGTGGGATATTGTCTCTGGACCCATGCCTCAGTCAGAAATATCATCCCCCTGAGTTTTCTACATTGCAGATGAGTGAGATGGCTGAGAATGATGGAGCTATTTTTAAATTTTGAAATCTTGGATCTACCTGTACCTCCATCAATAAAACAATTACAGCTGTCCTGAGCAGTGTTTAAAGAGAACTCTTCCTCAACAAAAACATGAAATACAGTAATCTCTGGGGTATTCTGTAGACAAGGGTTAGCTAAACACAAATGGTATGTGCTCTATTAATCATTCTTTTGGGAAAAGTCTCAGGACACTAAAGACAAACAGATATGAATATTGCCTCTGCTTCCAGTGTAAACACACATTCCCTTTCCCTCCTCTTGTAACCAGTGAGGTGCCTGGCTAAAATTGCTCCTACTGACTCCTAAGAAATCCTGCCAAGTTTGCTGGTGACTTGGAACCATCAGAACTGGCACAGGGAGTCATGTAGGATCTCCCCCTCGAGGTTACACCATGTCCAGAAAAAAAGAGGGCAAGCAGGACTGTGTCTGCTTTTCCCTTGGCCCCGTGGTGCCAGTCAGAGAGGAGAAATGAAGAGAGTTGGAACTAATATTTACATTTTTCTCAAATCCTAGAGCTCAATCTTCAGTCACAACCTACTGAGAATGCAAAGCAGCTGCTTGGACCTGTGTGAGGGCAGGAATCAATCTGCCAAGCTGGGCATGAGAGAGTGGAGGAGATTTCCTTAGCTTGAGCTTTGCTTTCATTCTCTGTTTTGTGTCTCCTGCTTCTTTAGGTGAGATGGACTTGGAGATCCTCTCAAAAATACAAGCCAGATATCCTGGGGTCACCATCAACAACGATGTGGTAGAGCCAAGTGCTGACCAAATCTCCAAGTACAAAGGTATTTTTACATTAAATAAATTTTTACATTAATTTTTTTACATGCATTAAAAAGTGTTGAAATGTGGATGACCCTGTGTTCAAAGGCCTGCTTGCCAGAACTGTCTCTTAAAAATAATTCAAAATTTCATGGGTTTTTTTGCCAGCATTGCTTCTCAACAGTGTTCACTCTCATTAAAATCTCTCACACTACAGAGAACTCTGCATGGCAAATGCTTGGCTAGACAGACTTTAAAGGCTAAACAAGGTGGGAAAGTGATGGGTGATTGTATGGGAATGGAGTGAAACCCCTGCATTTCACAAAGTTTTTCTACTTCCACTTGTGTTGAATCAGGATCCTTCCTCAGCATCAAAGGGAAAATTTTAGTGTCTCATGGTAATTCTCTCACATCTCAAAAATCGTTTCCAACAAATAACTAAACCTCACAGTGGGGCACTAAATTAGTTACCAGGCTTTGAGTTAGAAAACACGGAAAGGAAAGCAGGAGGGATAGGAAAGACTTTTGCCATGTGCTGTGGGGCTCAGAGCTCCTTTCCTTCCCCCAGCCCAAAGGTCTAAGCAGCATGCATGAAGGAAAGCAAAGCATTTTCCAAGGAGGATTGAGTGTTAATGAGGGTACTTTGATCAAATTGCCCTACAAAGTGAGCATTAAATAGCAACAGTTTGATTATCACTGGATTAGAACCTAGCAGGATTCAGCTGACAGGTGATGGTGGTGTTGAGGGGGGTGACACCAGCCCTGAGCAGAGCAAAACCTGGATGTGACAGCAATGAATGAACCTCATCAGCTGAGTCTCTTGCTGGAAATGCTCCAAACCACAGTAAATACCAGGCTGTAAAACCACACTGTAAATCTCCAATCTTGCTCTTGCTCAAGTCCTTAAAAATGAAACATTCCCAGTGTGAATCAGCTTGTGGAAGTCAAAGGAAAAAAAAGCAACAGTCCCTCTCTCCCTGCAGTGAGGTAGCTCAGAATCACTGGGAGTACCAAAGGCTCCCAGGAAAAACCTAATTTTTTATCTTTCTCAATTTAACACAGATCTGATCTTTTAAAAGATGCCATGTGCAAAATCCCTAGAGCTTTTACATTGCTGCAGGCTGAAATGGTGAAGGGTGGGCAACACAGCATCTTCTCTGTTTACAAGACAGTTTGTGCACTTGAACAAAGAATTTCTGTCCTGTCTGGGCTACACTGGACTGGATTTGCTCTGAATCTTCCCAGTGGTCCCACCATCTACCACCAATTAACTGGTGATCCTATCCTACTGCAGTGAGTTTCTTTCCAGAGAAAAGTTGAAGAAAATATAAAATGTTGTCCTTATTTTAAGTTTTATGCTAAACTAGAAATTAAATATTCATCTGAATTTCTTTCTTTAAACTCTCTTATTTGGTAATTAATCATGTCCCCAGTAGCTACCATTAATTAGGTTTCTGAGGCCTAAGATTTTCTGTAGAGAGTTAGAAACATTATCTGCACCTCTGAGGGTTCAGTAGTTATGTTTTCTGCCTCACCAAATGCTTTCTCTGTGGGAAGGAGAAGCCAAGCTCACGAGAGAACCTCCCTACTGGGATGTGCAGTGATGACAAGCTCAGGTTTCTCTTAGGCTGTGGCATGCAATGGAGGTTTTCCTCAAAGCCTCATGGACAGGCTGTGGCTTTCCTTCAGCTTGGAATCCCTTAGTGGCCATAGCTGGAGTGTTGGTGGCCCCACAACTGAGCTGCATCACCAGTGCAGGCAGCCCAGTTTTGATGGCACCCATCAGCTTCTGACTGGGAGAAGAATCTGGGGTGAACCCAGGGGAAAAGGTAGGAAAACTTTTCATAATGGCTTCAGATGAATATTTAGGCAGAAATTTACCATGATCCCATAATGAATTTGCACCTCCTAGAATTTGGACATGGAAGGCCCAGCCTAGAAAACAATTCTGTTTTCTTTCCAGCTCCTCATTGCAGACAGACCAACAATTAAACTGAACCAGATTGCCCCAGATTATTGGTGAGGGGACAGGAGCTGCTTCTGAGTTTTGAACAGCAAATTAAATCTGAACTGCCAGTGCTGGGGCCAGTGGCTGATAAATGGAAGCTAACAGAGTGACAGTGGCAGCATCTGAAAGGGGTGGCCCATTTCCAGCCACACAAGAGAGGAGATAAGCTCTGATGGAGCATTCCTCATCTGCCTGACGGGGATGTGTCCAAATCAGAGCCCAAAAGGAGAAACATTTCCATCAGTGGTGTAAAGGCACTGGTCTTAGCAAACAGTGCTGCTCTGAACATGTGTTCTGTAGCTAAGGCTCAGCCTGCCTTTGGGCCATGTAAGTTTTAAATTGATGCTAACTCCAGTGAAGCACAGGAACTGAACCAGGGCCTGCTTTGTCCTGGAGCAATCCCGAGTGCCAGGCAGCAAGGCAGGGAGATGAGCTCCATATGCCAGCAGATGGACATTAGTATTCCAGCATCCCCTACATTATGAAATTATCTCTCAGTTTTGCTCCCATAAAAACAAAGGAAAAGCAGCAATAAGCCAGGCCCTCATGTAACTTATTCATTGAATCCACTTCTCCAAATTTCTGTTTTCCTCAGTTGCTGATGTGCATTGTATTGAGGTCTGAAGATACACCATGTGTCACTCTTCAAAAGCTCTTTGCTTTAAAACACTCTCATCCCTTTTGCCTGAAGCAGCTGGTCAGGACTGTGGGCTTCTGAAAAATTGTTTCAACACAAAAGCAGCTGAATGTCAAGAGATGAGTCCTTGCTTTTGGAACAAAGCTCTTTCCCCCTCCTACCATGCCAGTTACACAAATTTAGAAGAAGACATTCACTTTCTCTGCCCTTCTCAACCTTTTAATTGTGCTTCTCTTCCCAAGAAAGCCCTGCTTTGATCCATCCTTGAGCACCTGTTTTTATTTGGGGAAAATCCTCCACTATGGCCTGATACTGCTCAGCCATGTGAGTTTTGTGTGGCACATGAGTGCTGGGGCCTCATCATCAGTCCTCCTATTCACCATGAAATGTGCTGCTCCTGGCCTTGTAACAATTCATCCCAGTCAACATCTTTTAATTCAGCTTAAGCAAGTCATGGGGAAGAAATTACTTTTCTTTTTTTTTAACTCAGGTAAATGCCAGAGTAGCCCAAACGAGGGAGCAAAGTGAAAAGCATCAGACTTAAGATTTATTTTATAATCTTAAGATTTTGTCCTGTACAGCCCTCTACAGCCTTCTCCTCACATATGGCTTTAGATATTCCACTGTTGTACTAAACTGGTACCAAAACTCTCTACCTAAATATGGCTTTTGGATGTATTAAAGCTCTAAGTGGATATCAGCCCCATATTTGCAATTGAGATAACTCCGTCCTGCCTTCTCCTCTATTTCAGAGCATGTGGCTCAGGCATCAAACCTCGAGAACATAAAGTTTACCTGGCACAAGGAGACAGCTTATGAATATGAAAGTCGAATGAATGCAGAAAAGAAGACTAAAAAATGGGACTTCATTCACATGATCCAGGTAAGAATCTCTGCAAAGTAAATGTTGTCAAACACTCAGCTGTTAAAACTATGCATGAAGTATGTGACCTCATTATCCACTCATAGGGGAAGAAAGGTGAGTTTACTTCCCAGTAATTTGAAGTGCTTTAGCATAAATGAACTGCAAAAATGAAAAGCAGCTTTGAGCACAGTAGTCCTATTAACCAGGCTGTGGGTGGCAGTCAAGAATACATTTTAGCTAGTGTCTTCAAAAGCTCCTTGTCCTTTCCATGAAATTGCCTTTGTATTTCCAAGTTCACTGGAGCTTTCACTGAAGAAAGGCAAACCTCTTTATCTCAGGTTAATGAATGAACATGAGCTGAGTCCTGTGGCAGTGCCAGAGAGCAGGCAGGGCATGACAGCCCTGAGCCTGCAGTGTGAGCCCACTGCCCACACCTTCCCAATGTGCCTCACTGTCCCTGCTTTTCTGTCAGGATTGCCCCCCTTTGGTTCCTTTAACAGTGGTACAACAGCATGGCACACCGTATGTCTCTAAGCATCTCTGCTTTTTCCAGATGCTCTATTATGTGAAAGATGTCCCAGCAACTATCCGGTATTTCCACAGCCTCCTGGAATCACAGGCGAAGCTCCTCATTATCCTGGTGTCAGGTGAGAGCTGCTCCACCAGCACTGCTCAGTCAGGAAAGGGCTGGGAGGACTTTTTGGGCTTCTACTTTTGTGTAGCACAGGCCATGGAGGTGAAAACTTGAAAAAAAAACTTGAAAAACTTGAAACCTGCACACTGTTGTGTCTGTGTGGGCTGTAAACACCAAGGATTTATGAGCCCAAACCCCCCCTATCATGGGCACAAAACATCTCTCTCTGCCCTTCCCCATGCTACAGCCTGTGCAGTGATGGATGGCAGCAGAGCCCCTGCAGCAGGAGAGGCTCCATCCCACAGCTCTCACTCACAGGAGCCTCTCCAGCCTCTGCTGTTTGCTGGAAAAGGTTTTCCAGGCTGGGCACTGCATTTTGTCTCTCCCAGAGACTTTGTGGCATTAAGCAAACAGCTACGCCGGGGCTCGGAAGTGCCATACAGCAGGTGTTGGAGCACATATGGTTCATTTTCTTTTCAAACTGCCCATTTCCTTAATATCATCATTTTGGGTACAAAACAGCGTTCTCAGGCTGTTTTGGATCTCATAGAGATGCTCTGTGGTCAATCCAGCAGGAAAATGTTGGAGCAGAGTAAACGACAACCTTTTAATACTGTGGGAAAGGTATGCCAGAGACAATGCAATGGTGGAGTCTAATTTGACTCTAGAAAGCCTTTAATTCGCCTCAAAAGCAATGGAAATTTTGGCTGTGTAAACAGTCATATCTAAAAACTCTGAAAGCATTATTTGTTCAGAGGTTTAAGCTTAATTTCTCATTGAATTTGCCCACGTCTGCAATGTGGTGAAATTCCTTTTATTTTGTTCATGGAGGATCCACTATGAAGTGACACTTCTGACCTGAATTTATTCAACTATATTTTTTCCCCAAATGTTTTTGGTTTGAAGTGTTTTCAAGCAATTTACAACAAGAAATCTGTATTTAAAATTATATTTAAAAATCTGTTTATGTTCTTTGGCTGAATGAGAATAGACCATAATATCACACTATTGCTGATTACCTGCATATAGTTAATTAATACTCTTTTCCAGTTGCTTGACCCGTCCCCTTGGATATTCATAAAATGTGAATACAGGAAATAATGTGTGCCTATTCAAAATTAAAATGATTAAAGTTCTGAGTTCATGAAAAGTATTTGAAGTCCTCTCTGGGCCAGATGACTCTGTTGGAGCAGAAATTGCTGGGGGCAACAAAAAAGTGGAAGAGAGGAGCAGGGCTCAGAATAGCAGAGAGGAAAGGAAGGGAAAAACCTTGAGGAAAACAAGAGAACAGAGAGGGGAAGGAAGTGCCATGAAAATGAGCACTGAAGCAAAAGGAGTTTCTGAGAGATCATCAGAACAAAGCTCGTTTCACAAAAGGCAATGTCATCCCACACGCAAACACATCAGGGTGAGTTAATGAAAAGCCAGCCCGGGAGCAGGGTTGGTGGGAGAGGGCTGGGGTCAGCCTGTGGAGGTTGCAATCCCTCCTGCCCTGGGAGTGCAGGATGTGCAGGGGCTGTGGATCTGCCCCCACCACCACCTTGCAAACAAAAGCAGTGCCATATGCTGAGCCTTTATAATGATGCTGCCTTCAGGTAGGGGATAATGAATTGCTCTGCTTGGAGATGGCGCTGAGTCACACAACACTGACACCGGCACATTTCCTGCAATTAGTGCTCTGCACTCAATTTCCACCAGGTGAAAGAAAATATTGTAGCCTCTCTTCTAAACACCAAGCTGTTTATTTGACTCTAAGTAACAGTTTGTAGGTAAAGCGACTGCAAAACCACGAGTAACTGGTTTTAGTACCTAGGGAGAGTTGTAACTTTCAAGAGCTGCTCATTAGGCTCAAAGTTATTTTCACCCTGTCCAGACATTATGAGTAAATCCTTCTAAAAATGATTTACTGTAGAAACACTGAATCAGACATCAAGGCTGGGGAAAAATAAAGATGTGAAGATGTGTGTGTGGGCTTTTCAACTTATCCAACTGGTTTGCTTTATAAAATGTCTCTTGAGAACTGCTTTGGCCTCAGCTGGAGGCTCAAGGAGGGGTGCTGGAGCATCAGGGTAAGTGCCCACCCACTCACTCCTGCAGCTCCCAAACCTGGGGAACAGGAGCAGGGAGGCAGCCAACTCCACCATGCCCCAGGACACATCCCAGCTCTGGAAAGATCCCACATGCAATGATGACAACTGCTAAAAAACTCAGACAATCAAAACTGCTCTCAAATGGTGTTTTCCCTGAACTCTGTTTTTCTGGTGGTTTATCTCTTAGGAAAGAGTGGCTGGGAAACGCTGTGGAAGAAGTATGGGTCCTCCTTCCCTTTGGATGATCTTTGCACTTTTGTTTCCTCTGCTCATTTGCCAAGGATGCTGGATGCAGCTGGGCTGAAGTACCAGCTCTACGAGCTCCCATCCCACATGGACATAACGAGCTGCTTTATTGAAGGGGACAAAGATGGGGAGCTCTTGCTGGATTTCCTGACAGAAACCCTTGACTTTGCTAAAACTGCCCCTCCTGAACTGAAGCGTCAGCTAATAGAAGAGTTAAGAAAGCCTGGATGCAGTGAAACCAGAGATGGGAAGGTGTTTTTCAATAACAACCTGAGTGTAATAGTGATTGAGCCATGAGTTAACCTCTTCTGCTTGATCCAAGGCAAAGAGATACAAACTGTTAGCAGCTGGAATGCATTTTTACATCTTTTATAAATGGCTTAATTTGCTTCTGCACTAATAATAATTTTTAGAGCTTGTTAAGAAATCAGTATTAACATCTGTTGTTATAAGTGAGCTTTAATATTTTATTAATTCTACGCTAATCTATGAATGTGTAACTCACTAGGCAGTGAATTGTGCTTTATCATACAGGTGTTGTGTAATCAGCTGTAACTCAGAACATCCATTCAGGCACTGCAGAAACCTAACCCTTTCCTAAGGAATAACCCAGAACCACGTATGGCTCCACCATCTTCATTTAAAAACTCTCTACAGAACTAAATAAGCAAATTGCAGTTTCTTGGTGCAGCTGGCAGGAGCACAGGCTCAGAATGAGCAGCAATTGGGTGGATCTTTGATGGGATTTCTTGAGCTTGTCACTTCAAGATCTCAGTACCTGCAGCTACTGTGAAAGTGGCCTCACACCTGCATGATCAATGTTTGCCTGCTCCTGCCCCTGCAGGCATCTCCATTTAATGGCACTGCTTCCCCTTTCTGTATTTTTACTTTATGGTGATGTATCTGCAGAGCCATTTGTGTGCCAGGTCCATAGTGGCACTACAAGAAGGAAGCAAGGGAAGATGGTTGAGGCACACAACAACTGTCCTGGAGAGGTGGATTTCAGTGGTGAGCCCTGATGCAAAGTCTTTGTTAGGAATCAGCTGCTGCAGCCACATAGAGATTTTTTTTTTTNCTGTTTTTTTTTTTTTTTTTTTTTTTTTAATTAACCAAAAAATGCTTCTGGTCCCAGCCTTCCCCTGGTCTGGCAGCCAGGGCCTGTGAACTTTGTAACAAGGAAAATGTAAAAATAAACACTGATACCAAAAATACTGGTTCCATTAGCATTTTTTTTTTTTTTTCACTTTCAATGGCATTGTGTCAGGTAAATCTGTTCACTATATACAGGGAGTTCAGCAAGAAGGGGTTTCACCTCCTCAGCTCTTTCTCCATGTGAGGCTGTTGTGGTTGATGCATTTGTTTTGCTAAATGATTTTATAGTTTTCAGAACTGTTTTCTCTCTACAAGGCACAATTCATAGTGGGATACAATAGAGTCGCTTGAATGGCTTTAACAGCCTGAATACTCGATTTATCCCCTGAGACAGGTGTGATTTCTGCCATTGAAATAATTTGATTCAGTGTTGAAATGGTTTACTTGAGGTAATAGTTTAGCTGCAAGGATTGATGTTTCATTTTTGCACACACATTTCTGATACAATATAGATTATTAATGATTTGAAGCGATTTCAAGAGATCATGTTGGGTGTAATAGCTGTTTATATTTATTTTAGGGCAAGTTATTTGAAACGCAAACTTCTCCTGGTGCTCAAATGTTAATTCAGGTGGATTTTAGAATGTTTTCATGATAATCCTCTGTTGGACAGAACAAAATCTTTTACCACTTTACCCAGTTCTGTGCACAAGCTCCTGTATTAGAAGACCTCAGTATATCTGTGAGCTGCTGTGGTCACACACCAGAGCAGGAAAGAAAGAAAATCTCTCATTAGAGCAGATTGCTGCACGCATTTCTAATGGGAAACAAATTAAAGTTACATTTATTTTCGTGGCTCTTTTGGGCTGTCAGTGACCTTTTCTAAATGGTGCTTGCAAAGCAGGTGACTGCTGAACATTGCCACATCAACCCTGTCAGGGGTGAGATATCTCAGGGAGCCACAGAAATGCCAGAACAAAACAAAAAAAACCCCACTAATCCAGCAACAAAACCCAGCAATGAGATGCCCTTGCAGATCCTGCTGTTTTATTGTTTACTAGACTTAAATTTAAAAAAAAGAAAGCAAAAAAGAACCACCCAAAAAGCTCCCACCACAAAATGAGAAAAAGGGGTTTTAGCAGAAGGAGGCTTGTTTTGAAAATGTGGGAAAGAGCTGGAAAGAAAGAAGCAGCAGAGCTGATCTGGACAGAGCAGAAGAGGATTTGACCACACACACACACAAAAATATTCAGTGTGAATGCACATAGAGCTTCTTCCCCTGTTTTGCTTCTGAGGAGAATTTCATTAAAAACTGGGGGAGAATAATAGAGTAAACTCCATTCTGTATCTTGCAACAGTTTGTGTTAAGGGGCTGGGGGAAAACTGAATCAGCAGAGCACCCTTAAGGGATAAATTAGTTTTAATTTTAAATTTGTAACACACTCACACATTTTCAAGAAGCAAGTACTTTAAGTATTATTTAGAAGGAAATGAATGTGGGGAAGCACAATTTTATGCTCATTTTACCATAAAAACCTGAGGACATTTTGTAAGTCTCTCAAATAAATTCCTAATAGAGTGGAGAACCACATTTTCATGTGAGAATCACTCTTTAATTGTAGAGTGAGACACTGCTATTCCACAGCAGGGTTGGGAAGTATAGTTTGTCCATGGACTGGGATTTGCACAGCAGTCTGGGGTTTTACCACCCTTAGGAATTTCTTCTTAATCTCTAATCTAAACCTGCCCTCTGTCAGTTTGAAGCTCTTCCCTTTATGCTCTCACTAAAATCCTTGTAAAGAGGTCAAACCCCAATTCCATATTTTCCTAGCTTGCACCCCTAAAAAATGAATCTGCAGGCTTTCTACAGAGAGGAATGGTTAAAATTAAACCAGCACAGTTTTGATTGGATCAAGTTTGGCTTCAGGATACCTGTATTAAAACTATACCAGAAATGATCCTGAAAGCTCTTCATGCATGGGCGCCCCTTTCTGGCTAAATATATGTTTTAGATATGAAATGTGACCCTGGGTAAATGCAATCCTTAATATTGAATTTCTGTGTTTTTCTCAAAGATGGCTCTGAGCAGTGCTTGTTTTTATATTAGGAGACTTCCTTTTTTCTTTTCATGTCATGAGCATATAAACTTGGAATATACAGATTCTAATGCAGGTACAGGAGAAAAAAGCTGGGAGGAGGGAGGGAGGGAGGAGGAGGAAGAGGAGGGAGTCTTTTGAAACAACAGGCAAACACCTGGGCCTGTGTCCCTGTGATAAGTAAGCTTGTGGCTCTGATGCTGTGTCAGGTGATTATTTCCCAAAGGAATTCCCGTGGGAGGTTTGCTGTGCAGGGAGGGGGATAGCCCCATGTCCATGAGTGAGGCACAGCTTTGGAGCAATGCCTCAGAGGCTGGGGGGGACCACAATGGGTGAGGAAAAGGCTGAGCCCCTCCAAAGAGCCCAGGCTTCATGCACGTATCCCTCCACATCAAACACAGCTGCCCAGGCAGCTTCAGGGCTGTTCCTTTAAATCATACATAGAAAAATATTCTCACTGCTCCGTTAATTACCACAGCAAATTGAACAAATGCACTCGCAGCTCGGCTGCTGTCACCATTCCTGCATTGGGGTAATTCATGCTTGCAGCCCATGATAGGATTTTTAATGTCATTACACAGTAAGGCAAAGTCTTCATTTTTAATAAAAATACAAATGCTAAAATGAAATGGATTAATATCTAATTTTACATCTTCATTTACATGATGTGCAAAATTATCTTAAATATTTGTTATGGATGGAGTGGCTTTCCACCAATTTAGGTTTTTTTTTTTTCATACTGGAGAATGTTAACAGAAATTGTAGCATAAATCATTGCCTTGTAGAGTACCAGAAGGTGCATATAAAAACCCATATCTTTACTGCACATATTTCCCATTAACCATAATCTATTAGTAATTGAAGTTCATTACAAATTCTTGTAGACTTTATTGCTATCATGCTGCATGACATAGTGAACCTGGCTTGCATAACAAGAAGTCCTTGCTGGGAAATATCCTATTAACAATGACAGTGCATTTGTCACTGTGATAATAAATCCAAAGCTGCCTGTAGATTATAAATTATTGCGGCGCCATTTCCACTGTTGTAGTTTAAAAGTTTTGTCAGCACTTCCATTTTGCCCCTGCTTTACGGGCAGTTATAACTTGACCATAAAAATCTGCAGTGAGCTGAATCCCATCTTACAAGGTCTCACTCTCAGGGAGTGGTTCTTCCCCCAGTGAGATTCATATTTCATCCATATGAAAACCTTTGAGGCAGAAGCTGTGTTTGTGACAGATTTTTAGGTTCTGCATTTGCACAGATTTTAATTGGAAAGCCCAGGCCATTTGACAAGTAATTTGTCCATGATATTTCTAAAGATTGCGGTAAAATTAAAAAATGCAGCAAGACAAAAAGATGGGAGCTGGGCTGAGCTGAGTGTTGGCTGGTTTAGCACCTGAAAGAGCTTCTGTCCTTATCTCCAGGTGCCAGAGAGTTTGGGGAGCCATTGGGTAAACCCTGCTTCTCTTCAAAGGAGAAACTGAAGAGAAATGATTCTCCCCATAGGCCTCACAAAGGTGTTTTGAGGATTAATTACTGACACAGAAATTCAGGCGTGCACTCAAGTCATCCTTCATCATGTCTGTGCAATTCTTTCAGCTCTATATAGCTTTTAAGTGTTATTAAAAGGAAATTGCTATAGAGTTGAACTTTAAGTGTTAATTATGACTCGAGATATAAATGACATCAGGTCAAATCTTTCACAATTTAACTCCCTAATTGACTTCAGCTCTCTGCACCAAGGGATATCTCTCTAGCTGAATGCATCTGTCTATCACATTACTCAAGTGCCTATAGCAATGCATCCAATTACCTGGACGTAGCCATTATGCCTCAACAGCTCCTAAATAGTGCAGGATGAAGCCTCCATCTCCCTGAAATAATCAAGAAAATTTTACGTCTCACCAGGCCAGGTTTTCACATCATCCTCTGTTTTTAAGTACCGTTTCCAGGTGTGGATAACGGATTCTGAAGTAAATATGATAATTTTCTTTTCACATCAATAATGTCCTTCATCTCACAATGCCCCAAATTTCTTTAAAATCTTGATATGCAAAATCACTTTGCTGCACCTCAGTGGTAAGTGGTCTCCTGTGTGAAATTCAGCAGCTGTTGGATTGTCCACGGCACCGTTTCCCAGTGATTTATGGCAGGATGATGAGGAGGAAGTTGGCAGTCAAATGCTGAGGAGCAGAAAGCAATTTCCTGGGCTGGTATTGAGCAGGGGCACGGGCACTGACATGTCTCCAGCCAAAATAGTAATCAGCTTCCCCTCTTCCTTGGCAGGAGAGTGGTGGGATATTGGGCTGGCACATGGAGTTGGCTCAGGGTGAATGAAGCCCTGGCACATCCAACAGCTCACACTGTGGTGGGACCAAGGGAGTCCACCATGGATGGGCTTGGCAGCAGCTCTGTGTGGCAGGGCCCTGGTGCTGCCCAGCAGAGCTCATGTGGAAGGCAGGGGATGGATCTGGTGGGTGTAAGGGGAAAGGAGATGTCTCCCCTTTTTGCTTTAATGGGAAGGAAATTGCTCTTGGAACTCACAGATGGATGTCAAAGGTACCCAACAGAGATGTGTGAGTGTGTGGTACTGGTGTGAATCAGGAGGTGCTTTGTTCAAGAGTAGTGAACAGCTGAAAAAAAAGGACCAGAAAAAAATTGTTTACAATGTACTGCAGATTTCTTACCTAATGTTTTGTGTTTTGTTTGTAATATCTGGGCAAAGGACACCAAAACCCAGTGAAAACCAAATTAAACAAATTAAACACCTCTTTGAAATCCCTAAACCTAAACCATGTCATCCTTTCCCATTTTGAAATCCCTCAGTCTAAAACATATATTTTTCCACTCAAACAGAATAGAGGGACCTAATATCCTTGTGACTCTTAATACTATAAATACATTTTGATACTTTTATAACCATGATTTTACAGAGGTCACAGTGAGGTATCATTTATTTTGGTATGAGTAAGTAGGCTATTTGCCAGCAGATATAATCTCTTTGTTTTCTTAAAAGAAAATGAAATGACAGTATTTGGAGGCTGTTTCAAGGATCCCGTGTGCTACAGTGGATCCTGGCGGAGATGAATTAGTGGCCAGTGTATAGGTGATCTTGCCAAAAATGAATAGCAATGCAATTTATCAAACCCTTCTGTAATTTATCTCACAACCATGTATTAGATTAGATAAAGACAGAAAGACATGTGAATTGGATGGACTGGACTAATACTGAAAACTTACACCTGCTTTTATTGAGGCTGACAGGAAGATTTCTGTTGCCTGAATTGCAATCAGGATTTGGCTTCACATTTTTAATTTGCTTTGAAGTATGATCTTGTCCAGCAATGAGAAAAAAAGCTAACTCAACATTAAAGTTTGTTGATTGTGTCTGCTATTTCTTATTCAACACAAATTTGTTCCATCATATATTTCACATTCAATCAATTAAAAAGTGTAAATCTAAACAAAAAACCCCTCAACACTCAGAAGCTTAAAAAGAAGAGTAATAAACAGCTGTGAAACTGCTGCAAACACCCATTACATGCTACACCGTTTTCAAGGTAACAAACCAATAGTTTATTTTGTCTCCTTCCAACAAAATCCATACTTCAAAATCCACTTTTCTTACCAAATCGGTCTGTCTGTAAGACAAACAGTCTGCAGCTGGGAGTGTTTACCTACAACAGCAGAAAGATGTGCTACACTGCCTTCAAATTCAGGAATATCACCAGCTACCTTCTTTAGGCTCGTTGTGAGCCAGTGATTGATATCTGTTCTTTTGCATTGCTTTCCTCTCATATCTCTTTGTCCCGCTGCTATAATCGATCACAGATTTTTCCATCAGGCTTCATGTCAGATTAGGATAGTGAACATGACTGGCTTAGAACAAACTGCTTCAAAGTGCACCGAGGCAAGCCTGGGACTGCTCTAAAAGGGATTGTTTTGGGCACATCCATAAAGGCAGTGCAGCAGCAGGCAGGCAGGAATGTGCTTTTCTGGCGAGGGTATGGGATGGCTCCTCTCTGTGGAACCTGTTGTGATCACAGTTCCACTGTGGGGTGGGTGTTCTAAGTGAGGGGCAATGCCCAGCTCATTGTTTTCCTGATTCAGGCAGAAAATTCTGCTTAGGAGTCCACAGATGTATCTGGCAGGACCTGCACACATTTTCTACCTGAGGCTGGAGCTGCAAAGTCACAGGCAGCTTTTGTGTTTAGTACTTTATGTGTGCTACCAAGAGCTTCAAGGACTGAAAGCCCAACAACTTTCCCTGAATAGAAATAGATTTTAGACATTCACTGGGACCAGTCTTCCCAGGAGAATTAAAATATCAGTTCCTTACTTAAACAGTTCTTTGAGGGATTACTGCTTGGTTTTATAGTGCCTACCACAACTGAGCCTTCATCTTGGTGGGTGTTTTAGGTGCATCTTTTGTATAAGTAACAGTTTTTATTTTAATGTGAAGAACAGAGCATTGTTTAGAGAAGAGGGCTGTAAGGATTTGATCCAAATTTGGATCAGTGATCATGGATGAGATTGCTGACAGCAATTGCTCCATGGATGCTGTTGCTCAGACCTACAAATCCTGAAAGAGGAGTTGACCCATGGCAGCTGGGCGACCTCTGGGACTTCCAGAAGAGGAACAGATGTTAAACTTTTACCTGGGTTCAAGAGAAGACATGAATGGAGTGGATGAGAAGTGTTTTGAGGAGGATCACCCAGTGTCCAATTCAGGACATCCCTGAGCTGAAACAGGTGCAAAATTACTCAGGCAGATTATCCCATGTGCTTGCCCTGTACATATGAGACTGCTGGGTCCATACCTGTGACCACAGCTGAAGAAATACTAAATAAATAATCATGATAGTTCAACCATTTAGAGCTTATAACCCACAACCACCACTGGAGGTGTTATAAAAGACATTGTGACACAGAAGTGTTGTTACCCACTTGACACATTTTCCTAACAATGACTGGCATTTAAGCCCAGGACCAGAATTAGACCACTGAAAGCAGTGCTTGCACAGCCCACAGGAGCATGAGCTCTGATATCCTGCATTTAATCCCAGGGAAGACAGAGGCAGTGGTGCATTAGTGTAATGCTCTTAAACAAATTCTGAATAAAAGGCTTTTTGCTCTACATGTGTAAAAAACAGTCTTTCCTGGATTTTGCTGTGTGAGAGTGGATGCTGAGAGTGCCTGAAATTACAGCTTTCTGAAAAAAAAAAAAAGCCTGAGAAATCTTGCGAGTCAGCAGAAACAGAATATTTCCATCAGGAGCTATTACTGGGACTGGGATCTTTCCAGAAATACGTGAGGTGAAGTGCTGCTCAGATGGATGTGCTGCCAGAGCAGAGGGCAAACTGTGAGATAAAAACTCAGGTACTCCACAGGCTGCTGTAATGCTGCACCAGGTAATGGTCTGGGAGGGTAAAAAACCAGGACTGAAAAAAAGTACAGCTAAATTCTTGTGCTCTGCCAGAGACAGGGTTTTCAGCACAGACTTTGAAGTATTTCTGTATTCTACAGGTCCTGGCTACTCTTCCTCTTGCCTTGCAGAGCTTCTGAGGCTGTGCCTGAAGACAGCACTTGCCCTAAGGAAGAAACTGGGGTCTGCTTGGAGGCAAAGGATGATGACCAAAGAAATCTGGAGTTCCTCACCTTGCAGGTGAACTTCAGGCCAAGTGGTTGAGCAGCTGATTTGAACTCTTGGGTAGCTAACCCACACATCAGAAAAGGTTAACCCGGATTACTGAGGGAAGCCTCATTCTGGGATGATTTATGGAGAGGGTACAACTGCCCTGAGTGTGAGCAAAGGCCACAGATGCCACGGTTTAGTGTTCAAATGGCTTATCCCTGTGTAAGGTCATTCATCACACATTGCTTTGGACTCCCAGGCCAATACACATAAAAGTCTGTCTCACGACAGGCACAGCCTTTTCAGCTCCCATCTGCCCACAGCAACCCTTCCAATGTTGCTAATTACATCCCTGCACTTGATTAGGTTGGCTACAGCTCACCCCAGGGACACAGCCATACTGGTGTGCCCCAAGGGGGGATTGTGTTAATAAACAAAAACAAACACAGCCTCTCCATTTAAGAGCCAGTTTCAAAGCCCAGAAGTTGGAAGTTCAACCTCTCGACAACCACACTCCCATTTGTATTCCAAGACTGTTTGATTTGTTTCAATTTTCTTGCTGGAATTCAGTTTCTCATGGATAAGTGGAAGGATGCTCCCACTAATGATGCATGGAGGGGGTCTGTTTCTTTTGCAAATAAAAAAAGAAAGAAAGACACATACAGAGGAGACAGGAATTACGAGCTTGAGGGAACCACAGGAGCAGCAAAGTTGATGCTGTGGCTGGGCTGTGGTGTGGGAAAGGCTGAGAATTCCAGGTCTTCCCAGAAGAGGTGTAAGAGGGGAACTGGCACACTCCAGTGTGGGAAGAGTTTCCTCTCAGCTGTTATGAAAAGCATGGAAAGCAATTAAAACAACCTAAAAATAGGAAGGTCTCTTCCCCCTCCCACCCTTTTTTTTTTCCCACAGTGTTTCCAAAGGATTTTGCTGACCTAGATAGAGGTAGGGGGACAGGTCTGGCCTAATACACAGGCAAAAATTGCTCTGTTTATTAAGCAGGGTCATGCTCTGAGGCAGCACTTGCAGCCCAAGCCCTTGGAGGAGCCCAGGCTGTAGCTGCAGTCAGCAAGGAGCCCTGGGGCCACACCAGGAGCACTGAGGGCAGCGAGCAGAGCTGCCCAAACCCAGTGAGCAGAGGGGTTAATTTACCATTTTTAGGACATAGGTGTTTATTCTGGTCATTGGATATCTCTGTGCCCAGGGGGGAGAGGGCCAGGGCACCCAGCAAGGGCCGTGCAGTTGTGCACACCTGAGCACTTGTCCCTTCTCCAAAGCATGGAGCACCAAAGGAGCTGGGAGCTCCAAGAGTTACAGTGAGATGGCTGCTGAGGGCTTTGTAGGCTCTGAGATTTAGGAATGGGCTTGGAGAACAGTAGACATTCAAAAAACAAGCTTAGAATGCCTGGGAAGGAAATTTGGTGATTGCGCGCCTTAAAGTAATCTGATTGTACCAACAGCGTTAGCATAAAAGGAGCAGGGAATAAGAAACTGTAATGGAGTTCTAATTATAATTCCTTTTGTTTTCCTAAAGAACATTAAAAAGCCATGATGTGACCAATGATTCAAGCCCAAAAAATACTTCCAATTTTATTTTTACATGCATTGGGGCCCCTTGTCAATTTACAGCTAGTGAAATAATAAACAAAGCTGATCTCCTCATTTGCATCTGACACTATGGAAATGGTAATTTTTAAAAGGTTACCCAGAATCAGTGTGAAGCTTTGACTTCTGTCATTAGCATATTTAAGTCTAGCTTAAGCAAGGCTTCCTCCCTGAAACACACATTTTGTTAAAAGCTGTTTAGTGCCCATAACCATTCTGCTGCTCTCAAAATATGATGCCCTAGCAGGCCAGAGCTAACCTGTGCACATGAAATAAGTTTAGTTCAGTGTTGTGTTAAAAGAGTTTGGTCTCTGGAGCAGTCACTCTGCTTAATAACATGTAATAATTTGCCTTCTATTTAGTTTTCATTTAACTTGCCCCACACAAGCAATGAATCCAGTTTAATTAAATGTTCTTTTAAACAGCAAAAATGACACTGGCTTGTATTTTAAAAAATCTATACACCACGGGGCACCCTTAAGACACAAAATCCTAATAAAGAGGATGTAAGATGTACAGCTAATAACACGGAGCCAGTTTGACATTTGCAATGGGTAATTTAGTGAACCAAGTGCTTCCTTACAGGCTTCATGCAGGAGCGCAGTGGCTGCCGTGCCATTTAATAGAAGATGAAGAGCCATGTTTATAATAATGCTAATAAACAGCTAATCTGAAAATTAGACTAGCATGTGGCAAAGGGCTGCTGTGCATGTATAATAAATGCTGCTCAGTGCTGGGTGAAGGCAGTCAGCTGATGCTGGAATCCTGCTGCAGCTTTAATCAGCAGCCTGGGGTGGCCAGGCAAGGCTCGGTCTCCTGTACCCCATGAGACCCCAGGCTGCACACAAGGAGTGCAGAAATGCACATTAACCCTAAAGGATGCTAATAAGGCCAGGAGAGGGGCACTGCAGATGCCCCTTAGAGAGCTTAAAGCAGCTCTGAACTCCTGACAGCCTGGGGAATGGCTTAGAGTTCAACAAGTGCTCAGTTCTCATCCCAGTAAGGGGTAAGGAGAGGCATTAAGCATTTGACACCAAGTTGGATGGGGCCCTGAGCAACCTGATGTATTTTCAGGTGTCCCTGCCCATGACAGGGGCTTGGAATGAGATGATCTTGAAAGTTCCTTCCAACCCAAACCATTCTGTGGCTGACCATGCATTCCTTTTCTGCTTTATTTTGCTCTGATAGTGTAAATCTGGTCTAAGCCTGGCCAATAAGTAATTTAAATCCTCTTTTATTGAGGGCATCATAAGGTAGAAGAGGTAAATGAGGTAGAAAGGTGTGGTAAATGCTTATATTTCTCCTTTAGAAGAATCAGGATCTTTAATAAAGTAAGTATTAGGGCAAAGAAGAAATAAACACTGAAAGCATCTCACTCATTACTAAAATGAAAATGCTCGCTAATATATGCAGTGCACCTGGAAATGCCCATTCAAGTAATTACAAAAGGGAAAAACACTGGGGAAACAGGCAAGCATGAAGACAATAGCCATTAGAAACAATATTAAATTAAGCACGCCTTTTGAGATCTACAAATTCACTGATTAAATTGTGCATTACAAACCCTGCCTTGACTTCACTCAGCTGGAGTCCTGGGGCAAACCTGCAACACATGAAAACAGCCTCTTGTTTTGCACTGAGATTATGTCAGGGCTGCTCCTAACTCTGCTTGGTCCTGGGGTTTTTTAAAAACACACAAAAAAAAAATCCTTTTTTTTTCCTTTTTTCTCCCCAACCCTCCAGATTCCAGCTAGCAGAAAGCATCACACTCCCCCAGTCTGAGAAAAACAAGGTTAGAAAAGAGGGCACTTCATGCCATGCAGCATTAAGCTTGGTCAATGGCATAAAACCCATCAAAATCAGCAGGAACCTTCTCATTGACCAAACAGCCCTTGAGTGTGGCCACCCCTGAGTGTTTGGGTGAATTTGGCTTCACCCAGGACAGGGAGCTCCTTGTTTCCCCATGGAGCCCCCTCCCACTCATCCAGAGGGCAGAACAGCTCCTCACACTTGGTTTTGGCAAAGGTGCTTTTCACAGTGGGGCAGAGCCAAGAGGGGAATTAACCCTCTGTGATTCCTGCCCCTCAGATATTCCTACACCCAGGAGAGCTCATGGAGCAGCAAATGTGAGCTGTGGCACTCACAACCACAGGGATGTTTGAGTGTTTGTGCTTTATTGGCACAAATGGATGGAATGGAATTGAGACCAAAATGTGACCTTCCTGGTGACAAAACTGTATCCTCTTACAGAGACATGAGAAATGAGTGAGGACAAGTTATTAATACATTTATTGGAGTGCAGGGTTGTTTATCACCATTTTCCTATTGGTGATGAGATTTCCAGGGCTAATGGAAACTCTCCCACTTTCTCCTGTTCTCTGAGAGATCTCCCAAAATTGATTGTGGAAGCCAGCAACCACTTCCAATTGATTTTGTGTCATTAAACATTAAAAACTGTGTGCAGCTTTCATAGAGTCCCTTCTGCTGAAAAGTGGGCTATTGTCTACCAGCAATCCCAGTTTGCTGCTACAACAATGGATTGTCTGGGAGAGGGGGTAAAATTATATAGAAAAGTATTTTAAGGTGATACTTTTTTGGAACAATACACACACATATAACCCATGCTCCTTCCTCTTCCAAAACCATTGTTTAATTTTTCTAGTTTTTGGCTTTATTTAGTGGGAAGAGAAGAGCTAAATAAAGATAATTTCTGCTTCTATCCACCCAGCTCATAATTGCTTTTCCCTAGGCAATGAGGTGCTTATGTTTTGTTTGTTTTTGGAGAATCTCCTAATGTACTTCCATTTTCCCTCAAAAATTTCCTTCAAGCCAGAAGGAAATGGAACTTTTGAGAGGCCTTTGGTCCCAGGATAGCAGAAGTTGAAGGCTCCTTCCCTTTTCCTCAGTTCATTCCCTCCATCCAGAGGCAATCTGCATGGAGCAGGTGGAAATTCCCATTGTAGCTGCTGATGGGCAGTGGGGAGCAGTGAGCTCCTGTGCTGCAGGGCTCATACCTGGTGCTGGTCACAGTGAAGGATCATCAGAGACATATTTTGGGAACCCACATATGAGGTTTTTCCAAAACCCAGTCTCTGAGAAGTGAATTCAGGATGACTCTGTCCCTTTCATACCTAAATAAGAGAACTCTGTGGACTGAAGCTGACAGAAGACCAGGAGAAAACTGCAGTCCCACAGACCCTTTTCCCTCCACAATCCCACCAAGGGCCCTGTACTCCTTTGCAAGTCACATTTCCATTAGCTGTACCCAAACCCCACAGCACTGATGGGCTGCTGAGGGGACAATGGGGAGATGACAAACAGCAGGACCTGGAATGCTGCTGAGGGGACAATGGGGAGATGACAAACAGCAGGACCTGGAATGCTGCTGAGGGGACAATGGGGAGATGACAAACAGCAGGACCAGCCACCTGGAATGCTGTATTGCTCAAATGTCCTGGTCACAAATGGAAAAGCACTCTGACTGAGGGACAAAGCTTCTGTTCCTGCAGGGAGCACATTCAAGAGGACAGCTTTTGTGCACCATTTCCAGCTTGATAATTAAGGCTGGAATAACCCCTAAAGTGACAGGTAACATATTAAACACCTTCTGTGTCTTAGGAAGCACAAACTAGGTGTCACAAATGGAGACTCACATGGCCCAGCTGCCTCAGGCCATATGGTCACCCTGCTCCTCGCTGTGCCACGCTCGGAGGCACAGCAGGGTAGCAGTCGGGATGCTGGCCTGGGCCAGGAGTGGTGGCACATGTGAGGGTGACAAGGATGGTGGCCCTACAGAGCCCTGCTCCACGTGCTTTCTCTGTTAGGGTTTGTGGACTTGGTTCAGCTACTCAATTTGTGGTATGTAGAGCAGCCAAAATAATTCTATGCGAAATAAAGAGCTGAGAGCAGATGAAAATAGAGCTAATAATACAGTCATTAGGAAGGGAGCCAAGGCACAAATTGCAGTGAAAGGAGGAGTCAGGGGAGAGAAAGGACTGTACATACCCTATGCTGCTCAGGGGACACAAAAATGTCCCCAAAGAGCAGCTGTCTGTAGCAAAGGGACAACAAGAGGCTGTGTGGCCAGACCTGTTGTCTTGGCACAGGACAGCATCCCAGCAGGATGGTGCTCAAGTGCAGGTTGTCCATGGCCCTGCCTTTTGGGCAAGAGCCCATCAAGCTACAGCAGCAGGCAGGGCAGGGACCTGTCACACCACAATTTTGTGTCACCTGGGAAGGTGGGACAAACACCCTGCTCTTACAGAGGTGCAGGGCTGTGAGGGGGTCATTTGCTGGCACCAACATGGGTCAAGATTAAGCTGCAGCCAGGTGTTTCAAAACAGCAAAATGACAGCCCAGGATAGTCAGGGTGGTGATGAAAAACAATCCCCAGCCTTTGGATGGGCATTGATAACTGCAGTGCAGGGTGTGGGACTGGTTTGTCCTGTCATGTGGATGTGGCAGTCCCACAAACAGAGCTTAGCCTTGGTGTGCTTTATAAGGCAGGCACAACAGCAGAAGTGGTTAACAGCAGCTGAGCAGTCAGGGATATTTTACTGCCATCTGCTTGATAGCCAGTGTTTCTGATCCATCTAAGGTCAGGCAGAGTATTTTGGTTTGCCCTCAGGTGAAAGCTGATGATAATGCAGCCTCTCCACTGGCCCTTCACAGCACCTATTTAAAGCTGCTCAAAGAGCCTGTGCAACTGCATGTCCTTAAGCAGGAAACTTCAAGTGCCTTTTTGTGCCAAGTGCTCTTCAGTTTAGACCAATCTTCAACTTGAAATGGAAGGAAAGTCCTTCCAAAGAGTAACAAGAGGGCGATTAAATATACACTTCATAGATTCATAGAATGGTTTGGGTTCAAAGGGACCATAAAGATCATTCAGTTCCAACACCTCTGCCATGTGCAGGGACACCTTCCACTAGGCCAGGCTGCAAAAATTCCTGTCCAGCCCGGCCTTGGAAACTTCCAGGGATGGGGCATCCACAGCTTCTCTGGGCTACCTGTGCCAGGGCCTCACCAGCCTCACAGAGAAGAATTTCTTCATAATATCTAACCTAACCCTGCTGTCTTTCAGTTTAGATCCATTGCCCCTTGTCTTGTCACTCCATGCCCTTGTCCAAAGTCCTTTTCCAGCTCTCTTGGAGCCCTGTTAAATACTGGAAAGGGCTCTGGAGTCTCCCTGGAGCCATTTCTCCAGGCTAAACAACCCCAAGTCTCTCAGTGTGCCTCCAGGGCAGAGGGACTCCAGCTCTCAGAGCATCTTCTTGGCTCTTCCCGGCTCTTCCCCAGACTTGTTCCAACAGATCCATGTCCCTTTTGTGCTGGGAGCCCCAGTGCTGGATGCAGAGCTCCAGGTGGGAGAACAGGACAGAGGAGCAGAATCTCCTTGCTCTGTTGGCTTCCTGGGCTGGAAGTGCACATTGCTGAGTCACGTTGAGCTTCTCATCAGCCAGTATTTGTTTATACCCTCTTTCTGCCTAAGATGATCCAGTCAATTCTCCTTTAGATGAGCAGTTCTGCTATAATGAAAATGTTGTGGAGCAAACAATGCAAGTCCACACTTCTGAAGTATTGACTGGAATGATTTCTCTCCACTCTTCTTGCCATCAGCTTTCTCTGGTGGCTCCCATCCAGTCTGTTGCATTCTTAAAATGAGAGAAAAAAAATCCCAGTTTCTTAATCACATGTAATGGAATGGTAGTGATTTCCCTCAATATCTCTCTATACCTCTAGGGAAATATAGTCTAGGCCAATTTCTGGCATCTTTCTTTCCTAATCCCCTATGTACTCCAAGGCAGAAGGTTTATTTAGTGGTGTGGAAATGTCCATGACTTCAATAATTTTTGCCTGCTCTGTTGTCTCATTGCTGGAGGAAAAACATTAAAGGATTTTTTGTTGATTTTTTTTTTTTTTTTTTAAATAACACTATGAACTTAACAAATTCAACTTTTTGCTAAAAAGTATTGTTTACAAGTAACACCTTGCAGTAACAGAATGGAATTCACACTCCTTTGGTTTTCTTTGTTCCCTTGTAGGACTTCAGTGTAAATAATGAATTTTCCTGTTTAGCTGGGGCACTCGTGGCCTCTGCCAGAAGTTTCTTATCTTCTCAAAATTTCAGGCTAGAGAAATAATTTTCTCTCCATAATATGGGGGGAGACCAAGATGCAGACTTGAACCAGATTTCTAAAATAATTTTTATCTCTAAACATGAGAGGAAAAACTGAATGGCAGTTCAGGAGCTCACACTGTGTGAAACCAAGAGGAGTTAGTAACTATTTTTTTTTTTTTCATATTTCAGTACCTGAATGCCTCCAGACTCTGTCCCTCAGAGTGTGCCTGGGCTCACCCATGAAGCCTGTGCAAGTGGAACCTGCACTCCCATCTCTGGCCTGAAGTGAGGACCGAGTCCACATCCAGTGATGATGCAAACATAGCTGAACAGAGAGCAACACAGCCAGGAAAGCACAGGAGGGTGCTGAGGGTAATTAAACATGTTGTGAGGGTGCTGTCTGTGTCACACTGCCCAGGCAGGCATGGCCCATCTTTGCAGGGCAGCAAAAATGGCTTTTCTAAATAAATGTTCCAGATGAGCTGAACCAGACTGAAAGGTTTCCCTCTTCTCTCTTCATTCTTTTTACAATGCAAAGCAGAAGAGACCTATGCTAAAGCATTTCATTTCTCCCAGTTTTATTGCCAGCCTTCAGGCTGCCTCATTCTGGACCTGCTGCAATCCAATCTGCTCTTGCTAATACTTCAAATATAATATTTATAACGGCCCAGGTTGAACCAAAGGCTACTTACACTGACAGATGTCACAAGCTATAGCTCTCCTTTCCTTTTTATTGTTTGGTAGCTTCTGGCAAAGAGGGAGAGGATCTGGTAATAAAATTCTCCTTCTCTGCTTCAAACTCACAGGAACACTTTGCTGTGCTGCCTATTATTCACAGGGGAGTAATCAAGTGGTAGCTGGTTGTTTATCAATGTGTTATGCAAGGGAAGTTTACGTGGTGGCAGAGGGTAAGATATATTTCTGATTTAATTATCGAGCTGCAAGCCCATATGAAGTTTTATACTTGTGGTTTTGGGGATGTGGGTAAACATACAATGCTGTGGACAGAAGGACCCTATTCTGTAACAGGGGAGTAAAATAATTACTCTATAACTAAAGATAATGAGTTCTGCAGGACTATAAATAGGCGTGGAGCTGTTTTGCAGATAAAGCATCTCTGTGGTACTTTGCTACAGCAGAGCAATGGGGAAAATTCTTCAGGGAACAATCTTCTCCTGGCAGATGGCTGGACCAGGAGACCTGCTCAATATTTTCCATGTCTAGTTTTCATGATTTATACAACATCATCCCTTGGAAAAGCAATCCTGAGAGGACATTATGATTCCATGATAATTCACTGTACTTGAGAGAAAAGGAAAAAAGCCTATATAAATATGTGTATTCCCTATGGTTGGAGTTACAGACTTCTTCAAGTCCTGTTTCAGTTTTTTAACTTTCTTGGCTAGAACCACTTGGAACTTTTTGTTAGCTTGCTGATTAAGCAAATTTCCATGGGAATAATAGTGATTTTTTTGGGGAGAGTTCAGGGAATGGTCAGAGGAGAAGAAGAGGGGAGAGAAGACAATCAGGCCCTGAATTGTGCAAGAACTAAGCTCAGTCTCTGGGAAGTACCAGACTGAGGATTCAGTACCTCCTGCCCTAGATTTGTGCCATAGGCACTAGAGCACTTGTTAGCTCTCTCTGGGGAAGAAGGATGTGTTTTCACATAGTCAGAGAATAAGAAAGGTGATGGAACAACAAAAAAATCTGTTGGAAGGAAAATATCTTTCCTCCAGTCTGTTCAAGTGCCTTATGGGGGACAATCCTTCTTCTGGTCTTCATTAGAAAGAGAAGTGTGAATCAAGGGAGAAAGTAAGATCCAAGGGGAGCAAAAGCCTTCAGTGCAAGTTTTTTTTCCCAGTACAACTCAGTTTAATGTTGCTGGCACTGGGAGAGTTTTGCACTGCTCTGAGCTGTCACTCCACATTGCAGAGCAATGGGACACAGCTGCTGTCCAAGAGCAGCACTTCCCAGAAGTGAAGATGGAAACTGCCACGTGCATTAGGACATCAAAGACCAGAAATAAAAATATTTCAGATCAAGGAAGAGTTCCCAGGCCAAACTGGGATGATACAAAAATGTACAGATCAAAGAGCCCATGATGGCAAGTGGCTGGAGACAGATGATTTTGAAATTAGCAATCAGCTTTAGATCAAACTAGCAATTCACTTAAAACCAGACTAAGCAGAGGACAATTAAGCCAGTAAATACAGAAACACTGTGGGAAAAAAAAATACCAACTTTGCTTATGTTTACAGCTGCACTCTGTCCCCCACTCTTGATCTTTCTGTACAAGCACAGTATGGAAACAAGGCTCAGAGCTTTCCAAAGGCCACGCACAAGCAGAGTGCAGAAATCTGACAATTTTTTGGATTTATCTTGATGTACAGTATAGCATCCACTGACAACTCCTACTTTTACCCTTTCCTGCAAAGGAGCTGTGCATCTCTAAATGCACCATTTTTTAAAAATTTTTTTTAAGGCAAACCACCCTGAAAGCTGGATGCTGTCATTTTGTGCAGATTTAATCTTAAATCCGCAAAAAAAAAAAAAATTAAAAAGGTATTCTGAATGCAAAGCAAATAGCAATTACCCTGACAACTTCCCTGTTTCAGGAATGGACTGCAGCTGTATTTGCTCCTGGGTAGGGAATGGTTTTCACTTAAGCCATGGTGAGAGGAGGACACAAATCCCAGAATTTCATTGCCTGGAGGAATCCCCACAGCACACACATTTGGGTGTGAATTGAGTCCTCTGCTGGAAAGGAGCCTGACCTTATTCTTGCTGCTCTTGGACACAGCTGGCCAGGACAATTTACATTGCCTGGAAACCAGGAAGCAGAGATGATTTTGCTCAACTGCTATTTTCTAAAAAGCCCCAGCCTCAGCAGCCCTCAAGAGGTCTCTCCCACTCCTTTAATTTCTTAATACATGTAAAACCAAACAGAAGAAAAACAGAGCAGAAGGTTCATTCAGTTAAGCTCTAGATTGACTTCATCCAACTTAATGCTTTTTAATCACTCTTTGAACAAAAGATTTAGTTCTCATAATCCTCCTTTTGCTCAATTTGCTGTTCCTTACTTTATGAAATCTACTATTTGTTTGGTTCCTTTGATTCCCACCCCCTAAATGAGTCTGTGGGAGAAAAAAAGGGGCTAATATCACAGGGAAAATGACTTTTAGGAATAAAATAGACTACAAATAACAGTGCCAGCTTTTCTTTTATGGCCTTTCATTGGAAAGGTGAATGCAAAAAGTCATGGAGCTCTTTCTACAGGGTAACCTCCTAAACTGCTCACCAAAACTTCTCATCAATCTCCAGGACTGCAATTAGACCTGCTAATTTCAAAGCTAATGCAACCCTTTCTTGGGGGGACTGAGATTTAATTTTAGATTTAGAGACATTTGGAAAGAAATTCCTGTTGTAGGCTCTGCTTCTTGGCAGTGTCCAGCAACGTGGGTGCCACTCTCCCAAACATTTGAGCCTGCTTTTGCCTACATATATTTTGATGCATATATTTTATATTTTTGCCTACATATATTTGCTTTTGCCTACATATATTTTGACTGGGCTGTGATGGAAATTGCCAAACCCAGCCAGAGTGGTGGGCTGGGCTGGGCTGTCCCAATTTTGGTGCCTCTCAAAGGCCCTGAGACTCCCTGCAGGAGCCCCTGGTGCTGTGGGTGTCTGGCTTTCACCAGCTCCTCCCTTGCAGCAAAGAATAACTGTGCCCTGACAAATAAGTCAGTCTTTCCTTTCCAAACATTTATCTCTGATTCATTGGGCCTTCAGGTCCGTTTAGGAGAAAGTAATTCAAGCTCAGGATTTCAGCTGTGAAGAAATACACTTATGTGGGCAGGAGGAGAGCCAGACCCACAAATCACTGTCTCCCATCACTCAAATCCTGTTCTACCCTGGATTTCAACTGGTGTGTTTTGAAAAAAATCCTCAAGAACTTTTTGCAAAGCTCAGAGCTATCTGTGCTCAGACTTTTCCTAATTTTCACAATATCTATCCCAGGCATGCTACAGACTTTCTTATGTGAGAACATTTGCAAAATAAAAAATTAAATACATGTTATCCTTCTTAGAGTTATGTAAAACTAAAAATATATCTCATCTTCCATTAGTTCCTCATTTAAAATAAATCAAATCAATTAAATATCACTTTTAAGGTATGATAAACTATTATATACTTGAAAACATTCATTCTCCAAGTTGATCACAAATAAATGTAAGAGCAAATTAGTCTAAAGTACTGAATTTTATCTTTCAATTGGACAATTTCAGTGAAAGTCCTTAAGAAAACTTATTGCTGTGTTTCCTATCATTCCATAAGGTCAGACAGGTGTGATCAAATATACCTAACACATATGATATCTTCAAAATTCTCCTGCCATCCTTTTCTCTTTATGAGAAACAAAGAAAATGCCCTTAAACCAGGTGAAGGAGAATGGACCATACTCCTAGACTTGAGCTGTATCTGGATTGTTTTGGAAAACTGGAATATGATTTCCTCTGAATAACAGACAGAGCCCCAGGCACTTTATATGTTCAAAAATTAAACTTACAACTGGCATACATCTGGCAGTGATCCTGTACATGAAATCCATTTGGTTGGCCAGATGGCCTGAGACTTGCAGCTTTTTAATCTTACACACAAAGCACTTTAGGCTGGAAAAAACAATAAATACAACATAATACAGCATTGTGACAAAAAGCCCCTTTTATTGGTTTTCCAGCTATAGGTATGGAAAATTATGGGCAAAATAAGTAATATTTTCACACTTTAACTTCCTAAAATGTGCTATATCCTGTGACTGCATTCCTTTCTCCTCCATTTCTTATATCTAACTGATCCTCAGTGAAGGGTGAGTGATTCCTTTAGGTAAAAGGTTGGATGCTGGAGGCAGAGGATAGGATGATATTCCACAACTCTTCTTTGATGAGCAAGAGCAGGACTGCAGGATCCTAATATCTCTTTTACTTCTGCACTCTTTGGGATAAAAATCCTGCATTGCCTTTCTGCACTAAAAACAGAAACAGCTTTAAAAAGTGCATTTTTTCTACTGTCAGTGTCTTCAAGCAGCCAGCGGCCAGAAAAAAACCAACATCCCACTTCCTTTGCTCTGAATGCACATTTCTTTTTCTCAAATACCTTTCTGTATGTTACTGGGGAAAAGCTTTCTTCTCATTGACTTCTGCAGGAGTTGCAGTCCTTCCCCTGTATTCCACTGATCAGTTCCTGTGCCTTTATCTGCTTTTTGAGCCACATTCTATTAAAATCAATGCAAAACTCCCACTGAATTCATGGTTCTGTGAGCAGCCATCCACTAAGGCTCCGTGATATGATCACAAACTTTCACCTGGCCCACCCCACCAGGAGGGGAGCACCTTGCTGTGAGTCTGTGTTCAGTGCTTTGGTGTTCTCTGCAGCACAGAAGTGTTTGCACAGCTGTGTGAGCCAAGCTCAGCCTTCCAGTGTCCCACTCGTCCTTGCACTAAAGCTGCACATTCCCCTCACTCACCCCCTCCTAGAGCTATCCCTTTCTCACCCTCTCTTTGGAAAGGGTAATGGACCATCTTTGGCTCAGACTTCTGTTATTCACCAGGCAACTAATTCACTCAGAATAGCAGGGTTTAGGACACACAGATGACTTCACTCACTGGCTCGTTTCATCTTTCCAGTGATGCCTTCCTTGCTGGCAGCTTCAAAGGCATCTTAGTGGATAAACTGCCTGACCTATTAAAAGAAGTACAAAGAGAATCCCCTTCTCAATTTATTCTTGTGCTCCAAATTCATACTCAGATTTGTTTCTGAGCAGCTTTCATTTCTGTTAATCAGCTATGACAGTTTTAGCTCCCTTGAGTTGTTGCTTGGCTGCAGAGCTCCTCCTGTACTGTGATTTTCCCAATTGTTTTAGGAAATGCTGCTGTTGAAATGGCAGAGGCCTGGACCTCAGCTGAACTGAATCAATACCTCCATCACAGGAAATTGTTTCAAATTCATTAAAGTTAAAGCAAACAGATTTATGTCACCTGAGGCTTTGGTCCCTAAATGTTACAGAGATAGCACATACATATTTATTGCCTAAAGACCTGGTCCAAATGCTGAATTGCACTCTTCAATTGCATAAACACAACTAGCTGAGGGAAGATTGCTCTACACACCAAAGATCCTACAGTAAATTTGTGCTTCAAGGCAAGTAGGTGAATACAAGAGATATTCACAGCATACATGGAAAATGAGCACTCTCCCTGCTGTTCTACAGACAAGACAGTGGAGGCTTGGGAAGGGTTCATCCAAGGCCATGAGATGTGCTCAGAGTGGGGCTGGGAGGTCAGTGATCTTCATCTGTCAGCTCTGTGCTCTCTGCCCTGAGCACTGGGCTGTGCTGATGTTCTCAATGGATGTGTGGTTTAGAGTCTGATAAAGATCTGAGGATTTGTAATTAAATAAAATGGGGGAAAAAGAGGAAAAAAAAGAAGGAACAAAACTATAGTAGTTTAGCTGCTATCTGGGGTGGTTACTTACAGCATCTGAGGCTTGTAGACAAAGATGTGAGGTGAGAAGCAAAGCCATTAAATAAACTCTTTTCCTCATCCCCAGTATTCCCAGTTCCCCCATTTGTCACTTGCTGAAATCCCTTCAGCTGGACAGACAGCCACACAGCACAGCTGGGAGCAGAGGACTTTAATTTGGACACCTCACTGCTAATTTATGAACCCAACTCCAGCCAAGCAAGTTTGTCAGTCCAGGCCCCTGCCTTTAATGCTATTAGTATTCTGGAGGGTCTATTGACGATTTCATGCCAAATCAATTTTGGCACATTAAAGTGATTTGTCAGAAATCCAGCAAAAGAGCTTTCTTAATAATTCAGCTCTCAGACTCTGCAATGCTGGTGGGAAGGCAGTACGTGTCTTAGGTGCCCTCAATTAGCTCTAAAAATTTCAGAAAGATTTTACTGGAATTTAAAACATTTTAACACATGTATTTTAAACCTTTGCTTTTAACTTTAACACTCAGTTGTAGTTTGCTTCAAGATAATTTTTAAAGAAAAGAAATAAAATTGTCTTTAGGGAAAAGTATTTACACTTAAAAAATGAACATTAGATTGTGAAAACATACACTAGTAAGGTAACCTTACAGTAGTTGATGTTAGTCAGGCAACAGAGCTATCTTTCTGCCACAGCAACAATGGTGCACAAATAAGCAAATTTATCAGCGTCCTTTGTGGGGCATGCATCAGCTCCTTCCAAAATATTCAAACTTTTCACCCCATATGTGGATTTCTACAAATGTGACAACCCAAGGGCTTTAGGTTTGTAAATTATACATGTCTGAGATGAAGGATCACATTAGCTGACTTTATGGGAAAGGTTACTTACACCACTCTCAAGGCTATGAAAAGAAGAAGCATGAAATACAAAGTTCTTCTTGCCTTTGTGCTTGGGGTGAGGCAGGTTCAGAGGTTTAGTAAATGCTGACAGCTGGGAATGCTAAAGAAGGTGGCAGTTTAGTTGCTGTCTGGGTTGGATATGCATTATCAGTCACTAGGTTTGGGATTTTTGGGTTTGGTGTTTTTTTTTTGTTGTTGAATTATATCACTTACACCAGAAACAACCAGGGGTGCTAAATAGTTTGAAATGGGAAACAACCATCACCTGACCTGCCAGCTCATTTAATGTGAGTGTGCTGCAGCACAGAGACACAATTGTCTGGGGTCCATCCAAAGAGCAGTGCTGCCCAAATTCATGACAGCTAACCATAAAGAAAAAGCAAAATAAACATTTCTGCCTTCCCATTATGCAATTTACCATCTATGCCTCTTTATGGGGCTTGGATAGGGCCCCAGCACCAGCTGAGGGCTTTGGGTCCAGCTGTCCAAGATATCTGGCTCTGGCATCCCAGCCAGGCAGAGGTGACACCACCTGGCACTGCCACCTTGCTGGGCACTGCTCCTGCAAACTCCCCAGAAACCCTGGAGTGCTCCATGCCCTGCTCCAGGGCTGGGCTGCCAGCCAGGGGGGCACCTCCTCCCCAGGGAATTCACACACTGAAAACTGCTTTTGAGGTGACTAAAAATAAAAATAAACATAAAAATTACCCCTCACAGCCTGCAACGTGTGAGAGCCTGGTAATGGATCTGAAATATTATATATCTGAAATTTTATACCACAAATGTGTGGTATATAAATAGATGTCACATACAGGAAAAATCAGTATCTTTCCCTGACTTTCCACCATGCAGGATGGTCAAGGAGACCTTTACAAGGGGACTAAAGACAATGTCCCAAAAACAAAGAGCTTATTTTGCTCTAGGTAAATGTACTGATATGCATGGGTGGCTTTTCCAGTTCTGGCACATTGCTTCAATCTTTTCTTTCCCACCATGTGAACAAATGTTTGCTTGCTTCAAGTTCAAAACAGGCTTTCCAAGGCAAAATCCATCCAGATGGTGACCAGACTAAGGGGGGAGCCTCAGATTGCTCTAAACAAGTTTTTAAACCAAAGAAATTGTTTTCTACAGTGTTCCTCGCTGATGATGCCTTTTCTGCTGTTGCTCATGACACTGATAGAATAAGCTGCTTTTGTTGATTAAAGCTTCAGAATCCCATAGGCAGCCTAAATCCTATCAAAAGGTTCATCTTCTCAGATGTTCTTTTTAAGTTCTTTACAGTTTCTGAATTCTCCCTACTATTTCAATCCTCATGGCTAAGCCCTTCATGCTATCTTTATGTAGCTCCTAGAAATGACATCAGCACTGCATGCAGTACATATTTACTTCAAAATACCATCCATGTTATTTTTGTACACGTATCCCACACAAAATTGCACTCCTCACGTATTGTACAGTAGTGGCAGAGTCAAATTTAGCTGTGATTAGCTCAAAGCAGGAGGGTCTTCATCACATCCCAGCCCTCCACACCCTAAGCTGTTGTGCAAAATCCTCTTTCCTGGACAGGGAACTTCACAGCCAATACCAGAGTGCTGCAGAGCACTGTGTGGGCTGGGGGATGCTGGAGGAGCTTTGGGACTGCTCAGAGCTACAGGGATGCTGTGGTGCAGGTGAGGAGGGATCTGGTCACCATAAGGCAACCAAAGAACTTGAAATACCCAGCTTCAATCCCTGCTCCATTGGTGTGTGTGACCTTGGGAAGCACAAAAATCTCTGCCTCAGTGAGATGGGGAAAAATGTGTTTCCTCACCTCCTGCAGTCACCAGGCTCCGTTCCTGAAAGCTGCTCAGAGCCTGTGAACACAGTGTAAGTACAACAGATTGATAGTCTTTCCATTAACTTTGGATGAGACCTTATAGGCATTGTGCATTTCTCTCAGTGTTCAAAGTAAGCAATTATCCTTATTTCCATCTGTTCTTTCTCTGCCTGTGTCCTTTAAAAGCTATGGCAAAGTCTGATGAGGTCGAAAGACTGTGTGCCTCAGAAATAAGCAAAGTGAAACAAAATCCCTCATCAAAGTATGCCTGCAAAATTTGTATCTATACACAGGATCACATCTGAAATTTTTGCAAAATATTTTGCGAAGATTGTCTTTGAGGTTTGGGTGAGTGACACCTCCTCATCAGCCTGTTCAGGTCAATGGTACAGCTGGGGTTTAAATAAGTAATTTCTGAGTATTGGCATGTTTTAGTTACAAAACACTTTCATTTTACAATCTTTGTAAAACTGGCTCAGAAATGGACTGTGTAATTGACTTATTTGAGAAGAAAAACACAAAAAACTTACTACAGCTAGAGAAATCCAATTCAACAAAAAGACCACTTCTGCCCAGTAAAGTCATGCTCACCACAGCAATTACATTTTTACCAGATGTTAAGAGACCTATAAAATCACATGAAACAAGACAGCTAAGTATTGGCTTTGTATAAACCCAGCTGCAGGAAAAATGGGAGCAGCCTCTCTGTGAGCAGGGGAAAGGCAGAGAGGTGATGTGGTAGCAGCACAGCCTCTGAAGAGAGAAAAAAGAGTTGTGATATCCTTAAAATTGCAGTTCTAAACCTCACATATACATGGGCTCTCTCTTGAACTCTGTTTAGATGGAGCCAAATATCCTCCTGAAACTTCTTCATAAATCTAAATTGCCAGCTGCTGGGGAAAGTGCAGGTTCTTACCTAAGTTAAAAATTCTCTATTACTCTGCCTGCATGAAGGATTAGGAAATGAGGTTGCAGCCCCCTTTAAACACTGCTCTGTTGGTAGCAACATATTCAGGGACTTGGAAATATGATGAATAGTTCAGAATAAATTCAGTTTCATTGCATTTGAGCCTGGATAGCATGTTTGATTTTTTAGTAATGCATTCTCAGCTGGCTTTAGCATCTTTCAGATATCAGAGAAAAACCTGACCTGCAGCAAGTGCTCTGGAAAAGCCTTTCAGAGCAGCACTTGCCTCACCTCATCTTGCAGCAGGTTCAAAGGATGTGGTGAAAGAATGTCCAGGGAGTTACTGCTCTTTCTCACAAGTGTCACAGGTCCTTCAGGGAAGCAGAGATCTGTGTTTCCAGCTCTACAGAGTAGAAAATCAGTGTTGGTGTAAGTCAGACAAGAGCAAGGGGTCAGGAAAGCTTTGGAAAACTTCTTGCTGGACACTTTTAAAATGGAGCAAAGTAGGTGAGAGCAGGCGGAATGGTTCATTTCACTTCCAGGATGATTTTCAGGCAAATTCAGTAGGATTATGAGATGGTCCTTCCTCTTCCCAAGTGGGATGTGGGTGAGGGATAAAGGTCAAACCCTGAACATTTCCAAAGGACCCCATTCTGGCGTGCTTTGGCTTTCAAAACATTTTTAGAGTTGTTCAGACCCTGCTCAGAAAAGGACAGCATCACTGACTTCCTTGATAAGCATCAAAAGAGGAATAAATAGAAATTGACACCTGACACTGAGGTTGCTCCTAAATTCATACTGCTGCCTTTATTCCATCAGTGTGCACAAGACACCTCAGTGTCCATGGAAGCCTGGATTTCTGCCAAAGGCTCCTGGGGGCAACTTCTGCTTCTGTTAAAGAGGCTCAGCTTTACTTACCCAAACAAATCAGTTGGCAAGAAAGGTGTTAAATTTCTCTACTCACTACTAGGAAACACGGGTAGGAGCGAAATGTCCATTTGAAAATGTATTTCCATCTATGTGTGGATAGGCCTTTGTGTCTGGAAGTGTTATCAAGGTTAATTAGAAAAATTATCTCATCAGAACAGAAAAAAAATCAAGTGAGTGGAATCTCTCTGGCTGAGACACGCTAATCTTTCCCTGCTCGGTTTCAAGTGCAACTGTGATCCATCAAAGTCACTTGGCTGTGCACTCCCTCGAGGACATCAAAAGTTTAGCCCAGTGTGGCAATACTTGCACTGCACCCTCAGTATTAATGAATATTTGCCACTGCATCCTGCAAGAAAATACAATTGAAAAAAAATATTAAACAGCAAAGGTGACGTATCCATGCCATTAAATGCTGTTGCCCTTTGAAAAGAGACTCACACGTTTCTCTCTGTGGTTTGGGAAAACTTCACCAGAGATAAAAAGAAATTGTGGCCTTTCTCTGTCTCCATTGTCATTTGATTGTTCTTATTCAATATTTACTTACATGGTCTTTAAATTATTTTGTTTCCTTCTAATAAAATATGATGCCTGGCCAGGCAGGGCAGTGAATAGGAGGTGCATCTCTGCAAGAGTGTCTTTCAAAAGAAAAGTTAATGGTATCACTGAGTCTGTACTTGTTCAGGTTCCACCCCACTACATTCTTCATTTTTTCAAGTGGGCAGTCACCACCACTCATACCTTGCTGGTTGTTCAGGCCATTGGTTTTGAAATGTTCATTGTCTCCTTCAGTAAGGTTTTTATGGATCAAAAAGTTTCACACAGCATGATTCAGTGCTCAACTTTCATGCAAATTGGGTGCTAGTTGGAAAAGATTGCAAGAGAAGCCAGGTATTTCTGTTGTCAGCTATAATGATATTTCTCACACTCTCCCTTGGGAGGATTTTGCTATGTCTCTAGTTCCCAGCCTTCTCTCTCACCATTCACAGGACTCATTCCTTTGACTTCAGTTTCAGGAGTGCAAGATTTAGCCCATGATGTCTCCTCCAAGATAAATAAACTGTTCACTCTTTTGTTTTCACTTTTCTTGGGAGTCACCCACACACATGACACAGGCGTTTGCCTGATCCCTCTGCTCGGGCTCTGCTCCTCACAGAGGATGGAGGATAGAGCTCCAAAGTGCCAGCCTGGGATGAAGAAGGGACAAAATTGTCAGCACCAAGATCTATTTTTACATTTTGCTCCACAGCTTCACCATAAATAAAATGGAAAATCACTGCCGCAGCTCTCTCGCTTTCTCCCTTTATCAGTCGTTGTCCTTTCTGCCGTGGCAACACAAAACAAGCAGGAGAGAAAACAAATTAAATTACTCTCTGGTGCATGAAACAAAATAAAAAGCCATTTAGTCCAGAATTCCCACTGGAACTGTCAGGCTGCAACAGGGAGAGAAATCTTGTAATACCACTGCTGTGATGTGCAGGAGCATTAAGTGCTTGCTGATCTCCTGGCCAAGCACCGTGCATGGGAAGGCTCCAGTCCCTCTGCAAAGGGTGCAGGGAGCCATGGGACCACGCTGCAAACTCTCCTGCTGTGGGAAATGCATTTGTAGAGAAGTCTTAAAGCCTGACAGAAGGCTCACGTAGTTTTGTGTATCTGTATTCAAACTTTGAGATAAGGTATGCTGACTTAGAAAGGCCACAGAATAGGACAGACAGTGTTGAGAGAGAAATTGAGCTAGAAACAAGTTTCAGATAATGACCTTGCAGATAGACTTGTTATTTTAGAGAAATAGAACTATGAAAGACGTATTGTAGCAAGATCCCTGTGGAGTATTTTAATAGATGATTAGTTTAGAAGCACTAGCAGCATTGTATGGCAAAAGCTGATAGGCCAAAAAACCCTTGTAATGTAATTAGGAAATAGTTTGGCTTCTGATTTTGATGGTATAAATTGTAACATCTGTACCATCTCACCCTTCTCATGAGACTGAAAATGGAACAAAAGTGTTTAAAGCGCCTCTCAAGAGCCCCATCTCTGGGTCAGAAAAAGGGTTTTTCTGACATCCTGGGAGTTAGGAAGTTCCCACAGCCACCAATTCCTAAATCACAGCTGTCCTCACAACATCACCCCTACAGTTTCTAAGTCAGAGCAGCATTTCCAGCATGGCTCGGGCTGCCCTGTGCACTCCCCAGCAGCAAAACAGAAAGTTTCCAATCTCAAACTTACCTGGTGTATAACACAGGTTGATCCTGAAATGCATTTTAAAAACTCAGTTTTGATTCCAATATAACTAACAATTAGAGATTCTCTTCTCTGTTTTGAATTGTTTGTTTTGTTCCATGCTGATTTGCAGTGTCCCTGATGAGCAGTTAAGGAGATGTCAATTAATCATGCAAATGGGAAGAAATAGGTATACAGATGATTGCTCTACCTGGAGCTAAGATTTGGGACTTCATATAGTTGCTTTTCCCTTCTTTGGTTCTTTTGTTTGTTTTTGTTAATAACTTGCGTGACTTTCTGCTTTTGCTGTTAAACAGATGCTCAATCCCTCCACTGTGTCATTGTCTTACTGGTCCTGAAAAGACACATTTCTGGCAAATATTATTTCACATTGAATACAGAACAACATGCCTGTGTAAGGGGTTCCATTTCTTTCAGAAAGTGTGCATCTCTTGTATGGACACTGCCCAGATTGTCACCATGTGTCTGCAAATCCAACTTTTCTCTAAAACTTGGTGCTTCCTGGGAATATACAAAATAACTTAGCAATTGAAAAAGGACAAACAATATTTTGCCACCATGCTGGACATTGCACCAACAGATATGAGGCATTTGCAGTCCCCAAGTCCCAGCCAGAACCTTCATTAGTCATGGAACTAGCTTGGAAACATGTTTAAGATTTCAGGGCAAAACTCACAAGATCCATGAGGACAATGTTGCTTGGCAGAAAATGTGGCTGGGCTCAGGAAAGCTCACACACAGAGCAGTGTTAGGGCTTCAGCTCAGGCCATCATCAGAAAAACCACAAGTCATATCAGGCCTGTTAAACCCAAGTGTTTTCTTCATCATCAGGCAATGAGATTCAGGGCTTCCATACTAAACTATCCAGGAGGATTCATCAAGGACAACCAAATGATTTCCCTTGCACGGCTGCTTAGAAGGATGAATCTGAGTAATTGCATAGATTTAGAGGTTTGGGGAGAAGAGAGTAGTGCTTATGGTGCCCAAAATGTGAACTGACCAGCAGAGAGTCAGGTCAGTCAGGTCAGACAAGGGGAGTTAGTGCTGGTAAGTTTCCACTCAGGACATTTCCTTGGCTGCCAGGCTGCCCAGATCAGCCAGTCTGGACTGTGCAGGTGTGGGTATTTCAGGTTGCTTTGGCTGCCCAGCTGTGTTTTGACATGAGAGGACCAGATCCATGCAGCATAAACCTGGGGAGAGGCTCCAGGGATGAGGGGGACAGCAGGATCCTGGTGGAGCTTCCCACAGGAGATCCCTCCTGGCCCCTGAATCATCCAGTGAAGGTGAATCTCCTCCACCATGGACAGAAATCCCAGGCTGAAAGTGAGGAGGTCCCAGAGGGACTGAGCAGGGCTTGGGGACAGGACTGGTGTCCACACAGCTCCTGCATGGCTGCTCCCTGCACAGCCATGTCCTGTGCCACTGTGCAGTCCTCAGGTCTTTTCCTCTTCCATCCATTGGGAGTTCCCCCTTGTTAATTTGATTTTGCTGTTCAATGTTTCCCTGAGCATATGCACTGATTTTTCCTTTTTTTTTTTTCCTTTTCCTTTTCCTTTTCCTTTTCTTTTTCTTTTTCCTTTTCCTTTTCCTTTTCCTTTTCCTTTTCCTTTTCCTTTTCCTTTTCCTTTTCTTTTTTTCCTCTGGTAAAACTTACCCTGTGATTATTTGAAAGGCTGCAGAGGCATCTGGGGAGTTTCTCTTGCACTGTTATGATTTAGGCTTGAAATTGCTTAATTGGTGTTTCCTATACTTCTCATTTTCAGTTCCCTAATGACTGTATCAATTTGTTGCCTATTATTCCCAATGACAGGGCAGTGTTTTTTGTGAGTGTTTCCACAAGCCATTTTAAAAACTCTTTCCTATGAGCTGCAGAAGGATCCAGCTTTTTGTCCTGGTTTGCCCCCTTGTTCCTGGGGCCAGCAGGAATTCCCACATAAGGCACCAAGGGCTGCAGGCAAGATTACATTTGGTTAAAATTTCTAAATGCCACTTAAGCATGCCCAAATTTTTCCTGAATTTTCCTATCACATATTGCTTTTAATTTAAGCTATTAAATACTGATGTGATTCTATTGAATTTTTGTGAGGAATTATAGTAGTTATAAAAATCTTGAGTTAAAAAAAATGTAAAGCAAAACAAGAACAACAGAGGCAGGAAAAGCAGAAAGACAGGAAAAATAAACAACAGCAAAAATCAACGATATGAACAAGTGAGAAGAGTGGAAAATAAAATAGGCATAAATTAACTCACACTTATACTAGGTTAAAATAGAAATTAGTCCACAAAATTCACTGCTACAGTATTTGTGAGACAAATTATCAAATCCAGGATATTTTTTTAGTGTTGCAGCAGTTCTTAGTCCTGGGACAAAGACCCTGCATCTGCCTCAGACCTCCAAGGTCAATCAGGGACCCTTTTCAGGTCAAAATTGTGTAACAGACTTGTGATTGTTTGTAGGTGCAAAAAGAAAATAGCTCATAAATCACCTTATATATCACTAAATAATTTTTCTATTGGAGATAAAACTCACTTGTTTTCTATTCTCATAATGCCTTTGTTTTCCAGTGCTGCCCAGTTCTGTATTTTAGCATTGAAGGATGAGAAATATGTTCCAAATCCCTCTTTGCCATCTTGTGTTTTCAAATGTTAATCTTCTACTTTTGAATTTGTTTAATTTTAGGAGGGACTCAGAGTTGTCTCTGCTGTCTGTACAACCTCAGGTGTTGGTTAAAAAAATCCTAATTTTAACTTGTCTTTTTATGTTGATGGGCACTTTAACAGGAGTCAAACACAAGGTAAACTTTACCAAGTATATCTGTTACAAATGTATTTGCAAACAGGAATTGTGCTAACAATCTATTTTTGAAATGGATTTATCAAACTGATAATTGGGAGTAGTAACACTTAAAAATGGGCTGTGATTAGAAGAAAGCAAGCTCATGAATGGTGTCCAGAGAAGTATCAGCCCTCTGGAACCATATGGCACAGTGTTTAGGGAATGACAGGTGGTAGCCAGTGTTGAGAGGGAGACTCCACTCAGTTCCAAGTGCTAAGGGAGGATATTCAGCATATGTCCCTCCAAGAAATCTGTGTGAAGCTGGAAAAGGAAATGCTAATGATGCCTTCAAAAATTATCTTCTTTCCTGGCTCTAATGGAGTAATTTCAAGCTTCTGACACATCAGATTATTACCTGATCACAGGACCTCACAGGAGCTGCTGACACTAATGGTCACTGATATTTCTGAACTCTACAAATCAGGATTTAATATCTGCAGTGTGTGAGAAGCACGGCTTCAACCAGGAGGTGAGGCTTCCTCCAGGGCTCTGACCTCTTGCTGATTTTCAATCAGGCTGAGAGAGTTGGGGCTGTTCAGCCTGGAAGTGTCCAAGGCTGGACTGGATGGGGTTTGGAGCAACCTGGTCTCATGGAAAGTGTTCCTTCCCATGGCAGGGCATGGAACAAGATGAGTTTTGAAGTCCCTTCCAACCCAAGCTTTTCTGTGATTCTGTGATTCAAATATTCTGCTTTAATTAAGGACATAGTTTACTAAATTTATAATTTTGCTGAATTTCATTTAACCTCACTTTCAACAATCATTGTCATGATTCCAATTTTCAGCATTTAATGTCTGGATCCACAAGGCAAAGTCCCAATGAGCTGGACCCACAGGGCTCTGAGTTCCTCCACATCAGGTGCATAATTTCCAAGGTGTCATCCCATATTGGCAATTTTGTTAGCCTGCAAGTTATCTGGAAAGGTCAGATCTCAGTTCCATGACTCATCTTAGATCTGAGAGCACACTGTTCATGGTATATTTTATTTTTCAGCACAGCTCTCTCTGGAGCACCTGAATAACTTGCAGGTTGCACTATCATTTCATATAAATTCACATACAGAGAAAGTTTAAACTTAGAGAACTGCCAGCCAGAAACATGGCTGGACAAATGCCAATTTTTGTTCAATTTTATTTAAAGCATTTACAGTTTACTTGGTTACTTTGATGTAGTGCATTGGGTCAAAATACCCACCAAGCATTTTTTGTGTGTGTGTTTGAGGCATGTCTTTAGAATTAGCTTAGACAAGGTGCATTACCCTTGAATTATCTGTGTGAGCTAAAGCAAAGCAGATGCAGGAAGAATGTGATTATCTTGGTAATGTTTGTGAAGCAGATGCAAGTGCTAGCAGTAGAATAAAGAACCCTTCTCTGTTACTAATGTTGTTGCCACCAGGTTAATAATCCACTGCACATCCACCACCTCCTTACTCAGTCTACTGGCTAGACATGTGAAAAAAATCTCACTAGGGAAAGGTCACATCAGAAATAATATCGATTTAGAATTAGGTTTACCCATTGAAACATTGAACAGACACTCTTCTGGCTCCTACAGCATCAAATCCCAGAGGTCAGTAAAAACAAGAATCATCTTTCTGCTCCCTTCACTTTCTTTTTCAATTTGTTTCCCCTCAAAACAGCATACTATAAAAGCACACAATGAGACCAAGCACAATGCAGGCTCCCCTCTGCAATAATTCTTTACCACATGTTTGGAGATTGCTGGGCCCAGAGGAGAGAAGAGAAGGTGTGTGGCTACACACCCTCCTAGGCAGCACCCTGTGCCCAGCTCAGCCCAGCTTTGTGGGTGTCAGGGAAGGGTGGGGGATACCCAATTTCTCTCTGGGTTGGCAGCCAAGGCTGACCTCAGGAGTTCTTGTGGGGCAATTTGTTATGTCTGAGGGTGATGAGGTGACAGGCAGATGCTTTTCAAAGCTGACTGCACTCCATACTTTTTTTTTTTTTCCTGGGAAGGACCTGGAAGAGGCTGGTAGATGCTCTGGTGTTATAACACTCACCTTGCCTTCCTTTTGTCCTGAGCTTTGTAGCCCAATGGAGAAAATCTCCAAATACCCAGCCTTGCCTCCCTCAGGGACCGGTTTCACTCCTGTGCACATGGGTTGGGGCTATGGTCTCCCTCCCTGAGCAGCCACTCCTTTCATCCTGCCTGGAGCTTGCATCATGCTTGATCCACACACAGGTGAAGCAAAAGATAAAGGTCCTTCATCCCTCTCTGTCACTGGAAATAAACAGGAAAGGTAGGGAATCTAGTGCTGTGCAAGGCACTAAGTCATATCTGACACAAAGTTATAATGTGAGATGAACTAGAAATGTAAGGACTCAGCTCACAGCAGGCTGGAATATGTGGGAAATTTTCTAGGCATGAGTCCTTCACAGATTTCAATCCCTGGTTAAAAAAAAAAAAAAAGAATCTGTAAAGACATCACGCATTTTCCGACTAAAGGAAATTGACAAAGGAAAGATAAAAAACTTATATATTTCTATCACCAGCCTCCTAGGGAATAAGTACAGAGCTCTATCTTACTCTTCAGCACTGCATAAGATACAGAATGCAAAATTTCCTCCTTGAAATATTTTGGCACAAACAACTATTCTGCACTATTTGTTTAGAAATCCAGTGGGGCTTCACTGAATAAAAGCTAGCATCTTCATACTGGTAGTTGAAATAAGAATTAATTTCATGCACAATTGGCAGCGCAGAAGGAACTTCCTTGGTATCCAAAGAGCAGAAGATTTTATGAGGCTGTATATGTATTTATGATTATTTAAGGTTCTTGTTATAATGAAGATCCTTTAAGGAGAGGAATTTTGTATTTTAATTTGCATAAAGACAATAAAAACTCTTTGAGAAGCAATTTCTTTCCATATAAAAAGTGAGAACATAGCACCTTAGTGGCACAGACATCTGTTACTTAAGCATGTAAACTCCACCAAGCAGCACAACCCACCAATCAGAAACCACCCAAACTACACCAGCAGCCAAAATTCAGTGGGTGGCTGGGAGCCTCCAAAACAGGCTGAGAAATTATGGGCTTTTCTTCAATGTCCCCATAGCAGGTCCAGTGGCACTTATTTGTTCATCATTAACAAACGCTGCCGTTCCGGAGCCGCTCGTGGGTACAGAGTTAATCCCCGTGATCCACAGCCTGCAATTCCTGCCCCAAGATTGATACCCACGGAGAGCCAGCCCTCTGACACACCAGATAAACAACCACTTCTTTGTGCCTCATTATGCCCGTGCCTCAGCATCCTCAGGCAGGGGCTGATGTATCAATATCTCTGCCAGAGGTTAAATATTGCCTGCTTAAGTGCTACATGCACAGACACAAACTCGCAGGGCCAAATTCAGCAGCCCAGCAGCACTGGAGGAGTCTGGGGCTGATAAGCCCTTTCTGAAGTCAGCTTACACTTTAAATCAGGGGTTCATGAAAGGCATTAAGAAAAACTATTATATTACTAGAATGGATGGCAGTACAGTTTATATGTTACACCTTGAAGTAAGCAGCAGGATTTTCAATCACTTGATAACCTTGAAACTGCTAAGGTATCAAATTGCTATCATGAATATTGTACAGGAGCAGAAATAACTCAGAAAGCTGCCTTTGTGAATAATAATGTGGGAAAGAGCAATGTTCTTCTGGGCTAGGCTCACAATAGCACCGACAAGCAAATACACACGAAGGCAAGGCATGTACTTAAACAAGCATATTTGCATTGGACTATATATCAATCAGTTATCAGTGCAGCTGCATCTTACCTGGCCCACAGAGAAAATAAAAAGCCTGCTAGATAACTTTGCCATGCAGGAAAAAGAAACTCACTTTTATATATGCATTTTGAGATTATTAGGATAAATGCCCTGTACTTTGACGGGCATTACGTATTGAGCAGGTATTTTAAAAGAACCCCAGTACAGATCCATCCATGCAGGAATTTAATGTAAACCCTCAAGCAATGTGTCTTCCTGGTTTGCATGCAAGAGCTGTTAACGTATCTTGAGCCCTGATTCTGGTTTCATTCACTCTGATGAAAATGCTGAGGTTCCCTGCATAAGAGAAAGCTGAGCCAGCCCTCCAGGCTCCCATGTTTATGCCCTGAATCAGTGGAGTTTATACCAAACTCCATTTTTGTTCTGAAGTACAGCATGGGTTTAGTCTTGTGGCATTTTCAGGTGACACAGCCTACTGAGATCATCTGACAGCCATGTGAAAACTCAATGTCTGGAGTGATTCATCATTGTGTCAGATTGTCCTGCACTTTGTCACAATGACTGACAATAGGGGAAACTTGGAAATAATACAAAGATTCAATGCTGGCTGATAATGCCTGCATTGTGATTAGAGCAGGCGGTGAGCACGTGAGGAGAATGCTAATTGTGTCCCCCACCCCCAATTTCATACTGCTTGTGCTCTCAACAGCTGGGTGTCTGCACTTGCTTTCTTAATCTTCACTCCTGTGGCATTTTTAAGTGCTGAGCCTTTTTTTTCCATCATGTTAGAGAGCCATATTTTTACAAATGCAAAAAAAAAAAAGTAATATAGTGCAAAAGAGTAAATTCTGCCAGTACTGCCGGGCATGGCTTGGCCAGGAGCATCTCTGGTGGATCTGCCCTTCCCTCCCAAAACCTAACCTTATCATGGAACCTCACCAGCATCTTAAATCATGGTAAAAACATGTGGGGCAACACTTCCAGGAATGCTGTACAACCCAGCAAGCACTGGTGAATTTGCACGTGGAGCAGGATCTTCCGGCAGTGTCTTATAAAAATAATTATGGAAAAATATTCCCTTTATTTTGCATTGACTCACAATAAAGGTTTAAGGTAATTGCTGACCTGATAGGGTATTCACACTTGAACAGCCAGAAAAAGTGGTTACAGCAAGTTACACGTTCTAAAGCTCTTCAAGTTTTATCAGTGCTCACAGCAACAACATCAGAGACCATGGACTTGCTGTGTAATTAATTGGGAGGAAGAGAAAAGCCCTTCCTGTGTGCTCCAGCTGCACAGATTATTTTGCTGGGTAAAGAACTTGAAGGGAAAAAACCAAACAGTAGCAAGGACCAGCAAAACAACCATTGCTGTGATACCACAATAATGAAGGCAGCAGAAATTTCTCCCATTTCTGAAAATATAAGAGGAGCAAGTGGCTCTGGCTTGTGTCCCCAGGGAGGGGACAGCAGCCTGGCTCCAGGGTGTGAAGGATGGGGAAATCTTCCTCAGTGGGTTTTCCCTGCAGAAACTGGTGTGGCACATGCTGCATCACCAGACAGGTGATTTTTAAAAATAGAAGAGTGCAAATTTCTCTGAAGAATCTCACTTGCTTACAAACTCAGAGGATATTTATAATTTCAGCACTCATTCTCACAAGCAACCCACTTAATTAGATGTGTGCTATTGTGCTTTAGGAGCTGAGTACTTGGAAGTAAAAGAAAAGGAAACTTCTGACAGAAGAAGAAGAATGATCCAGTTATCTAATTGGCACTAGCAGTGTATTTTTCTTTGAGCAAATACCAAGTTTAAGAGTAGTCAGAATTAAAAACAGGCAAACCTCCTGCAGCCTTGGTGCTGTGCTGTGAGCCACTGGCTCTTCATGTGAAGATGCCAAAAGAGGTTCAACACATGGGGGAGAAACCAGGGGCTGACTCTGGCCTTGCTTTTGCTGATATAAAGCTGAAAAACCCGCAGGCCAAGGTGGAGTCACTCTGAACTGGCAGTGGTGCACCTGAAAGAAAATGAGATCAAATTAAAACAACCACTGGAAATTTCTAATTTCATTAATTTCCACTGACCACAGGTTGGCATGGGTTGGGTGTGAGTGAGCTGGGAGTGAGGTGACTTAGGTTGGTTATCCTGGAGCCCAAAATGCATTTTACTGTGATCACTGAGCATTTTGTCCCTAACAAACATGGGCATACAGCTTGAAAATGTTTAATGAATTGGTACATTAATTTAGGCTCAATGGCACACTTCCATCCCTAACTGTGAAATTGCTTGCTGAACGCAACTCTGTGCTTTATCTAATTTCAGGGTGCTGAATGAGGTTCTAAAATACACAATAAATGATCCATAGATTAGAAAGATGTCAGAAAATATCTGTTAAACAGAGGCCCACAAACATTGCAAGGTGAGGGAAGGAATGACTTTACTGATGTTGAAAAATCTCATAATTGACTTTATTTTCTTTAAAATGAGCAGTAAAAAGCCAAACATATTTTTTCACTCTGTTGCTTTGGCAAGATGAGTTTGAACCATCAGCTTAGGGTCTCTGGACCTTTAACTTGTGACAAGAGTGATGGAAGATGCAAGTTCCCTAAAATGTTTTAACAACCAGAACAGTATCTGTCCATGTAGATATTAAAGATATAGTCAGTGAAAACAATACAAATCCACCATGAGATTACAATCTAAACATCTGGGAAACAATTGGTATGTTCAATCATTCAGGTGAAATCATGGCTGGCCTTTGGACTTCACTTTTTTTCCCCCAGTTGTTTCTTTCTTATAATTAACATCTAGTATTGTGTACAAGATTTTTCATTTTACAAAAAACACTCTTCCATGTGGATTGCAATTATCTTTGCAATATTTTAAAATTCAGAAAACAGCAAAAAATAAAGAGCAGTTTCATTTTTAATGCTCCAGTTTAATTAAAAAATTGTTCAAGTAATTTAAAAATGTAGGCATTAAAATACCAATTAAGCTTAAGGCAATTTTTCCTATTAATTTTGATGACATCAGTACAGGGGTGTCACATAAAGGTGACCCCTTAGAGACAGGTTATTTTGAATTTAACATTTGATCATACTAGTGTTGGGAGCAAAATTAATTAATTTATGAAGAAACGACACCTATTTGGCTAATCCCAACAGGCTGAACTTTGAAAACCATGTCACATTTCTCACTACCAGTAACTTAGCAAAAGTAATCTCCTTTCAAGGTTTTAATTACAAAATTTTATTTCTCAGATGTCCATTTTGGGTGGCCACCTTGTTAAAAAGTTAAAATACTTAAGCGTAGTTTTAGCTGTGCAGTATGAACAGAACTGGAATTTATAGTTTGAGATAAAGGCTATTTGAAAGTGCAGTAATTATTTCTAAAACTGTTTATTGTTCTAATTCTGTGTTGGTGATTAAATGACAACATGATAAAATTCATTTATTACCTGAACTCTAATGCTCTAAGGAATAGAGAAAGTTTTCATGGAGAAAGTAGCACTAAAGAAGGCAGAAATTTTTGTATTTCATTGGAGTATTTTCAATTAAAACTTTGTGTGTAACTGGACTCAGACTAGACGACCTTGCAGAAACAGTTACTGGAAGTATCCTTATGGACCCAGAGAAACTAATTCTTTAAGCCAGCCTGGTTATGATGGATTTAAGTTAAATTGATCTCATTTCATTTGAGATCTTAAATTGGTTAATGAGGCTGAAATATGCTTTATTTCAGGGAAGTCGTACTGATCTGGACGAGGAACAGAATTTATGCTGACGTTGGAGTCGAGTGCAAATACCACCATCACTTCTTCATTACCAGATTAACTGGTGTGATCTGTTCTGCTCAGCAGAACCTGAACAAAATGTCAGGTTCCCAAATGAAGAAGCTCCTGGCTCTCTGTGAGAAACTGGCTGATTGGTTAAAAGTACTTCAACCTTTATTTAATTCATGCCTTATAAGTGCTCTTTGGCAGGAGCTCTTGGGATCTGATCTTATGTCACACTTACTGAAACTCATTTAATTATTGCAGCTGAGGAGGGCAGGGAGATGGTTATCTCACCAGGAAAATCTAATCCTTTTTTTTATCAGCTTAAACCCCAGCCCGGGGAAGTTGGTTTGGATTCCTGTGCTTCCCTCAGCCCCACCAGCTGGTAACTGTTTGTCAGTACATGACCCTTCCTTTTGGTGCTTTTTTTGTTGTCTTACTTTTTTTTTTTTTTNACCAGAGATTTTATAGGGTTTTTCAAGCAGATGTCCACAGACTCCCTGAACACAGACCCTGTCCTGGAAATCTCTGAGCTGCTTGCTGCTCTTTGCCATGCTGAGGTCACTAAGGTTGGGATTGCAAAAATCCCCAGTGGTTGTTTCAGTTGCCAGATGAAATGAATGGGATAATTTGGATACCCCGAAACCCCAGGCAGCCACTGCCAAAGCCAAGGACTGACTGTGCCTTTGTGCTGCCACGGTGCTGAAAAGGGACTGTGGCCCCAGTGCCTCTGGAGCACAGGTTAATATCGAATTCTAATGAAGACCAAACTCCTGCTGTAGATTTACAAGTGCTTTTTATGGGTCCTTGCTAAAAAACTTTTATGCTTTTTTTCTAAAGAGAGGGAAAAAGCAAAATCACACATACTCTGCCTTTATGAAATGGTTTTGATGGAAAGCACGTGCAGAATAAGGGATTCAGCCTAAGGCTAAAGACAGAGAATCAGTGACTATTACAGCTTTGAAAATTGGCATTATGACCATCATTAAATTAAAGCATCTCTCCTCATGGGGGACTTTCATTTCATCAGGGGTTGAACATCTCTTAGCACAGTTAGTCACCCCCAAAGTCCTGTCATCATAAAACTCAGCATTTTGAATTGTAACTTAAGAAAATTGGAAAAGACCAAACCATTTTGAGTGAGAATGTTCAGCAGCGGATAGTCTTAGACCAGGATGGTTAGATTTATGATAAATTCTTATCTCTGTGATTCTCTTGTTACAAATTCCAACCTGAGCAACGTACAAAACAAATGGTATAAATGTTTCCTTTGAAAACTTTTGTGTACTTCATGATTACACAGCTTATGAAGTTTAGGAGCCTTGGGCAAGCCAGCGAATGTGTAAGAGGAAGGCTTAAGAATTGTTTGTATGCTTGATTTGTTTTACAGTGCATTTGGTCTTTAGTTTTGATTGGATTGTCTTACTGAAACATGAAGGGCATTTAGAAAGTAAGGAAGTGAATAGGATACATTTGCAACTATATGCCCAAAAGCAAGATCTTAATGTCAGAAGTAAATTATAACAACTTGAGTTACTGATAACATACATTATAATTCAAAGCTTGGCAAACCACATCAAGGTTGTTCCTACCATGATCTGACAAAAATATCTTTAAAGTCTTGTGTTTTCAGGATTTATTTATGCTAGGAACTTCATAAATAAAAAGCAAATATTACCAAAGGTAAACCTGTTATTTCTAAATGCTTCTGAATCTTTCTAAAAATTAAAACATTAAGCCAATAATTGTCAGAGTAATATGGTTCCAGTGGGTAAGGTTCCAGGTTTCAGCCATCATCTTTTATTCTGCTGGTTTTGGGTGACCTTGAAGTTTTTTCTAGGGATGGATATAAAAGGATTTAAGGCTAAACTTATTGCCTATAGCTGAGGGCATCCCAGGCCTGTAAACCCTTCTGCAGGTGGTGTGGGATGTACAAATATGAGAAGTTTTGCTTGTGAGCAGCAGAGGAGCACGTGAGAGTTCATGTTCTCCTGGCACATGGCAGCTCTCTGTGTGTCACCTGGGGGATTTTCCATCTCAGCCTCCCAGGTCCCTTATCCCCGCAAAGCCAGCTGCAGTGCTGAGGCCAAGGGTGTTCCAGCTCCCTGCCCTGCCTCTGGCAGCAGCCCTGGCACTGGCAGGGCCAGAGCAGCTCTGTCTGCAGCTCATTGCATGAGGAGGAGCATCCATCCCCTCCCCTAAACACCACTGCAGCTTCCACTAACCCACAGCTCCTGAGCTGTCTGTACAAAGGAAAAGTTCTCCATATTCCCTACTCCTTAACAGATTTCTCTTTCATGCAGTTGTCAGGTCTTCCCCAAAGTCTCTTAAACCTTCAACATCCACAGCCTCTTCTGGCAAGGAGCTCCAAATTTAAATCACAGGTTTGGTGGGGGAAAAAAAACAAATCTCCTTTTGTTTGTTTTAAATCTGCTCTTGTTTTGGGAGGGGGACTGGAAAGTACCTCCTCACCCTCTCACTGCCATTGTAATTTTACAGATTTTTGTCATATCCCCATCATTTTGCAAGCTGAATAGTTACAGCCCGCCTGCTTTGTGAAGGAAAGTGTTTCCAGCAGCTTAACTCGTTTGTATCACAGGTATCTGGTTCAATGCCTGATCTCTCCAGTGGGATTAAACCACAAATCTCCCATTTCATGGTGACTTGACACCAAGTTTGTCTCCTGGGTGAAGTGAAACTCTCACCCCCGCTCAGGTTTTTATATAAACAGGAGAAGAGAGAGAAAGCAAGAAGTGACAGCAGCCACGTTCTGCAGGCTGCTGTTGGGGCACTTAGGGGAACTCTGGACTTGTGTTTCAGTCCCTGTTCTGCTGAATCCTTCACTGTGCTGATTGCTCAGAGCTCAGGCACCTTTTGCTCCAGAGAATGAGATTCTGGTTTAACTGCACAGTGACTGATGGCAAGGAGAAAGGTGATTGCTCCCAATTTACTCCGGTGGAAATGGCTACCACTTTAGAATCAGGCCCACTGAAAACCCAAAAAATAAAAATATTCACAGCCCTTACATATAATAAGCCTGATTTGTCTTCATTTCAGCTGCAATCAGCAAGAGACATCCGTGCTGGAGTAAGCCTGAATGAAACATGAGATGGCATATTTAGGTTAACAATGGCTGAATTACTCTGGGCTTAGATTCCCGTGCAGTTTTAGTAGAAAAGGATCCATGTCCTCACTGTGTCCAGACACTGGAACTGCAATCTCCTGGCATGAGAGCCACCACATTGTCACACCAGCCCCCAGCAGACAGGGGCTGTGCTGGGGCTGCACAGAGCTCCAGGGCTGCAGATGGTTTGAACCTGTGTGGTTCTGAGCATTCCACAGCTCCTGAAGTTTTCACCAAGCCCAGATTTATACCTAGTCTATTAACAAAAGTCAGTGGGGTTTTTGTATATTCTGGAAGTGTACACGTGCTGAACTAGGTCTATTCTTCAGCAGAACACAAGAGATTTTTGTTTTAGAATGCACACAGTATTGCCATTTGTTTTCTGGAAATCCTAAATATCCCTGAGGAAAGTCCACCAAAAGTAAATAAAATGTAGTAAATTAAAAATCCCTTAAAGCCCCACTATTTAGCTTTAAAAAGATTGTAATTTTTGTTTGGTATTGTTTGCTAATGATGTTGTCTGTAGTGTTCTGCCTCCACTCTGGTCTGTACAGAAGAACTGTGTGTGTGTGTTTGTAGCTTGTTCACAGCATATATTCACATGCACAATAACTGCACTGTGCTCTGCTGGTCTGAATGAGAAATTAAAAGGAAGTTTTCATATGGAAAATTAAAAACTGGTAACAGCTACAAAAATCTATTTAATTCATGCTGTTTATAACCTCCTGAAAATAAACTAATGACAATGCCTGAGAAATCTTACAACAGCTCTGAGTACCCACCACACCAGCATGATTTGCTGTGCCATTTGTATGTGCCTCAACTTCTAGAAGCAAAGCCTGGGCACGGTATTTCAAGGCACTAAGCTCTTAGTGATTAAAGCAAAATGTCATTATCAGGCACTAAATGCTGCTGCTTCTTCTGTTTGTTTGGTTTTATTTCTATTTTTGTACTGCTTCCCTTGTTAAGATAGTGGCAACGCATCAGTCCTGTGCTCCTTGGACCAGGATCTGGTGCAATTTTGACTGTCAGAATACCAAGATGAAGCACACCCAGTACTGGCATTTTCCTAAGAATCCTAGACACCATCACATGAGGAAGAAACATTCAGTTCCCAAACTGCTTTACAAGAACATTTAATTCTTAGGATGGGATTGTCTAAGCAATGCCAATTTATAATAGAGAAACCACAGGAGCCAGTGGGTTTGAAAGTGAATGAAATGGGTGTAAGATTAAGAGTTTGGACAGCTGGGATATGTCAACATTTATGCAGGAACACTTGACTGTTCAAGAGAGAATTCCAGTTCAACCTGGATTGGAGTCTGAGAAGCCCCTGGAGCCTCATCACTTTTATTTATACAAGAGTTTCCCATCAATAAATCAGTAGAACAGGTGTCACAGAATCCCAGGATGGTTTGGGTTGGGAGGGACTTGAAAATCAACTCATTCCAACCCTCCCTGTTGTGGACAGGAAACCTCCCACTAGACCACGTTGTTCAGGGCCCCATCCAACCTAGCCTTGAACACTTCCAGGGACATTTTTAATAAGTGTGTTAAAAACCAAGTCAAAACAAAGCTACCCACTCTGCCTATTATCCCAAATGCACTTTTAGCACAGGAAAATTGGAAGCCAGGAAGTTTAGATTTAAACAAAATAAGACTCGCAGTTCTGCTTCAGAGGATCAAACTCCAGAGCTTAAACTCTTCAAGAGCCTAAACATGCAAGAAGCACTGAGTTCACTAAATCAGACTTGCCAGTCACTTACTATGTTTTATATTGATTAGATTATGAGCCTCAGGGATCATTGATCCAGCTCTTGACAGACAGAGCAACTTTCACTTTCATGGTCACTCCATTGAACAGAATGCTAGAAATAAAGGAGGATGCCAGATGGAAATGTCTCAGCCAGCCCTGCCCTCACTGGCAGAACTTGGATCACCTCAAACTTTCCTCCAAATAGATCCAGGCTGGATGCCTGCTTTACCTGTCACAGGTGTGACAGCTTCCATAACTTGACTTGGAGTTCCAAGCATCCTCTACAGCACACATGGAAAACATACAACCTAAACAGCAAAGATTCTAGAGAAAGCAGTAGTTTTCCCACTCAACATCTGTTGATATTTGAGGAAATTATGAGTTATTTGCCTCTTCCAAATACTCAAAAACACTGCAGTGTTTCAGAAAGCTCAGGGGTGGGATCAACGGCAACTCCAGATATGTAAACACCACCACTGTGTCCATTACACAGCTGAGAGCATTTATGATCATTGGCTAATTGGGAAAAAGTAAAATGAAGTTTTGTGGCTGCTCTAAAGCTCCAGTGTTTTGATTTCTTTCTTTGTTGGTTTTTGGGTTTTTTTTTTTTGTTTTTTTGTTTTTTTTTTTTTTAAGAAATGAAATATATTTCCACATTATGTTAATTCTAAAGTAAATTTCTACTTGCTCTGTGAAAATTGGAAGTCAAATGAAAGGGAACTAATCTGGGTATCTTACTGTGGGAGAACCTGCAGGGTGAACTCAACCAAGCTATTAGACACTAGAGAAACCACATGGGAGGGAGCTGCTGGAAACAAAGCTTCATGAGTTCCACTGGCCACAGAATGACTCATTTCTTTCTTAGTTAGGATTAGTCCTTATAGGAGCAAATGGAAAAGCTGTGAGAAACTCCAGCAGGTAGCTAATTACACAATGCAAAATCAAACACAGCCCATCAGATACGTTCTTTACCCCTCTCAGAGTATGAAAGGGTAGTCCAGGGCCAAAAGACAAAAATTTCAAGGAATCTCCATGTTTCCATATATTTTCTGAAATAATTCCTTTTAAAATTATGCAGTAAGAACGGATGTTTTTATGAAAATATTAATTCTTTTACTGAACTGCAAAGGCCACTTGCACAGGGAGGAAGGGAAGCATGAGCCAGATGCAGAAAATTGCTCCTTTTGCTGGCAGTGTAGCTATTTATATGTTGACAAACAGTTGTGCCAAGAGCAGATGGACATTTTCTAGGACTGAAGAACAGCAAATTGTTTGCTGCTGTTCCTCTCAAGTTCACAGGGGAAAGCCATTGGTGTTCTGCAGAGCAAGGCATGAAGAAACCAGTTCAAGGCAGGCATTTGGCAGAGTGGCCCAGCACCTCCTCTGACGGTGTGGAGGATGCCCTGAAGCAAGAAGATGCTCTGCCAGATGTCAGCTCAACAACTCCCAGCAAAGCACAGCCATGAGGAGCAGCATTCCCCAAATCTCCTGTGAGTCCTGCACCAAATTGTACAAAGAGTGCAGAGGTTTTTACCTCAGCCTGCTGAATATCCTAACCCCAAAGAAGTTTCACACGTATTTGAATCTTGTGGAAATATAGAAGTTTTTACACCACAATGCTGGAATGGTAACTATTTAGTCTGACAGGGAAAAGGCATCTTTCCATAAGTCTGTGTATGAGTTACCTCAGCTCTGTTTGTTTCTATCTGAGGCTGAGGCAGGCACTGCCCACTTACTGACATATGGGATCCTGTTAGAGCAGAGTGCAAAAAAATTGAAGGCAGATGAAGAGCAGGAAATGTTTTGTTTTGTGTTTATTTTTTTTAAACTGAACTGCTTTCAGCTCACTTTGGTAAAAAAAAAGTCACTATCATGTGTCTTGATATTCTTATATATATCAGCAGCAAAGTACAATTTAGTTAGCTTTAAAAAGTCTCAGATCTGATTTATCTATGAGACACACTTCACAACACAAACCAATTTTGCTCTAGTAATACCATGTCAATATTTCTTGACAGAAGACAAATGTTGTTATTATTTTGCCATTTCTTACCTTTGTAAAAGTTTAGAATTTTATAAAATGACTCTTCTTTACATGTCAAAATGGTAAGTTGTTGGAAAGAAAAAAAAAAATTGAAGCCATTCTTATATTTATCAACGGTGATGGATTCTACAGTTAGGTTAAAAATTATTCTGGCACAATATTGATGTTCAAAAAATAAAAAGTAGATGGTACTTTTAATGGATATGTACATTTTCCTATCAAAACTGAATTTAAAAAGCAGGAGAAAACCCATGAGAGCTATTTTTTATTGTGTTTTTGGTATTAAAAAGTACTCATCTGTATGCTGTCTGCTGGACCTAATTGTGCAATATGTGTAGACATAATTTCCTCTCCATAGTGGTGATCTCCAGAAAAAGCAGCCTCTCCTACCTTTGCATACAGCCTCTCCTTGCCCCTTCACTACATGGAGAGTGACAAATATAAAATATCATCTCTGATTTAAACTGAGTTTAAGAGATTATTTTTAAAATTATTAAAACTCTTGAAAGCAAAATATTTCAAGATTTTTAAATGCCATTTTTAAAGCCATTATAATGCTTAATAAATTCAACTTTGAGAAACCATGCCTTGCACTTCCATATGGATCTTCCCTATTGTGCTGGTCTATTCTTGTTTCAACAATTATATATTTTGCTAACACAAAAGCTTAACAAGACATGCAAGAACCACTTATCTCTGCTTTAAACTGAGAGAGAAAAACTTCAGGATTTAGCTTGGGCATTACCTGGATATGACTGGCATGGAGGGGAGCAGATTTGTCCAGGTGATTCCAGATGTGCAGCACCTTGTCCAGCAGAGAGCAGGTGAGCTTGCACACCTTGTTTTGATCTAAAGTGCTGCCAGGATCCTAAAGTTAACCAGAGCATAGAGATGAGGGGCTCAGATTTTGTTCTGCAGCACCTCTGCACGCTGCTGCTCACCAAAAAAATGTCACATGGAGCACAATCTACAGCTTCATCATCCCTGGGCAAGCCAGGATTTAAGAACATGGTAAAGAAACTGTGATGGCAACAGAGCACTTGAAGAGGGAAACCCAAACATCTTTGTCCACCAGGTTATCCACCAGTGAAAGAGTGCATTCCTCTGTAATAAAACACAGCCAGTTCTGACCCTTGCACAGCATGGATGAATCAACTCTGTTAGCCCAGCTGGGTTTCAAAGATGTTCCCTCCCAAACCAAGGGTGAGCAAGTGGCAGTTCACAGATTCCTCATGAGAAGCCTGACACTGAGGTTTGATATTTAAGCTGTGCTCAGCCAAGTTACCAACCAGTGAGCTGAGTGCAGAGATATGGCTTCAAATATGGGTGCTGAATAACAAATATAAATATGCAGCTATATGATATCTGTATTCAAATGAGTTATGCAGACCAGCTTCAAGAAGCTCTGAGTTTGTGCAACAGAAAGACCTCAAAGGCTATTATGATCAAATTGAACCAAAGTTACAGTATTCATATAAATATTCACACTTTTTTTTTCTTTAGCACCGTCCTGATTAATTTTTAATTGTAACAAATCAAAGCCAAGAGAAACACTGTACATTAAATTTCAAACTAAGGATTGCAGAATGAAAGCCTAAACATTTTCACTTATCTAAGGACCAGCTGCACTGAAATAATTGAAATTACTGCTGTGTTTTTATTTATATTGCAACAGCTATATTGGCCTAAAACTGACACAAAGGGAGAATTAGGCCATATATTTACGTTCAGCACATTCTATGGTTCACTTTCATGCTGCTTATTTTGCTATGTTTCCCAACTCCATGCTGTGTAAGTAGTTTTGGATGATGATTCTACATTGCAGCAGCTATAGGAAAGGTTTATCAATGCTTGCACAAAAGTATACATACCCTGTATTTTGAACATTAGGAACAGCCTTCATTTTTGCCTTAATCCTATGCATTATATAAGCAGAACATTAAAAAAATTACCTTAAAATAAAATACCTGGACTTTAATCTAAAAAATTCACAATAACCCAATTACTGTATTTCAAATAAGTTAGAATTTTTTGTTTGTTTGTTTGTTTGTTTCCCATCCTTATTTCCTTCCTAGCACTGGCACAGTGTCCCACAGAGCACATTGCAGACATTCCCAGGTATAAACTGGGGATACAGCAGGGTCAGTGAAAAGCAGAGCATATTTCAGTGCATATTCCTGTAAAATTACCATGCTTCTCTCCTTCTTTATCTTCCACCAGAGACGCTAAGCAGATGATTTTGCAAAGACTTATGGATTCATTAAGTTTGAACCATGCCACATGTTCCTGCAACTTCAACAGAATTGCTCACACACTGAATTTAAGCACATACTGAACTGTTTTCCCTATTAACTCTGAATTCTGCATGGAATTCATGAGCAGTTTTCACTGTGTTCTTGTAGGTTTTAAAAATAAGCAGAGAACCGAACCACTCATTAAAATAAAACAAAATAAAATGAAATAAAATACAAAATAAAATAAAATAAAATAAAATAATAAAATAAAATAAAATTAAATCTGTCAAGGAGGTTAATATGCTGCTTTATTACATAAAACATTCAACTTGATTAATTTTTGGGGAGAAGCAGTGACAGAGCATATTGAACTCCTAATTCTTTTCTTTATCTTTACAAAGATAAAGAGAGTTATCTTATTTACTGAAGCACATAGAGCCATGCTAGCAGAGAATACTAGCCTGGTTCTATGTGGCTCTCAAAGATACTGAGAAAAAGTATCTTTTTCTCAGTACCTTTGTACTTTTAAAGGGTGTCTGATACCTATTTTCCAAAAACTTTTTATGTACCTGCACACGAAAATGCTGCTTCTTCTATGAACATAACATGTTATTTGGAATGAAGGCTATGTGTTCCCTTGTTAGACCTGTAAAAAATCATACAGAGATATGAATTTGAATACTGCAGCCTCTGACTGAAAGTAAAGACTTGTGCACAGAGAACTATACAGAAATTAAGAACATGCATTTACCTGATACCTAATGATTTGAAGTCATTTTTGAGATAAGCATATGGGACATATGATAATTTTCCTATTGTTATGATTCCTATCAATTTCTGCTCATTAGATAACACTGTGATTTTCTATTTCCCTGTTCTATTTGCAAAATGCTTAGAAGCTAAGAAGAAAAGGTAATTAAATTTACACCTTCAGAACAGAAATGTGGTTGTGCCCCTGATTTGTTTCACCAGCAATCAGGAACTACAGATACAAAATATAATTTCATTCCTAGCCATAAAAATTACATACAATACAGACCTTTCCATGTACTTCTAATTTTTGTAAACGGATGTATTTCTAAATGCCCCAAGTTCCTGCTCTTCTCTCCCCACCAAGCTCAGCCTACTGCTACGTAGGAACCTGACACAGGGAGCAATTAATGCACACTGCCAAACACAAGAGGAATGTAATGCTTTTTCAAATATCAAATCAGTCCAATTTCATTTAGACTTAAATGATTTTTCTGGTCCCTCTTCATGTAGATACCTCTGCAGTCAATTAGCATTGTCACTTTTAATCTGTAATACTCAGATAGTGGTCATTTCCCATTAGAGTCTTATTAAATAGATTCTTATGGTCAGATAGAACCTTCTGCAATGTAATCTCTGAGAGAGAAAACTGACAGCCATTATGCAGCTGGCATTTACTGAAAGGTTAGATATTGCAGATAACCTTAATCACAAATTACACTGCATGCCAGTGAACTACCTCACCACTTCCCAATTCCACCCAAACATTTCCCACCCAAACACTCTTAGGTTATCACTCAGTTAAGTTTAACCATCTAGATGTTTCCTAATTAAAATGTTCTTATGCTTTAAGGCATCAGGCTTAACACCAGGCTTTCATGTTAGAGGGAGAAACCTTTTCAAGAGCTTAGCAGCTCCGGAGGTTTTTTCAGCCTGTGAAGCCACATTCCCCTGAGGTGTGGGCACGTGTTCTCTGCTGGATCCCACTGTGCTGCCCCTCTGGCTGGATGAGAACCTGTCATTACTGAGGCTGCCCATGCTAAATGATTCATTTGGAGGAGTCCCACGAGCAGCTCAGCCAGGAGGATGAAGGGGGACAACTTCTGGCACCAAGAGCCATCACAAGCAGCTGGGCAGTGACTTCAGATGTGCTGCTCTGGCATGGCCTGGAGCTCAAACTGAATCAGAATTTCTCAGAGTGATCTTTTCTGTAGGCAAAAATGACAGCACAGCAGCCCAGTTTAGCAGGGTTTTGCCAGAAAGGAACTCTCTGTCTTGTTAAAAGGCACTCAACACACTCTAGCCCAAGCAGAAGGATTGGGTTTTTAAAAATAAAATTCTGATATTTGATGAATTTTTTTTTGTGACAGACANGAAAACAGGTGAGAACTCCTTTGAACATAAACCCAAAGGAAGTGATGGGTTGGCTGGGATGTAGGTAGATGCAGAAATCAATATACCCACCATGTGGCCTTAAATATGAATGCAGCGAAAACAGGTGATAAACTCTCAGATTTCTTTATTTGCTGACTTTCAAACTCCATAGAAACCCACTGACTTAATGAACAACAGAGCAGATCTGTGTGACCAAAATGCTTGTATCACTACTGGTTACTGGTATGAGATCATGGCAAAGATTTCTACACAGCAATCCAGACATCATCAGCAATGCTTGAACCATTTCCTGGGAGCAAACCTCTACTCTGTTTTGTTGTGGTTCTCATGGTTGTGATGGCAAATACAGGCAGCATGGCTTGGCAGCAGGGACAGGGAGACTGCAGTTGGGTTGTGGTTTGTGGTGGGTCTTTGAAACCTTCTTGCTACATGGACACCAGGTCTAAACCTATGGCAACATGAGGAACTTCATTTTGGATCTTCATGTTGTGGTTCTTAGACCCTTTTCCCACTGCAACTCTAGGAAAAACAGCATTTATGAAAAGCTAACTCACTATTAATTAGTTACTGCCAGTCACTGTATTCTCACAGTAGATACTTTCAATATGCAACTTTATCAAAATATCTGTTTCATCCTGAGCAGTGCATGTGCATTTTTTCCCCCTCCTCAGATTTGTTTAAGTGATTGCCTGCCTGATCAGTCCCACTGATTGTTTATCTCTGGTGGCACAACAGCACGCACGGAGCTGTGCTGCAAACTGACAGGCATCTCACTGCACGGAATAATTCAATGCCTCATTAAAAACGAGAATTAGATGTGGCTTTGGAGATTAGTGCCAAGAGAGTTTTGCCATTTTACATTCCTGTTGATGCAGACTGTAGGGAGGTGTAGCGTGGATCAGAAGGCTCCACAGAGGTCACTGTGAGCAAGCCTGTGTGGGATTTCTCCCGAGTCACAGGGATATGTGTGGGTTTGTTTATTGCTGAAATCCCTTCCAAAGCACCCCTGTTTACACAGCATTAGGGTGACCCAGGAGAGAAAAATGGAATAAAAGCCCAAAGCTCAGCATTAATGCTGCTCCTTGTGCTTATACTTCAGAATAATTTCTGTCAATCCCTGAGACATAACAAAACCTATAACACAATGCTGTTTGCTGAAGTCTAACTTCTCCATGATTTACAGGTAAGTGTGATATACTTGAATTCTGGTTTGATTTTATGCTCATGTGAGATCTACAAAATAAATCAAGGTGAAAAAAATTAAGCAACCTGCAGTTACCTTCCTTTCTGTCACATGTTTTTCCTACCTCTTCCTATCAGGGATGAAGAATAGTAGTTCACTGGCACAATGAAAAGGATTTGCACGTTCACAGTTTGAGGCTATCAGGGAAAATTTGGTAATGAAATATTTTTTCCCTGCATCTTTTCAAAGTCTCTTTTTGAACTTTGAAATGAAAGCTAGAAAAATGCTTAATATCCTATCAGCTCCTCTTGCTGGGCAGACAAGGGGCTATACTAAGGGTGGAGTTATATCAAGGATTATACTAAAGCAGCCTGACTTTTCTGGCCGTGGGGACCGACACAAGTCTCTGGGAGGAACCTCCTCCCACTAATCTGTCTGCAAACACAGGACTTGAGGACAGAGAAGGACTGAGAAGCCCCACTCTGTCCTTGCAGAACCTGTGGACAGCAGCCAGTCACAAACTGCTCAGCTCTAGTCATTAGTAAATCTCCTTGGGGCAGGGAAAGGCGACTTGTGCAGCCCTGTACAACAAACCAGGATTTCTGCTCTGCTGTTGCACAGGAAAAGGACAATCTCTGCCCAACTCCCTGCAGCCCACATGCTCATGATAACCAGAAAGCATCTCTTTGTGCACAAGTAATACAAATATTATACAGCTCTCTACAGGGAATGAGAATGAGGGACTAAGCTCTAATATTCATTAACAAATAACCACTGTTTCATTAAGCTGAGCGGTGAGGACTGTGCAGAATGGAAAACCACAGTGATTTAATATAGATTTCTAGTTGGAACATTATGATACCTGTAGAATACTTTACTAAATTACTGATGTCAGTTGTATTTCTCTTCGAGACTAGGGAAATAGGTTATTGGCACAATAAAACATCTAGAGGCATTTAAAATGTCAGTCTAATAGCAAGAACCAGTAAGGCTTTTAATTACCTTCTGTGCCATTTTTTTAATTGCTTCAGTGGCTGCAGTGCTTAGTGAATTCCTGACAGAGCAGCTGCAACTGACTTAATTTAAAATGGTTTTTAAGCTCTTGGAGGAAATATTAAGAAATACAACAGAAATCCAGGCAACTATGTGGGATATTTTATGTGGTGCATGTGAGGAAATCTTTGTCTGCTTGCAGCATGGGCAAGAATGTTTTGAAGAGCTGGAATGGATGTTCACATCAGCACTCCCCTGGTCTGAGTAGAAGATGGTGTTGGCTGGCTTTTGTAGGAGCTGTGTTCTGGCAATTCCATTCATAGAAAGTAAAACCTATCCTTTGTGGTCCTGGCAGCTGCAGAGGAAAGATCAGAGGCTCAAGAGAAAGGCTGAGTGCCAGAAAACATCCCAGGACCTTGGTAGTTCAAACAGAACTTATCCTTATCTTGCAGATGCATTTGCAGCTCTTGAGATCAGACTCTGATTTTTTTCTTCAGGAGAGAAAGCTATTCTATTAACTGGGAAAAAAAGTATATTAACATTTTCCCCTAATAGACCTTAATTTGCAGATAACTGGTGCACTCTACCCAATGATTATTCACAGTGATCACAGAGATGGGCCTGAAGAATACCAAATATCCAGGTGAGCTCACTTTTTCCACCAGCAGAGAGGCAATGGCCACCTGCAGACCCATGTGCCACCTCCAGTGAAGCTCTCCCAACCCCACCCTTCCCAGCCTTGGATAACCACTTGGATATAGTGGAATGTGTGGGCACAGGCACCACTGTCCCAAACACCTTGCTGCCACCAGCCTCAGATCAACAGGAGAGGTTCAGCTGTTGGCCCAGCACTGCTGAAGTTTCCTGGCAGAGGGAGGCTGGGACTGGGAAAATCCCAGCAGAGTTCCAACCTATGGCTCTCTAGCAGGGCAAACCCATATGCTTTCAGGTTTATTTCATACTACACTGCACTCTGTTAATAAAATGGACTTTTAATCCATTTGAAAAACCACACGGGGCACAGATCCATCTTGCAAACCTCTCTTTCCCTCCTGGGGTTTATCTCGATTAGGCTGTAAAAAGACATCATTGAAAAGGATTAGCTTAACACCTCCCAGCATTGTTTCAAAGGGTGTTTCTACCCTACAAAAGCACAGCAGTGTCACATTCTGGCTGGAACATGGTCAAAGGAAACTTTTTTGCTAAAAACACTGCAGAGAAGATATTCTACTCCAGCACAGGCAAGAAGGTGAGGACTTCAGCCACACAGGTGGTGCACAAACTAACAGTGCCTTACGTACTTCAATAAATGTAGGCATGACAAATTCTTAGAGACATGAGGACATATCATGGAAACAGGAAAGAATGAAATATTCTTAATCCAACACACTGATACTGTGGATGTTTAGAGTCATAATGTAAGATTATTCATCAAAAAATATTGGACCTTTTGTTGTCAATTCCAAATGGAAAAGTGCCTTTTCTAGCTATTAATTTTGTCTTACATTGAAATTGGGAGAAAGACATAGACATGAGGTAGAAATGTACTGGCAACCTTTATAAACTGAGGCTTCAGTTAAATATACAGAGTAGTCTTTAGAGTGAATATTTAATAGCAATTTTGAAGGTCAGCTACAGTCAGTAAACAGTTTATAAATTACATTGAAAAATTATTTCGATGAGTCCTTGCAATAAATCCTTTTTGTGTAAACTACAACTTATTCTACTGGGCCCTTTCTAATTTCATTCATTCTCACATAAATCAGCAGAAAATCCGTGGAAGTCAATGGAGTTACACTGAATACAGTGTAAATTTTTCATGTGATTTTTCTAGGAAGTGTAAACTCATTGCATCAGCTTTTCAGGGTTAGTACAGTTTTAGGAGAACATGTGCTGGTGACAAAATCCACCAGAAGATCTTATGCTCCAGTAGTCTAAAAAATCATGCTTACAAAACACTTGTCATAATTTAAAAGAAGAGGGGTGTGTGTGTGTCAGATTTTACAGAAGATGGAAGAACTGGATCAGCATCTTTAATTTTAAGTGAGAGGGTTTGATTTAAAGAGATTTTTGTCATTATTTTAACTCAGAACTTGTAAAACAGGTTTCAGTTTATGAGTGTCTTACAGGGCAGATTTTATTCTCCTTAGCACATCACAATGTCTTGTTTGCTTGAATATAAAGAAATTGCATCTTCTTAGATGTGCATAGATGCAAAGAAAAAGCCAATAAGTCTCTATGTGCACAAAAAGCATCATTGTCATCAGAAATAAGAAAGCCTGGCCTCGTGTGTATTTTTATTTTGGATTTACTCCAAAAATCTTCTTGTAACTGGGACAGATGTATGATCCAGTACAAGCATTTCAATGTCTCACAGTCAAATCTCTTTTCAGAGTGACTGGGTCTCCCTTCTTTTCTTACCCACCTATTTTCACAAATGATCACTCACCAATTTCTCTGTCAGCTTTGGTTGGACAACAAACTCAAAAGTTGTCAGCAGGTGTGCACTGAAACAGTGGGACTGCACCAGGCTTTGTTTTTCCAGAGGATTAAACTAAAATATCATTGGATAACAGCAGGCAGGTGGACACATGAAAAACCCTCCAGAAGCAAAGAAACACCCTTCCAGCACAGTAACATCCAAGCCCTTTACACAGCTTGACAGCCCGCAGTTCACATCAAGGCTTCCCTCAAACATTAAAGCAAATCAGGTGCCAGCTTTACTTGTTTTAAACCACAAGCCTTCTGGTTTCTTGGTTGCAGTTGCATTTTCATGAAAATTTGATGCACTATAGGCAAGTAAAAGAGTCTGGCAAACCACCCCCTAGAGTTAAATACTCCTGGTTAACACCTCTTGATTATATGTGGAATTAAAATATCTGAGAATACACAGCCAAATCAAATCAGCAAAGTATATGAGAAGAAGTCAAAGAGGACAGGGATATCTTTATTAACATCTTAACATTAAAATAACCTTTAATAGGATAACTTCAGTTATGTTGTATTGCAAAAGGATCCCTGGAATCTTTAATAAAGGTGGGAAAATATCCCTGTACTTCTCCCAGATGTACAGTGCGTTATTTTACTCAGGGATTTTCCCTCACATCAAGAAAAAAATTGTATAAAACTATCTAATATTTAAGTACTCTTCTATAAATTTATATGGTAAGAGTTCCAGAGGACCCTTAAAAATAGGGTAGGTTAGAATAATTTTTCATACTTAAATTCTGAAAGTCATTCAAACACCATAAGCAGTGTACTGGAAGGCTACATTTTCTATCAGTTATCACTATCTTCATTCATCTATCAACTTTTATTCATTACTAGGTTCATATTATAGAATTTTATTGGATCATTGACTAATGTTTTCTATTTTTCTCATTCTGATTAATGTGTTTATTGATGCAAAACCAAACAGATATTACTTTTGGGAATAAACAGCAATACACTGAATTGAGCTTTAATGTTGGTTTCTTTACCACAGTGTCTAAAAATAAAGAATTAAAATATCTGCTTCCATTCATCATTTCACCTACACAAGTTCCAGTATCCTATTACATGAAAGAGGTTTTGCACTTGAGACAAAAGTTTAATTATCAGGCTACTGCTAGAATTGTGATATATTCTCAGGTAGCTATATTACCTGTGATCTCCTAGCAGCATTTCAGCGTTTTAATTTTAACCAATGAGACACTTCATTTTACATCTCCAGAGCCTTGTTAAATACACTGAACAACAACAAATTTTTTATTGATCTTAATGGAGGTTTTCAATGTTAACTTCATTTCACTCTGACATCCATTTAATTCCTTTTATTCCTTGCAGTCTTTGGTTTGGCATAGGACAATACAGTTCATTGAGGCTCTAATATGTTTAATTATGCTCCGTGGAAACATGTTTAAAATTCATTCCAGTTCTAACAGATGCATATAAGCCAAATGCTTCCATAAAAAGAAAACTGGAGACTTTACAAATTTCATTCCATGCAGCAGGAAGGGAGGGCAATCCCTTTCCCATCTGCATATTTTGATGAGCTATTTTAGTCGGCGAGTTCCTAAATCTGAGGTTGTAACTTCAAAAAGGCAAGCTCAGCAGTCCTGAGGCAAGCTGCAATCAGCAGCCTCCATCAGCCCTGCCTCCCCCAGGCACAGAGCTGAACCAGGGAGGAACCCAAACAGGACGCCTGGAGAGAGTTTTGAGGAAGAGGCCACCTGCCAGTTTAAAGGTAGGAAGGTGAAAGGGCTGGGACGTGCTCTGTGCTGTTCCCCACGCAGACCAGGGCTGTGCCTGGGAGAGAGGATCCCTGGAATTATAAACACTGGAAGCTGCAGCAGATCCAGCTCAATGCCCACCACAATTCAACCACCTCCAGTTTCCAGCGCTGTGCCAACCGAGGGTGTAAAGTTGGGTACTGCTAGGAAGAAACCCAAGAGGCTGAAGCAGAATTTTACAGACAAAATCAGCATTAATTTCACAAATTACCCAGTTTTAATTGCATTTATTCATAACTCTTGCAGTTATCTTGCTGGTGACTGATATCTGATAATCTCTCTAACAACATTGATGTTGGAGTCAACACTATACCCATCCCTTGCTGTGTAGCATCCAGCTCCCTGCCTCATCCAAAAAAATCCTGCTCTTTGACAGGATTTGGGCATGCATGAGAGCTCCAGGTAGTGCTACTTCCACTAGCTCACCTCTGACAGGAATAACACATCAAATTAAATGTGCAATTTTGCCTAAACATCCATCCAGTTTTCCTTTCTTCTCTATTTTCAGTCACAAATTTCCTTCACTGGCCAGAAGCTCCTAGAATTAATTTGAATCTTTTTTTGTTCTTTTCCCTTTGGCTGTTTTGAACTTGAATGTCATTCTGTTTTTCTCTGTTAATGATTAAGTTAACAGTTTCCTTTTTCTGGGTTGTTTTGGATCCACCTTGTCCAGGGATTTTAACTTTCCTGCTTTGATATGAGCAGTGTTATAAACAGTACTCCAGACAATGTCCAACTCTACCATATGGAGCAATAAAAGTGCTTGGGTTTCCTTATGATTTATAGGGCACAGGATGGGTAATTCAATTCACTCCACTGCTTGATTTGTTTTTCATTGCCAGTAGACATTGGGATGAATACTTTAGGGATTATTTTAATGCAGAAACACCCAGATTGCTTTATTTGTTTAGATATCAGCACATTTTCCAGTTTATGAATGGCTTTTGGTTTCATTGTTTATTCATTTACCTGGGCTGAATTTCATTTGTCATTGGTAGGTCCCATCATGTCGATGTTTTCCCAAATGAGCTGTGCTGCACACGTGGGACTTTTTTCTTTGCACACTCAGTTACTTTTAGCTGGTGTTATTACTTGGAAATTCAGGATACATTAAGGGGATATTCTGCCCCTGCCAGCTCAGCCTCCCTCTGCACAGGATTATCATTTCAATCTGTCTGACACTAATTCAACATTTGTGTTTTGGCATAAGCCTTGCCACAACATTCCTACTAAAGTCTGACTTTGTGACACACAACCACTAGAATTACTCCAGCTATTTTTAGTTTTCACTTTTGACTTTAAAATCCCTTCTGGACTACTACAAAAAGTCTTCTAAGAATCTAAATGTGATTACCTCTAAGTCTTCCTTAAGGACTAGGAGAGCAACAGTTTATTTTTCTTATTAAATGGTTAGAGCTGCAGTTAGCCCTCCCCAGAAACTTTTCCCTGGGGGACACATGACTATTTCATGGACATGGGCATGCTTAAAATTGCCTCTAGCTATCAGCAAGCCTATAAAAGTCATTCAAATATTGTGAAACATTTAAAATGGACTATTTTCAAAAATACATTTTCCAATCAGAAGTCTCTCTGTATAACACAGTAGGTCCAAACAGAAAACAGATTTATTTAGCATGATCTAAGAATGCTTATCACTCCTGCTGGAAACCCTGGTTTCTCAGACAAAAGAGATAGTCTGTAAAGACCATACTTTAATTTTAGTGCTTCCGTGAATCACTGAATATGAGAATTTTCCTTGATTCAGGTGCACCATATTTTAAATCCCTCTTATCTTCCAAAAGTGTTTAAAGAAGACTCCTGCCATCAAAGTCAAACCCAACAAATCTACAAGATACGCAATTCTGTAGCCTTTTAAATTACAACTTGAGGAAATTACTAAAAAAGTAAAAAAGAATATAAAAAGTGGGGACAGACAGTGTTCAGTGAACACTAAAATCTAGTACCAGAGTATTTGAAATTGGAAATTCCCTCCAGCAAGTGAAATTGAATACTTCTTTCTCTCTATTAATATTTCTATTTGCCTCCAGACACTGAAGAAGATAAATTTAGGTTAAAGTATTTTCTTTTTCTCCACAGACTTCTGAACAAAACTTCTAAAAATCATTTTGCTTTACAGAGGTTTGATACTACACTTCCCTAATTTTATGCTGAACATCTGAACATATTAGAAAATTGTAAGGATTTGGAGGAGAAAACAACCCCCAAATTTCAGGGGTGATCCTCTACTATTCACGGATTTCTCTACTGTTGGGTGGCAACAACAGCTTTTACTGCCTGTGTTGTGTCCTTTAATGCCTTTGTCTCTGGATTGCTGAATCATTTCACACAAAAGATGGTTATTTTCACTTAGCAATGCACCTGCCAGTGTTCTGAGCAGCAATGTTTGCTAAGGGAGCTGTGTCCACATGGGGAAAAAAGCAGTTTCCACATCCCTTGAAATGTCAGAGTGAGTAAATGACACTTTTCTGATGGAATAATATGATATAGGATGGGATTCTTGAAGGAGGCTATACAGCTGTATTAAATAAAAATATTAAATAATAAAAGCAAGACAATTCATGCAAATAATTCCATAGACCTGAAGCAAGAGAGGTCTACCTCAAGCTTTCAGTTTCATGAGCTTCATATCACAAGGAATCAAAGCACAAGATTCAACAAAGGAATTTTTTTTGCCACCGGTCTACAAAGAGAAGATTCATCATGAAAATGGCCATGATGTACTATACAAAAAATTCAATAAAATACAAAAAAACCTAAATACATCACAATTGTATCATCATGATCACGTTGCTTAATTTCTGTACTTTAACTTTCATAGAATCATACAAGCCTGGAATGGTTTGTGTTGGAAGGGACTTCACGGATCATCCTGTTCCAACCCCCTGCCACGGGCAGGGACACCTTCCTCTAGACAAGGTTTCTCAAAGCCCCATTAAACCAAGCTTTAAATTTTAAGAAGTCACTCTCCCTTACATATTTTCTATCCCCTGTGCATTTTTATTCTTATTATTTCCAGCATGACTTGCAGCTTCCAGGAGCTGAGCTTGGAATAGGCAGCGAGGATGTTTCTGCAGAGAAACGGACTGCACAAAAATCAGCACTGCATTATCTCTACAAACATGCACTCGTCCTTACTCATTTTGCAGCTCTCCATCTAATGGATGTCAGGGTATTTAATATGGCCCATTCTTCATGGAGAGTAGTCATCCCATTTGCTGCTGTGAGATTGATAGTGCTGAGTGCTATCAATCCCCAAAGCTCTGATGCAGGCCATGGACCTCAACCAAGAGATTCCTTTCCGTGCTATCAATCTCGTGGCTCTGTGCTCTCTCCAAGTCTTAAATCAGTCTGGTTGATATCTTTCCAGTTTCTGTATTCCTGCATCAGCAGTCTGGCTAAACATGGCCATCATTCACCACCTCTGTTTCAGCAGTGCTTACAAACACAGTATCACTTTTCTTTTATTATTGTCATTACTATTTATTTTTATTACAATAACAACACTGAGGTGATCGGTGCTTTTCAAACCTAGGGGAAAACCACTGACCCCATGCCCCAAAAGTGGAAGAGCCATACAGGGAGATTTTTACCATAGCAGGACTTTCAAACCTAGACAGCACTGATAAACACAGCCTTGTGCTGAAGAACAGGAAAGTGCAATATTTGTTCCATTATGGATGTTTCCATCTTTAACTCACCCAGCTCTGAGGCACCACAGAAAGCTCCCTCTGTTGAAGTGGAAAGGGACAAGTGGCCCTGCTCTGAGCACTACAGGTTACTTTGCCTAATGGCCATTAAGTTGCCTCCTTACATGCTTTGTGGTCCTGGAAAATATTTTGTGTATATCTGAACATTAAGAGAAATATTAAATTGGCTTTCCTATCTTTTTTTGTTTATATGAATTTTTAGGCTAAGTTTATCCACAAGAAGTAGTATTTACAAACAGGCACTCCATAAAAATACTAGCAGAATCTAAGTCTTGGAAGGTAAGAGAAATCTTCAGTTGAAAGCTTATGGCTCACATAGAGAACAGTTGAAATGTCTCTCATATTCAAGTCTTAATATAAGCTGATAATTAAACCCTTTACCATTATTGTTGAATGTGGATTTTAAATCCTTAAAATATGGGAATGTCAAGTCACCTTTCCCACTGAGACAATTTAACAATTGAAATTTATGAACCATATCCTTCATTACGACTTCCATTATGTAAGGGGATCTTAATTTTAAGCCCATTCAAATTTTCAGTGGAAGGATGATGAAATAGTAAGAACCATGGCTTTTACAGAGCTGCTTCAATACAAAAATGATTAGATAATATCCTGCACAAGTATCTGTGTGATCTTTTATTTTTCATTTTTGTTAATCCTTCCCTAATTAATATGCATAAAAAATATTTCTGCCAAGCATCCTGCTTGGAGTGCCAAGATGAGAATCTATATTGAAAATCAATAATTTGGAGGAAACTCTATTTACTGTTTATTTTTGCTCCCCATAAAGGCTGTCACAAAGACAGAGGCCCAACCCTGCTACACACTGGGCAAAACAACTCCATCTGAAATGTCAGAGTCTACGAGTACAGCCAACCATGGACAGACAAGGAAAGGGAAAATTATGGACATAACCAGGTCAGAAAAAGGGGAAGGGATCAGAGTTAGACAAAACAGAGGGTGGGGTGATATGAAAATAAGGATTGCCAGCTGATGAAGAGGGGGAAAAGTAGTGCTGGACTCATCTTGAGCTCATCTTGAGCCCTCCAGTGCAAAACTTGCTTGCTTTTGTTGGTGAAAGAGACATAGGTTCCAACACAAAGAAAGATGAAATTAAATACACAATGCCCCTCCAACATGCAAGGCTCAAATGGGAAGTTTAGCTAAACAAAGTGCTCCACCAGAAGAAAAATAGTTATCAGTGAAAACCAGGAAAAATACTCTCCTTATGTGAATAAGTTTTGAAATTATTTAATAAAAAATTGATAATTTCATATAAAACCACACAGAGATGAAATTAAAATGTAGTATCTCAACTGGCCCAAGGATCAAGTAGATGCAGACAGAGATGTTTTTAATTACTAAGGAAAGGTCTTTTATTAGTCTCCAACTTACATATTGATTTTCTCTGATTAATTTATAAATGCGGTCTATAGAGTACTTACAATGTAAGTTTTTGTAGGCACTGCTGTAAATATTTGATTTCTATCTCATCTTTCAAGGACAGATTTCTTTATTTTAAACTAAATTTCTTTTTATTCTACAGAAGACCTCATCTAGTCACAACTTCAGTCTGCAATGAATGCATCTAGTGAACTAATTTATGCCTTTTTTTGAATTATAATTACTCATTCTTTACAGAAACTGTGATTCCTGCAAGAAGAACTGATTGAACTTTCACTGCTTACAGCATGAGCCTATAAAGATGCTTGTATGAATCTTACAGTAATATCTTTACAGAAGACAGAAATGAGGATATAAAAACCTGAAATACAGTTCACTTAGATTGCAGTTTAGTGGAAGTACATGACACTTTATCAGTTGTATAAGTCCTCCTAACTAAATTATGTTACAGTGATGATGCCATTAATCATGCCTGCAGCATTCTCCCCATCGTAAGAGATTTCTCCAACACACTCAGGCTCTCCTAAGGAAAAATACCACACACTCATTTATCCTCTATTAAAGAAAAATAATGGAAGCAAGGTAATTACTAGTAACAGTGATGTAAAAACCAAAACATGAGCATATGCCAAAAACAATTGGGAAAAAATGAACAGTAAATTCTATCAGTAAAACTGTCCTGTTTGTCAGCAATAGAGCCAACTATAAAAAAAACTCTATAAAGCTGTTAATGTAATGTAAATCAAGGCCTCCAGAACCAAGGTCATGCAAAAATTGAACTTTCTAAAGACAGGAGAAGAAAGTGATGGAAAAAAACCCCACATTCTATGGTATATACTATCCCATCTGTTAAATAATGGGGGTCAAGATGAAGTGAGAAAGGGCATAAAGCAGCATACAGGGTAGCAATGGGAGAGAGCAGTCATCAGTATGCAAAAACCATCTGTTTAAGGAAAGAATAATTAAAAGGTTATTTCAACAAAAGCAAATTAACTGCAGAGTTCAATATCTGCTTTGTCATTACAGTCTACCCTAAACATTAATGCAAAGTGCAAATAGCTAGTAATTCTTTCACCTCTACAGCATGTGATGCTGGACCACAGAGAGTTTAGAAGAACCATTTAGAATGAGTTACTGAGCCCAGTATGAAAAAAAATATTTATTATTGCTCATTGGCTTTCTTTTGGAGGGAGGGTAGCTCTGCTGCATTGCAAAGAACAACCTGTGATGTGATATTTTACATCTGAGTCCCCATAGCTATCAAAGAAACCCCTCATTTGTCATAAAACTCTGACTATAACTGCAGTGGTTCAAATGCCTCTACACAAAAAATTGAAATTGGCATGGCAGTGGTCCCAGAAGCCAGGACATGTGCAGGCACAGCAAAGGAACTCCAGCTGTCCCTTCACAACACAGGCATCACATATTTATTATATGTTAATGTATTTATTTATTACATGTTAACATATCATACACCCAACACACCCAGTGAAGCTGGCACTGCTCTAACAGGCAGCTCAGCAGAAGCCAAATCAAAGTTTTACCACCTCAGTTTATAACAGTTTATATTCCTTCAGTGTTTCCTTAAAATCACCTCTGAACTGAGCCCCTTTTTTCATTGATTTAAACTGTTTGAGTAGAAGCATTTTTCAGGTGTCTGTACTTCTCTCAATGCAAATCAGTGTTTTTATACATTGCTGCAGAGAACAGCTAAAATTACCACAGTAAGGAAAATTATTTAATTTTCCTATATATTATCCTTACATTAGGCTGAAAGCTCAACGTGTTTTGCAAAGGAATGGAAATGCCAAGAATGACACACAGAGGCTTCATCTTCCCACCCTGCAAAGGAAACACAATTTTCTGGGTTTTACACAATTAATCCTGCTGCATTTACTTAAACTCCAATGCCTGCAACGTGTTCCTGTGCAAGTGCTGAAATATGTGCATGCAAAAGCTGAATATGTGCAGGCACAAATGTGTCATTAGCTTCTGCATGCACAGTAGGGAAAACTGGAACAAAAATGCCCGAAGAAAAAGATCCCAGGGATTTGCAGTTGAAATGGTCAAAACCCATTGGCTAAAAAGCAGCATTTAAACATCCAGCAATACATTGTACTTGTTGTTTGTTTTAGGCTTTTTTAATATGGACTCCAACATATGTGTGGGTGTGTATGCATCTTCTGGGCAGAATGTGAATTAGATCAGATAAAATACATATCAGCTCAACAGGGTGCCCCAAAACACTCACCAACCAACCCATCCATTGCTGCATTTGCCATCTTAAGCAAATTCAATTTCTTTCTTTGTGATAAAATAAGCCAGTTCAAAGCAGATAACATCTCACAATAATGAGTCCCAAAGCTGCAATTTAACACAAACCTAGCAATTCTATTATACAACACATCCAGTTCATTAAAAACAACAAGCCAGCTTGTATGTGATCTGTATCACCACAAATCAAACATCAGCAAACTAAGCTGCTGGGAAATGCATGGTCCAGTTGAAAGAAAAAAAAAAATTAAGCCATGTAATCACCTCAAACAACAGCTAATTTAGATTTAGTGTTCAGATGAATTTATGTTCTAGAGACATTAATTGTGAGATAAAAGCTGTTCTCATCCAGTAAACTTTAAAAGATCATAATTCTCCCCTATATGAACTATAGTATATTCATAGTAAATATAATCACATTTAATGTATTATTCCACATTATCTGAGCTTATTCAAATATATGGATTACAGTATCAGAGTTAACCAGAGTATCTGGTTAATCAGTATCAGTTTATTTACTGGAAATCTGTGTAAAGGACAACAGAAACCCATTTACAAGATATCACTAAAATAATTTGGACTCAGTCCTTCATTTCATGAGCTGCTGGACACCTGGCAACTCTCATTATCTTTAATGAGAAGCTTCCAAACCTTTTCAAAATATGAACTGGGCACAATGGGCCCCCAGCTGAAGCATCTTATATATTTTAGCATTCACACCACTATAATGCCACCAGCTATATTGCATTATATTTGCTTCACCTTGCTTAATGGAAAGGCTCTATCAGGTTTAATGCTAATGAAATATTTTAGAATTCCTCTAGGCTCAATAAAAGGCAAGAGATTCTGCCCACACATAGTGTTCAAGTGGTCAATTCTAGTTTTAAAGCAACAATATACAACTCTTTCTTACAGGTTTACCATTTTAATTGCTCTCTCTAATCCAATTTTACACCTAATAGACCATTCAGGATGCTTTGAAAGTAGTGTACATGTTACTGCAACAATTTGCTTACTGTCTCACCATCCATCTTCTGAATTACTCTCAGTGTATTTCCTGCCACAAAATTTGAATATTCCCAGGACAAGATCTAGGAAAAGCCAAATGAGGCAGGGAATGCCCCTCCAAACCCAAGCAGGATCTGTGCCTCCACACTGCACACATGCACAAGGGAGATTCCTGGGGAGTTAGGATGTGCAGTTCCCATGGCCATTCTCCCATCTCCCACAGAGGAAAAGCATGAGCTGGGTTATTCTGGTTTATCACATACAGGAAAGAGAGGTTCCAATTTATTTCTCTAAATGCTACAGGCTGTGTCTTTCTGTCACAAAAAGTGGAATCTATGACAAGTACAAATCACAGCCACTGACAGAAAAGGCCAAATCTACCCAGTGATGAGTCTTGTTCTTAATTGCACCAGAAGGCAAAAGGACATTTCCTGCAAAAATCAAGGCTACGTTACACCAGCTTAACAGAGAAGTGAAGGGCAGAATATTAAAATCACCACCACAAACTGCTGACATGCCAAAGAGAGCAAAGCTTATTACAAACTTAGCTCATCCCTAGAAGAAAATCTACTTTAAATTGCCTTATGCTTATGTACTGGGTGAAGAGGAACCAGTGCTACCACGGAGACCAGGGTGCCTGTAAGAACCTGGCTACCTGGTGGGATTTTGCTGTTGCCTTGATGTTTTGGGAGCAAACAGGCCAGAGTTGTGTGCCCTGCTCACAGCAGTGCTTACTGAGAAGATGAATGCTGCTTTCAGGGCTTCTTGGGGTTTATATATTACATAAAAGATTTAGGAAGGTGCTCACAGGGTCTGGTGTGGACATTTGTGTATTATGAATGCTTGAACATAATGTTCATTTCTATACAAGTAATGGCAGCAGGAGCAGAAAGGCAGCATATTAATTAAAATCCAAGTGATTTGGAGAAAACATGGTGTGCAACTTTGGCAAAACCTGAGAAATTACTCTGCCCTGACTGCCTTCAGAGACTCCCTTGTCTCAGGATGAGGAAGCAGCACTCACTTTGCATGAGGAAGGGAGAGAGGAGTGAGACACCACTATACAAGCAATTAAAATTCAGAAATTTCATCTTTCAGCCATCAAAATCTCACATTGTTTCAATATTCCCAAATGTTTTCAAGACCTCTTACATTCTCTCTAAGAAACCACAGCAGAACCAGATACTCTGAACCAGAAATGTGAGGCTTGCCAAAATACCCCAGGGTCAGGAAATGTCAGTCCTGGGTCAGTCCCCAGTGCCCCAGTAAGAAAAATTCACCTGACAGGCTCCAACAATGCCAAGAAGCCATGAAACCTGCTTCTTGGAATTGAAGAGAGGATGGACAGGGAAAAATCTCTGTTACATTTTCAGCTGGGATGTTCTAATTTTATGGCAAGTGAATTTTCTCCTGAAAAAAAAAAATGACTGTGATGGCAACTCCCCAGACCTCAGTCCTGCTCTTATCTGCAATGCTTCCCTGAACAGGATGGGCAGTGAGCAAAATCCTGGAGGCTTGGATCACTTAGGCAGATAAGGACACATTCTGCAGAAAGAGATGTGCTTCCATGGGCTGGAAAACATCACAAAATACACTGAAATGTGTCAGCTAAAAGGCACAAAACCCCCATGGATACCTTCCCCTTTAGGAGAGTGTGGAGTGCCAGGATTCAAAGATATGAGCAATGTTTAACAGCCACCAGCTGCTGCCTCCTGTGCTGGGTGCACAAGGCTGCACATCACATCACGCCTTGCAGGCTGGATTCTGAGATGTTCAGCTTTGCAGCAGGGGAGTTTGGGGATTAATACCTTATTATCACAAAGACACATATAATTCAGCAGTTTGCTTAGTTGTGAGCAGGGTCCCAAGCCTGGCACTTTGCACAAAATCTGTCTTAAGCCAAAACAATTACAGATTTCCAAACAAGCTTCCAGTTGCTGGAGGGGGGAAGAGAAGGGCAATGAAAACCTGTTCTAAATAAAATGGACTTCTAGTGCCAGTGAGCAGTACTATCTAGTCTTTGTATCTCAGCCAGCTTTTCCATTGTCAGAGATGGGATCTAAAAATTGCATTCAATAACAGGATTTTTAATCTTTAGGGACACTACTTGCCTCCAAACAGTGGTTGAGAGGAGCTAAACAGAGAAGCTGATCAATGTGTCATAAGCACAGCGTGTACAAACATATATACAGATATTGTTTAGTCGGGAATGTTTTGCAGTACCATTCCCAATTCACAAAGGGCTTTTGGTTAGCAGATCTCCAGGCCAGCCAAGATTTCATCACCACTGCATATTTCAGCTGCTCTAACAAACCCAGAGCAGTCTTGCAACTTGGTAATCTTTTTGACCTCTTATTTCTCAAGTTTAACTGTAAGTTCTACTCCTTAATTGTAAAGGAGTAAATTCCTACTATGAGGCTTCTCAACTTAACACAGTCCACAACTTGAGCAACACCACTTTATGACGTGGTGCCAATACCATGTAACATATCAGCCACTGTTTCCTATGGCAATTGGTAGTTTTAAGTTTGCTGCCAAAGAGCCAAAGCAAGAGTGTTTTTGCAGACATTAATTTTACTGTTCTGTTTCAGGGACTTTAAAGCCCCCCAAACTATAGATTTGCATTGATAACAGCTACACTGCTCTCTGCTTAATTTTTTTTTTTTTTTCTGGAAAACAGTAAGTCATTGCTACTTTGGCAAAGCTACAAAATGACCAAGAACTACAGAGCTGGCTCAGAAATTTAATCTGTGTTCACCTTACTTGAGAGAGGGCACAGAAGCAAGGCAAGACTTTAGATACAAAACATACCACATACCATTCTCAGCAGCAGCTGTCAGCAGTATTCCTCCAGCATAGTAAATTATGCTGGAAATTAAATGAGAAATTACTAGATTTCTAGATCCTATACATTGAGAAGTGATATACAGTATGAAATATTGCTTCTCAGATAAAGCAGCAGCCCTCGCCTCCAACTCTATAGCACAACAGTCACCAATGAAATATAATTGCTGGCAAGAGAGAGGTAAAAAATGAATCAGTGGCTTAAGCATGAAACTGCCAGTAAGCAGGCAGGCAGGGCACCAAAAGGAAGCAATCTTCTCACATGGATTAGCTTGTTTCTCTCTGCTAACTTACCACAATTAATACTACATATACCAACAACTTGAAATATAAAATAAAGAGAAGATAAATAATTTTGGTAAGCTACTGCTATTGCCTTTAACTGAAGCAAGACATGTAGCATCAATATCAGGCTCATTGAAGGAAGCGTTAAGTTCCTCATATTTGTTGTGCTTTTAATACCTTTTTTTTTTCATGACTTATCTTTTTTGAATAAAGTTGAAGCAGTAGAATGCAAGACAGTTATTTTATATTGTCACAGAATTCTTGACATATGTTTAGTTTTGTTTCCTGAGTAACCTCTTTGTGTTTTCCCATCTCCAAGACACAAAGAACACAGAAATTCTGTCAGATACCTGGGGCACAGCTCAGCCTCCTGCCCATGAGAAGCTGCAGCCTGGCCCAGAGCAGGAGGTGTGAGAGGTGCAGCAGAACATCCAGGCTGGCTTTTTGCCCTCTCTGGGATGCAGTTTCCACTCACAGTGTGCAGCACCTGAGGCTGACAGGACAATGCAGTGGAGTAAAATGGTGAAGGTAAATGGTGAAGGTAAATTACATCTGCCTTGATCATCCAGCCAGCAACCCACTCCATGAATGGTCCACATCCAGATCCTGACCACCTTAACTGGGCCTCCAAGGGTTTCCCATGCTGCATCCCATATTTTCTCAGCCATAAAGTGCTCCAAGAAGAGTATAGGGAAAAGCCTTTCTCATACTGAAGAACTTCCTTTGTTTTCCTTTCACTTTTTCTATGTGTGTTGCTTTCAGAGCTGGCTCTCCAGCTTCTAAATGATCTTTGCTGTGACTTATTTCACCATGTAGCTGGAAAGTGAAACTAAAATTCTGGCTATCCCTACATTTGCAGCTGCTTTTAGCCTTACAACCCAGGCTCTGTGATCTCAGGAGCCCCAGGCAGGAGCTGACATTACTCCTGTGCTCCATACAAACCTATCCATTCTGAATTCACAGACATAAAAAATCCCATTTTTAAAAGCAATTTTTAGATCCTGTCTTTGAAAGCTAAATGCCAGCTGAAAACCTGGCCAAGATACACAGACTAGAGAGCACTGTCCATCTCAAGCCACTTCTCTGAGCATCTCAAACTGCCCTGTACAATTATCAAGTCAGTTAATTGCACCTTTAGGTGGTCTGCATATGGGTTGGGACAGGCCTGATCAGAAGGCAGCAGTTTGCAATTGCTTTTTTGAAATTCACAAATATTTTTAGCTCATCTTTTACCTGTGAGCTTACACATTAAACCCAATTAAAAATGCACTTTGTTCTTTAAAAATGAAACTCAATATCAGTCACTCTCCTTTTATCTCTTCCATGCAGTGGTACTGCTGGAGAGAGAAGTAATTAATGAAGAGAATCAAAAAGTTTCCAAAGTGTTTCCTCTTCACAATATAATCATGATTATATTAATGTAGTGTTTTTATTAAATGAAAATCAAGCCAACCTAGGCCTGTGAGTGTTGCTTCACAGGCAAAGAAACCTTTATTAGCATTCCCTAGTCACTGCTGCAATTCTTTCAGGGAAGTTTTATTGCTGCAATATATATTCTCAGGTCTGCTACTAGATTTTTGTCTTGTTTATGGAATTTAAATGGTGTATTAGACTAAATTCTTCACTCTGCCTCTTTCCAGAAATGGAGATCCTAGACAGATGAGTTGATGGGAAGAAAACCAAATAGAAATAAACTCCCTAACACTTTAGTATTAGAATTCAGTAAGCAATGACATTTGTATCAGATATCAAATTCTCTGCTGACCTCTGCTGAAGTTGTGGGAACAAGAGCAAAGGAAACGTGGTCAGGCAGCTGCAAGAGCCAATGTTACCCTGATCCCAAACCCAGAGGTGTGAGGGTGATGCACCAGAACTGCAGCTCTGGAAACTTCAGAGTCGAGTCATGGAAGTGCTCATGTTGGAAAAGACCTTTAAGATCATCCAGCCCAGCTGTCAAACCCAGCTCCACCACCATGCCTGCCATTAAACCATGTGCTCAAGAGCCATATGTACACATTTTTTTAACACTTTCAGGGCTGGTGACCCTTCCCTAAGCAGCCTGTTCCAATGCTTTTTAACCCATTCCATGAAATAATAACTGATCTAAACCTCCTCTGGTGCAACTTCAGGCCATTTCCTCTCATCCCGCCATGGGTTCCCTGGGAGAAGATACTGACACCCACCTCACTACATCCCTCCTGTCAGGGAGTTGTAGAGAGTGAGAAGGTCCCTTCTGAGCCTCTTCTTCTCCAGGCTGAGCCCTACCAGCTCCCTCAGCTGCTCCTCATGAATCTTGAGCTCCAGATCCACTCCCAGATCCATTGCCCTTCTCTGAACTCCCTCCAGCACATCAACATCTTCCTTAGAGAGGGGATCCCAAAACTGAGCATGGAGCTTTCCTCTCCCTGCCTGTCCTGCTGACTCCCAGGGCAGGAGCTGGGACACTCCCCGGGCAGGGCTGGGACACTCCCAGGACAGGGGCTGGGGCACTCCCAGGACAGGAGCTGGGACACTCCCAGGGCAGGGCTGGGACACTCCCAGGACAGGGCTGGGACACTCCCAGAGAAGCTGTCTCATTCCAGGCCAGCTCTCACACTCCATGCCCTGACCAAGCTGGGATGCTGTGGTTCAATGCATGGAGCAGCCAGAGCAAGCACCTTGCTCTGCTTCTGCTCTTTCCATCATGAAGCCCTAATGCAGAAGGGCCCTCAGGACAAGCCCAGCAGTGCACAGACTCTTTGAGTCACTGGGGTTAATTCCTCTGCTCTGAAGTGTCATTCCCCTCTTAGACAGTTTATTTCCACTAAGCAAACAATCCCAAAATCTGTATAGTGACTGCCAAGGTGCTAAAGGAAGAAATTAGGTGGATGCTTTTCTCAAATGGAGCTTTCTCCCCTGTCCTACATTTCAGAAGGGATGGGGCAAGGAGTGCCTGCCTTTCCCCAGGGTTTCTCTCCATCTGGTAGGCAGTTTATGTAAATAAAGTCATGCTGTGGCCCTCCCCTTGTTCAAATGGGAGCAGACAGCTTCTTTCCCTGCAGCATTTTCGGCCCCAGGGTTTAGGTTTAAAGCCAGAATAACTCTACTGAGTTCAGTGGAGTTACACTAGCATTAAAATGGAGGAGTCTGAATCTTTGCATCTTAGTACTCCAGTCTTGCTGGCGTTATTTTATTTATTCAGCTCGTCTTTCCAGAAAACATCCAATTTAGATAATAGCTAGTGGGAGAAGCAATCCCCTTTAGGGATCAGCACTGGTTGTTATATGATTTCTTAACAATTTTCTCAGTGGCAAACAAGTCTGCTACTGAAATAGTACTTCTGTAGCATGTGAGAGCACAGCTTCCAGAACTGCTTAGGTCTATTAGAGCTGAGGAAAAAAAAACCCAACAGATTCATAATGCAAGATTGAATAATTCTCAACAAATTCAGAGTTTACTTGGCCTCCTTTTCTTATGGTTAGGTTGTGCTTTTTTGGCCTTAAAAGGCCAAGAGACAGTGCACAGATGTATCCCCAATCCAAAAGAGGGGCTGAGGAAAGCTTTTTTAACAATTTACTGCTGGCTATGTTGGACTGCTTGGCATGCTGAGGCTGTAGCATTTTTGATGTGTAACGTGGCTGCTGGCACATGTAGAAGACAAAAAGTCCAAATATTTTAGGGTTGCTGGAAATGGTTAATAACACCAATCAGTGCAATTAAATCTGATTGGATTCCTCAGCCTGCTATTACTTGTGCACCCATGGAGACAAAAGGTCAGAGTGGGATCTTGTGACTTTCCATTTCTTGGTGGTGACAAACTGTCCTGCCTAAAGCACTGCTGTGGTGGAGGCTGTGTGGGGTGTTTGAGGGTTATTTCTCCACACACAGAGTTAATGACTCAGCAGATGCACCTCTGCTCAAAATTCTACTAATGATACACAAAAAGCACAGAGAATTTAAGCAGTCTTCTTTGATTATATGAATTTTCCAATAAAAATCAGAAAATAAATCAAACTAAACCTCTCTGTTAACATTTATTAGAAACGCTGGCAGTTCTCATTAGCTACTTTGTCATCAATTCACTTTTCTTTATTTTGGTGGGATTAAATTGAAGCTTATTTTTTTTTTCCTGACAGCAGTCAGGAAAGCTAAGAAATGTGCAACTAACATATTTGTATCCAGCCACACAATGCTAATTTTGAGGGTCTGACTGTCTCCTGCTCACATAGGCCCAAAACTTCTCCAAGCTTCATTTGATGCTCACATTTCAGGCCACAACCCATAACTTTGGGATGAAATGAAAAATTCTGACAACAATGAATTGATTTCATCCGGAGAATTAGCAAAGTACAAAGGAAATAGATAAATTAAAAGATGCTTATAAAAACTACAAGAAAAATTCAGAGCATACACAGCAGCACCACCATTCATGAATAAGATAAGCCAAAGGAATATGACAAAGGGAACCCTATAAAATTCAACAAAGACAAATACATATAATCCCCAGACACAATATTGGCTTGGAGGTCTTGATCAACCAGCCTGGAGGTCTTGATCAACACTTGTATCAAGCCATGAGCAGACTGATCTGTCCCCAGAGCTGATCCCACTTTGAGCAGGAGTTTGGAGATCTCCTGAGGTCCTTTCCAACCTGAATTACTCTTTCACAACACTCAAATAAAGGTGTCTAGCAGCTTGTTAGTTATTTATACCTCCTCCTTGGTCTATCACACCACCATCCTACCAATAATCACTGGAAGATGTGATCTTGGGGAATGCTTCAGAGCCTGCTGATGGTTCAAACTATAGGTGCAATACACTCAGGGTATCTTATACCTTCAAGTACACATTAACTCATGCATATCACATCCATATCTACAGTATTATGAGAGTAACAACGATTTTACAAAGACCTTTGGAATCACAGGGATGCCATTAACAATCTTATCAAAATCCTTGGCACTAACACAGCCCAACTTTACCAACAGTTAGCTTTCCTACTAGCAGCAAACCCTTCTAAGGCAGACTTGCATTAGTCCTTGTGCCCTCTTTGAAAAGCTTTAAAAAGAACTACAGGAATTGTATGCAGGTTTTGAAGCTTTCAAATTACTGGAGTTGTTGCAGCAGAGAGCTGGTTTGGAGCAATGGCAGACACAGGGAGTCAATCTTATTCTCAGGGACTTTGGGATAAAATTGTCTTTAGGAAACAATTGCTAATTTCTGCTGACATGCATTTTGGGAGCAAGCACAGCCTCATAGGAAATTTATAAAAAGAACAAGATTCTCTGTTCCACCACTGTGTTTGTGGAGGAAATTGTTATTATTCTAGATATTATCCCACTTTTCTGAGTGGGAAAGGTTGAGATAATTTAAAGAGAGGGCAGGTTTGCTGTTATTCAACAGGCAGAGTCTTTTTTTCCCTTGAATCTGTGCAATACTCCTCGCAATCACATTTTCAGTAAGAAATGCCTGTATGATCACAGGAGCCATCATTAAACACCAGGCAACCACTCCTTGTTCAGTTGTAGCGTCAGATACACACAAATATCAAATACTATTTGCATGATATCCTTCATTAGCAAAGGTTAGTTACACCTCTTGCACTTGTAAGGCTCTTAGCTCTTATCTCTAATTACGCTCTGGCTTGCCCAGCTGCACAGGGAAATTGCATTGATACAATCTTTAGAACTCACTTAGACCTGCAAGAGCAGGTTTGATTTAAATTACACAGATATCACTGACTCTACCTCAGGAACTCTGAGATCAGAATTTGCTGTCTATTATTAATAATAAAAGGATTCAGAATGGATTTGTCATGGAATGTGAAGCAGGGCAAACTGTGCCTCCTGGGATGTGACCTCTGAGAAACAAATTTACTCCAGCATATTACCTGAATAAAGGCCTTGTATGAAACCCAGGGATGTCAGTGGGAAGGTGCTCAGGGAGCCAGCCTGGCAGATCCAGAAGGAGAGCACTACATCCTGCATTAGCTCCCTGACAGCTCTACCTGTCCTGGGGCACAGCCAGGAAGGCAGAGGTGAGGAAATGGATAAACTGGGTGAGATCCTGAGGCTTTGGGGACATGGAAGAACCTGAGGAGTGGAGAGATGGATATCTCACTCAACAGACTGAGGGATCCTAACAATGAGTAATAATGAGGTTCATATGTTATAGCCAGTTATACATACAGCAGCTACTAGTAGTTGCTAGACATACAAGTAGTTGTAGGTGGTTGCAATAAGGAAGCTGATGGGTGGAATGGGCTGCATGTGGCACTTTGAGCAGGCAGGAGACAGGTGGGTCAGGATGACAGTGACACCACTTGGTGAGAATTCCCCTGGAGCTGGGATAATGTAGAGGGCAAGTTCTTCTCCACCTTTACTGGACAAAGCTCTGGTGAAGGAACTGGGGCACCTGGGAGGAAAATGAAAATGCTTCTCCAGCTTCTGTGCCCAGCACCTGCCATGCCATCTGCTGCCACTGCCAGTGCCACCTGGGCAAATCACTGCTCGGATGGAGCACCAGGGACAGCAGCCATGGGAAGGACAGAGATGACATCCCAGAAGCCTGAAGCCACAGTGGCCTCTAGAAAGCAGAGGCAGAGCTGTTCCCACTCTCACCAGGTGTACCACAGCCATCACACACACTGCAGCCACCAGAGATGGCTGAGTGGCATTTGACAGCTCTGACCTATGTTATAGCTCTGTGCATAATTGTATTTTTCATAAGCCAGCTGAGATGAAATGAGTTCAGATATTGACTTTGATTCTCTGGCTATTAAAAACACCCACATTTGCATGTATTTCATATAATTTGAGAATACTTTTAATTCATCAAGAAACAGTACTGATGAAAGTTCTCTGAGTTGGTTTGCTTATCTACACCCCATGTTCATTTACATCAAAGACTTCACAAATTTCAGTGCTAAGTCTGATATATTTGAGCCACAAACAACTGTTAAATACCTGTATTTTCAAATAAACTTAGATTACATTTCAAAATTGCTGTAATGAATATACTGCCTATATATTGCCTGACATGTACAGAATCAACTTAACTCTCCTCAAAGGGAAATTGATCAACTTTCAAATTCTCTTGATAACATGGTTCGTTTGCAGAAGCCCATAATGGAATTATAGTGCTTGCCAACTTCCTATCATGTTTATTTGAGGTTAGAAAACAACTGCTTGCTTTGCAGAAGAAAAGCCAGACCTTAGATCTAGTAGATATAGGTATGGCTAAATGTTTGTGCTGTTTCTATGGGTAGAGCAGGGAAGATAGATAGGATGTTTGACCACAGAATTGCTTTTCACCACTTTTGAGACACCACTCCAAGATCCTGCTTTGATTCCCACAACACACAGCCTGAACAAATAGCAATTGTGTAGCTTGGTTACCGTGTGGGTTGTCAAGTTGCAGTGAAGTACCTCACACTTGTGCAGGGGGTAGAGTCTCTGTTGTGGCTCTTTGAAGCTCAGGGAATTCGAGTTCACAAGGAGAAATATCCTCCACGGCCCAAGTGTGTCTTGTTTCCAGGTGACTCACCCAAAGTGATGAGCTCCCTGCTGTATCACATTTTATGGGCTACTAGAGGAAGAAAGGGTATTTTGGTTCCAAGTGTGACAAGGGATCTGATTTGTAAACAAGAACCATAAAGAGTAAGCTGCTGCAAAAGATAAAATAGAAATGGTCTAAGTGTCATAAGCACTGCCAGTGAAGGGTCAGATTTTTGGATTAAGAAACATTCCAGACACTAACCTCAAAATTCTCTTGATAAAAAGGAGCAATTTACTGCTACATAAGAGTCACTGTGCCTTTTTTAACTGGGGCTGTGTTATAATCCCTCCCTGACAAACAGCCAAAGCCTCTTGGTGTCCTACAGGCCCAACACTTGTAGACTTGCCAGGTTACCACATGGGAAACCAGTTCATGAAACCCTAAACTGCAAAGGAACCAAGCCAAATGCCATATGGACAAACTGCCAGTTCAAATGCTTTTGTGAGTCTTGGTGTTCCTTTGGAAGTCTGGGTTGAGTGAATTCTTCCTCCTGCTCAAATACTGTGTCAGACATCTACAAGGTCAAGCCTTGGGAGCACTCCTCGAGTTAATGCATTTATTTTTTAGAACAGAAAGTTCACTGATTAGCAGAATCACATCAGAAATACCCAGGTATTAAATGTTCCTAACTCAGCTGCCTCAGAGGAAGCAAGGAAAAGGTAAATAATGTAGAGATGGGATGAAATGAAACACAGTCATCCACAGGAGCAGAAGCATGGCAACTTCCACAGCTTGATACCAGGAGGTGCTGCTGGGCATCCTTCCAAGAGGCAGTATTAATTAGAAGTATACCTAGGCCCTGATTTCACAGTCCTCCAGTAACATTCACTCTCAGAAGAGATTGCAGAAACCTTGGCAGCTCTTAGGTAAGATTCACATTTTGCAGAGGAAGCTCTCCACTGTGCTTCCCAGCTGAAAGCTGCAAGAACTTTCTTTTCCTGTCTCATTTCATTAGCTTTGACTTGCAGTGATCACCCCCACAAGACTCCAGCAATGGCTGCATGGAGTCTCCAACCAGTCCTGAGTGACACATCCCTGGCAGAGAGTCCGGATCTGAAGGCATCACATGCATCAAAACTGCTGCATTAACAGTAATTTGATAATAAACTATTAGTAATTTAATTTAACTGGCAATTTTTGCCCTTTCTTATCTTATTAAACAGATCAAGTTGTGTATATATTGAAAATGCTCTGTTCCATTGTGGTTGCTTTATAAATATGTTCCTATTTCAGTGAGGTTACAGAGCACATAAAATTTTCATATAACTGAAATGAGCTGTGTAGGGTAAAAGTAAATGCCAGCAGGCATCTAAATATTGTAGCATCTGTTATATTTTACACTCTGTGATCACAAATCTTATAAAGCTTCACTGCATTTTAGCAGCATTCTTCACAAACTATTGAAGATTGATGGCTAGTGTAATTGCCATATCTGATATGCTATCATTTTTAATATACTGAGCTACTGCAACTGCCCCTTTCTTTGTACTATCAACCTATGTCTATTTTATGTTTCCACAAAGAGCATATTGTACCAGCAGCCAGTTGTATTACTACCAAGTAATATTTTTACACACTGTAGTGTTATCTTAATTTTCACTGCAATACATTGTTATATGTAAGTACAGACAACACAGGATAGCACACAGCAAGATAAAAACATGAGCCTTCCTTTCATAAACAGCTACATATTTCAAAGGTTTTATATTTTTATTCTTTTTCTTGTTGGTTATTATCTGTACTTTCAAGATAAGACTGGTTCAAAATGTATTAGGCTGATGAAAATGGACTTCTAAATTTCATACACATTTGCAGATTATATTATCCAGAAAGAACAGTGCATATGCATATGCAAATTTCTAACCTAATTGAAAGTTGCTTAAGTAAAAAACATAACCTGGAGTTAGGAGGAGATCAAGAATCCTAACAAAATAGTTACATGCATAATGAATATCTATTTAGAAGCACAAATAACTACCTCACAGCCTTTCCATCCATCCTGCTGACTAATGATGTGCACAATTTGAAGAAAAAAATTAGTCTTAAGGAGCAGCACTAGCACCTTGTTGATCAATTCAATGGGAAGTTCGTGAAAAAGAAGCAGATAAAGTACATTTCCTTGGCTAATCAAATGGAGCTCTCATTTGTCATCCCCAGCCAGGCCCATTACTCCAAACTACATTTGAAATACATAGAAAAGCCTTTGCTTCAACTTCTAAATAAATGCAGCGTTTCTGCTGGTGATGAGAGCACAGTGTCAGAGCTGGCTGCTGATTTCCCCACCAAGAGAACTCCTTTTATTTACAAACAGCATCCAGCTGCCATTCTGTTGGCTCTGGCTCCAGAAAATCAGAAGTTTAAGCCAACATAACCTGCCCTTTCATTAGTTGTCTGCAGAAACAGGACATGCTAACTTTGGTGAACATCTCTAATAATTCAAGCTAAAATCTGGCAGCAGGAACCCATGTTTGAACCCTTCTTCACACAAAAAGCACAGCTGGCTACAACTGAATTCCCCGTGGGGCTAATAATGTCTTGGTTTGCAAGAAGATGCTCTCAGGGCTCTCCCAAGAGCAAAAATTTCTACAGATTGTTTAACTTGCTCATCTTACTCTCAGAGGGATTGTAAATGTGCATTAACACCTATGGGTGTAATAAATTCAGAGGAAAGAAGTCAGTCTTTGAGTAACAAACCTCACTCTTTTGAACCTTGTTCCCATGAACAATATACAAAGTCAAACATTTCTCATTAGCTGAAAAAAAATGAGAATGCTTCAGAACAGCAAAAGTAATAAAAAACACTGAACATCTGCAGAGATATGGTTTAATGAACAAAGACTATTGAAGGCACTCACTGTCCTAATTTCCACTAAGTTGACAGACAATGCCCCAAAACTGCCTTTCATATCCAACATTAACTAATAAGCTAATCAGAGCAGAACAAGCCATTTGTGTAGGACTTTAAAATAAAGAATGGCAAGTATAGTTCTGTAACATATGTAGCATTTTGTTTTTGTTTTTAAACAAGAGAATGATTTGTTTTGCTAAAAGATGCACACACTTATGCTGAATAGTCTGTTCAGTATAAAAGTGCCCAGATTTGTCTAAAATTGCTGTACACTTTGCATGAGCTGCAATAAACTCTACAGTTGTGAACTCTGGCCAAAATTCCCTGCAAAGGCTGTAAGATGTAGCTTGCCATAGCTCTGCCATTTGGCACTGAGCTGATTTTCTGTGGTAACCCTCTGTGCACCCATTAGTTTAGCATCAATAGGTGCTTGGCAAAAACGTCCTTTTCAGATGCTCCACAGGACCATTCAGTGCATTTGCTGCAGAGACTAAGCTTTACTCAATAGAAAAGCTCTGGTTAAAATGCCTATTCCATGACTCAGTAGAAATATTTTATTAGAATTAGAAGCCATAACAGAGATGTGAAAGAAAGGAGGTTTACTCTGAACTTATTTTTACCCAGAAATGAATCTGCAGCTGTGACATTCATGTCCCTTGTGGCTTCAGACTCGGAGACTGATCTGAAAATGCTTTTGGGGAGATATTTTAAAGTCTGTCTTCTGTGGTCATTTGCTTGAATCTTGCGTCCCCCCTCATTTTCTCTAAAATGCCAGCTCTTTGGAGCAAAGGCTTCCATCCTCTGACTGTTGTATGGATCCTAAGACTAATGCTGGGACTAGTCAGTGTGGTTTGGGACCTCAGTGATAGTGTGATTTAGTACAAGTCACACACTGTGTAAGCAGAAACTATTCTAAATTATAATAATTATCGTAGACATTAATTTTTTACTAGGATGAATCCATGAATGTACAAGCAGGCATTTAAAATTTAGCATATTCAACATAATTTTATCTAGTCAGTGAAACTATAGAAGACTAAAGATAATGAACTCAAAATTAGATTGATAGCAACTGAAACATATCCAAATACATAAAAATAGAGGCCACTGAGGAAAAGAAAAGTTACAGCACTGCTTTTTAAGCACAGAACTCAATAATTTACCTCATTTCATTTCTAAACTATTCCCAGGTAAGGGCACTTTAGGCCTTTTATACCACATTGCCCTTCTCAATGACCTGGGCTGCCCAGATAAGACTGGGAACCTGAAAGGTGATCATTTACGTCACACAAAAACTTTTTATCCCTGTTCAAACAGGGAGCTCTGCTCACGTAGGATAAACCCACCATTAAGCACTGAATTAAATTACAACAGATCTCTGAATTAGATGTGCATAAATCTTGGCAGGGGGTTTTGTTTGTGGGTTTTTTGAGCTTATTTAGTTTTATCTTTTTCTATAGCAATTCCCCAGTCCAGTACACTGTGGAGCTGCAAAAACAACCATGCTGAACCAGGGGAAGGGCTGTATTTTCTAACATCAGTACTGGTCTATGGCAGCTTAAGATCCCAGTGAAACTACTGCTCTAGACTAAAACCCAAAACTTGCAGCAGAAAAAAAAAAAAACACTGAAGTGAAGATTTTACCTCTGAGATTAATTTGAACAAAGGTGTCCAGGTGCAAACTGGTAGTTGAGAAGCCCAGAGGCACAAACATGGTGTTTTATCTTATCAAGCTGTGGCATTTGTGGAAGAAATGGAAAGTTCTTATTTGCATTGCTGACTCAGTTACAAGGTATACAAAAACACTGACCTTTGTGATGTTTGCTTTGTGCAGAGGGTATAGAAACACATCAACGTTCCAGCTGCAAATTAATCAATTGCACAGATAAAAAGTGTATGTTGTATAGCTTATGACCAGTCTTTTGCTGTTCTTTAAAAAGACAAAACTGTGTCTCCTGATCTTTGAAAATGGAGATGAAAAATGTCCCTCTGGCTAGAAGGATACTTTCTCACCCTGGAGGAAGGGAGCACAAGGAGCTGAACTTGCACCTTGTGTTCCTGGGTCAGTGTGGGTACAAATACCATTAAAACGTGAAGGTCACATCTCAGTGTGCCAGAGGACTGAACCCAAGACCTGCACCTGGGAAAACTTAAAGATCTCAACTCAAAGTTTTAAATCCTCGCTGGTCTCTATATCTACTTCCTCTTCTATATCATGACTTGAACAATTTTATTACTTCTCCAGAGTCAGGAGCAATGAATGGAATTGATGTTTGCAATGTGTTTAAACAGGAAGAAATGTGTGAGTGATAAATGTTCTTGCAGTTATTGATAAGACTGAAAAATCTGCACAGGTGGAGGAGTTGGTGCCCCAAGAGCAGGAATTGCTTTTAAAAAGACCTAGATCCTGTTAGAATATATTGGGTAAACAAGGCAGAGTGAATAAAGGTCTCATGTGCAGTGCCAAGTCAACAAGGCTTTATTTACACGATCCCATCATTCTGCTGACAGATTCAGCAGCTGCAATATCTAATGCAAGACTGATGTGATTCCTCATGTGTCTGTCAGCAGTGACACTCCATGACCTTGGTGGAAACTGGAGAAGGCAGAGCACTGAGAAATCCTGTTAACAGAAGAAAAAACATGGAGAAAAAAACGTGGAGCCAGAGGTTCTCACAAGACAGCAGGAGCAGCACTGTGTTAATAGTCCCATTGGGAATGGAGTGTGTCTGACCACTTGATGTCAGACTTGACCCACATTTCAGTCAGCCTCCGGGGCAACAGAAGCTTCAGATTAATTTGATACAAACATTACTGCACTTGAAAGATGTATTTGGAAAGAGTTTTCTTTAGAACACGAGTTGTGGAAGGTCAAATATATGAAATAACATGAAAAGCGGTATTTGAATCTTGACCTACTCAAAGCAGCTAATAAAGTTCCTCACAGCAAGAAACTCACATGGTGCTCAAATCTTAATTTGAGAAATTGAAATCCATAGATCAAAACATGTCTTGGGAATGTAGGGAAGCTTGCTAAGGCTTCACTTCAGGCATGGTTCTGCAGAAACCAACCAGACAGAAATCTGGCACCCAGCACTCAGTCTCTTGGAAATACAAAATACAGATTTACTTTCAGTCCCCAAAGCACTGACATATTGATCAGCCAGTATCAAAGCATTTATTACTCCTTACAAGGTAGAAAACTCTGAACTCTATGACCTTACATCTCCTTCCAGGCACAGCTGTACAGCCTGTGCTGATCCCAGCCTGCACCATCACCCCCCTGTCTAAGGTCATCACCTTCTGAGCTTCTTGCCAGGACATGCATGAGGTGTTCAAGCAATAACAACTTTTTTTGTTGCAGAAATATTGTTTAATGAAATGGAAGAAAACTAACCATCAGCTTCTAATTTGGGCAAGATAAGCCCAATTCCTCATTGCAAATTGGTCAATTTAAACACTTCAAAAAGCTTTTCTGCCTTTGCTTCAATCAAAGCAAGTGAATTAGCCAACACTTAAACTGCTTAACAGAGTCAGGTGCCTTGGACTTAAACTGGATAGAGAAATGCACCCAACTGCTCCTCTGATGGATGAATGGTGGCAAACAGAGCAGAGGAAGGGGTGTGCCAACTGGGCTCCAGACATGGTATGTGACAGAAGCTACTCCCAGGAGATCTTTATCCACCACCTAAATCCCCAGCTCAGGAGAGCATTAACCAACACTGCTCAACTTAACTGTGCTTAAAGTTGCACTGTGTTCAATGGGATGGAAGCATTTAATAAAAATTACACTGGAGCTTAAATGACTTATGAAAGAATGAACTTAAAAGTGTCCTGAAATACCTCCTGAATGATGCCTTTGTCTTCACAGGGGCTTGGATATCAAGAAAATGAGAGTGGGTCATAAGAAGAACTAAAATATTAGTGCAGAAAGTGCAGGGCAGTGAGAAGGAAATGGACAATTGAGTGTAAATTTAAGCATCTCCAATTTATTCACAAAGTCACCAATCCAACACATTAGTGCAGTGAAGTTTGGCATGAGCTTTGATTTCAGTGGCTTTTATGGGGTTTAAGCACTTGATTTTGCTGCTGTCAAGGTTTTAGGGATCTAAACCAATATGGCCCTTAAGTACAGGATTCTCTGTACTTTTCTCAAACAAATAAAATAGAAATAAACAACACAGAAAACCACTGGCTGCTTCCTCCATGCCACGGCATGGGAATACATGATGATTTGTGCATCCTGCAGCAGTGATGTTATCTTTATCAGAGCACTCAAACACCAACATTCATTACCACAGCCTCAGCGACTGAAATCACTGGTTTGAAACATGCAGTGCCATTTTCTGCTCTGTACACAGATTTTCAGCAATCATAAAAGACCTTTCTAGTACCCAGTGAAGCAATAAAATAATCTATATTCTCTGTGCAGAAGTAGAAAAAACCCTACAATTGAAACAATATAGCATTAGCAGAATGTAACACGACAAGAATTAAAAATAAAGCAGAATGTGAATGATTGTTAGGTAACTAATAATAATCACAGGAGTACTACCACCTAAGCAATTAGATTTCAAATAAAGTGTATTAAAAACAAACACAAGAAGAGGTGGCTGAGCACTTAAAAATTGATTTTATTTATTTAGTTATTAATTGCTACCTGCAATTTATGACTTCTTCTCTTTTTTCAAAGTTATGTTTTATTTTACAAGAAGAAACAGAAGAAAGTAAATATATAATTTACCTGTTTCCCCAGGAAATTTAGCCAGGAAGAAAGCATAATGATTTCATACCTCCTAAAAAGGGGTCATCTCATTTCCCTGAATTTAGATGATCACGACAGAGAAACAGCCCATGCTACTGGAACAAAGTATTTATTCTTGTATCTCTTGTTCCTACTTCTGGCTGAAGAAGAAGCATTTTACATTCTAAAGGAAGACATAAAACTACCACACACCTGCTAGTGTCCTGTTAAACCATGAGTGGAAGCAAAAAAAGGGTGGGTTTGGTTCTTTTTTTCTATCTTCTCTAGCAGCCCAGGTTTTACTCTGAAGCCTGAAGATGTGAAGGACCCTCACTAGAACTGCAATCCTCAGAAGGTGTTTGGCCTGGCAAGAAACAGCCTTAGGAAAATTTTGATAGAAACTATCTATTGGTAACAGTTGTACACGAGACATGCAAATTGTTCTGATTCCCTCACAAGCTCTTTCCTTGTGTATCCACTGCTGTATTAAAGTTGAGCACAATTACAGATTCTGACAGAGGTTTCTCAGTAATCTGCCCCACACCACCACAACTGCATTTACAACTCTATAGAGCCATCTGCAACCTCCTCTTCCAGGCAACAGGAAAAAGAGAAGATTTCCTGAAATGTATCCCAGGGAAACCCTACACAGAATTGGAGCATGGATGGACCAGATGGGAAAGGTGTGAATATTTCATGTCAGGATTTTCATGCTGGACAGGAGAAGCATTTCCCTTGAATGCCCAATGTGTAGATGTCAGGTAGTACATTTTGGCTATGAAAAGAAAAATTATTCTTGATCTCAGCTTCTGCCAGAGAGGCCAGGGAGAGTTTTCCATAGTAGAGAGTGAGAAGTCTCACAGTATCCAAAGACAGTGAGCTGAAGTGCATGTACCATCTGGATCTGTGGATTAATTTCCTTACCAGGGCTCTAATATTTTCTGGCCTTTGATCAGTTTATGACTTTTTAGTGCATGAGGCACTACTACTGCATTCCACAATTCCTCTAGTTTTCCAATTTGTCCCTGTGCCTAAGTGGAAAAGTTATGCAGCAGGGAGAGATCAGGTCATAACTTGTTTTGCTTAGATTTGTTCCTCAGAATTTCTGACAATAAATGAAGTGCAGGCTTGCATGAAGGTGGCCTGGGGTCAGTGGGATGGGGAGGGAGGAGATTCTTTCAAGAATACTAATAAATGTTGCTGCCTGGGACAATGAATCATGTGGACTCTATGAGGTTGAATTTGTAGGTCTTTTATCCAGGTGGCTGAACAGATTGGAAGCAAACTAACACATGCCTTGGAAAGGTCAGGATGGCCACAAAATTCAATCCCTTCACAACAAAATATGAACCTACTTTGTCAGCCAAGCCCTCCCATACTAAAAGCAGGAAAAGCAGTTCTATAGATGAGATTCATTCAGTCTTGAGAGTTTTCAGATTTAGGGTGGTTCTCAACATTTTGAGAGTTCTGCATGTGCTTAAATTAATTTCTGTATTAAAGCCCAATTAAAGCACCTTTGCAGTCAGTATGATTATGTGGCTTGACACCAAAATCACTTTAGCATTGATGCCCATACATCTAACTTCTTTTCTTGGGAAAATAAGTGGCAAAGTACAAGCAAATAGATGATTTCAAATATGTAATTTTGTAAGGACAAGACTTTGTGCTGAAAATCAGAGATCTTGAGGGCGATGTAACAATTTTTGGGTCTAGAAACAAACCGTTCCAACATTTTTCTGCACTATGTTCTCGCACACCAATGAAGAGCAGATGTAAAAGGAATAAAAACTGGTTGATTTTCCAAACAAAATAAGTTAAAGCAACTATATTTTAGCCAAAAAAAAAAATCTTTTATGTAGAAGATCCTTTAGATCTAGAACACAAATGGAATATCAGCTAAAAAAAATGGCAAGAAATTTTTTCTAACCTTTGACTCAGAACATCCTACTAAAAGCCTCCTTACAAAAGCATGAAATATCTGTCTAAATGTCTATATTATTTAAACCAGCAATTAGAACCAGATGTTACTGCATTTTATATTTAGACACCAAATTTCAATATCTTAAACAGAAAGAACACTCTTGAAGGACAGAAGGAATAATTTTCAAATGTAATTACAGCATATTGTTTTGATTCTCTCTCATTAATTTACCTGATTGCAAAGTAAAATTAAATGAAGTTATATTTAAATTTAAAATTGGACCTGTGAGTAATGTAACATCTTATTATCTCACTGCATGGAAAGAAGTAGTTTTAGTGTATATTTCACATTTCATTAAGCTGTCTATATCCTTCATAAAGCTATTAAAAGACCTGGAGAATATAAAAATGCCATATGTATGTATGTACACAGCATATCACAGCTGCTTTGTAGTGAATTCCCCCCCCCCCAAAAAAAAATGGCAAAGTTTTTTAATATAAATCTGTAAAAGTACTTAAGAAAAAGCAAGTGATGTAAGCAATTGTCACTAAGAGCATTTGTTTAATAATCACACTGAAAAGTTCACTCCACCTGCCCAGTGTCACAAAGACTTTGTACCAGTACTGAGAGCAGAGCATCCACGTCAATATCCCAATCCCAAGGGAAAAGGGAAAGGCAGCAGCCAAGCCCATGTGAGCCTCAAGCATCACAGGCAGCACCTGATTCCCTGGCAATCCTTTGGGATCACACACACACACAGGATGTGTGCCTTGCTCTCTGGAGCTAGATCCAGGCAACCTTCCTGCCAAGGAGGTATGGGAGCTCCCCTCAACAGCAGGAGCCTAACTTGGCTGCTCATGGAAGCTCTTGGCTGGGAAATGCAACCACTCCAAGCAAACAAAAGATCAGTGCAAATGGTCCCACTACTGGCAGTGTCAACAAAGAGGAGAAGATTGCAAGACAGTTATTCAGGGCTGAGGAGAAGCCAAATGCTGAAATGTTGTGTTTCGCTTGAAAGTAGGCATCTGCAGCTACCAACAGTAGCAAAAAGGGCTTGTGGGTTTTAAAAAATGAAATTAAAGATTTATGGTGGTATTTCCTAGCTACAAAAGTATTTAGAGAAGTGTAGTTTCATGTAAAGCCCAACCCTTGTGGATGTGATTGGAGAATCCCCTCATATTTGATCTGCTGCTGTTCTGCAGACATTACATCCAAATCCAGACAGCCAGACAAAAATCCAGACATAAAGCTGCTAACAGCTACCCAACATTTTTCTTCCATAAATAGAGATTCCCGGTTTGCTTTTTTTCAAAATCATGCATCTTAATACCATTTTTAATCTTTAGCAACCACCCATGTTCTCAGAAAAACTGTCTGCTGCATTAGCAATGAAATAAATGGCAACAGGTTCCAAGCCAATGAGGCTGCTGTGAAGAGCTGTGCACAGGCATTCCAAGTAATCCCAAGCAAGTTCACTGTCACCACAAATATCTTTGGATAACACTGAGTGCACATGGCACAGTCCCATGCTACAATGTCTAGGGGCTGATGAGCTAACACACATTCCACTATAATTATAACACAAGCACTAAAATCTATTTCTTTCACTGCATCTAAACCCACAGACTAAATAATGCAGTTGGTGACTCAGACAAAACTTTTACCAACTTGAGAGGGAAAGCTTGAGAGCATTTAAGGAATTCTGTCAAGATGATTCCTACAGACCTTTCTCCATGAGGCTCCCACTGAAGTGAATGGGATGTAACACACAGGAAGGCTTCATAGAGTTAGTGTCAGCTCCTCTCTGGTGGATTCACTTCAGAGTAATACTTTTGATTTTCTTACATTCACCCTAAATTCACTCCCATGAATGCAGACCATCCATGTGTAGACCTTTGATACCAACTCATTAAATTAAAATCTAGAATATGTTCTCCTGCCAAAAACTGTCCTTTAAAAATCTATGCAATCTCTGTTACACATTTTACTCAAAGTGGTCTTGTATCATTTCCCCTAACATTTATTCATACCCCTGGCTTTTCTCTCCTCACTCATGGTAGGATCTATCAGTCACTGCTTTGTTGATGTATTTATCTGTTGATGTATTTATCTATACCCTGGACCAGAGCCAGGGTATAGCAGTGGTATATGGATGGAGCTGCACCATTCCTCAGTATGGGAAAAGTGTCCCTACATACATTGTCCTGCCCTTTCTTGTTGCCAGAGGATGTTCAGGTCCAATGTAAACCAATAAAGAAGGTAACCTGAGCAAAGTGCAGGTCTGGAAACAAATAAAATCTAATTAATCTGGTCAGCTGAAGGTATTTGTACAAGCCTACCAGCAAGTACTATCTGAGGGAATAAACTAAAGAAATGACAGATCAGAAGTGCCATGTATATTTAAATTTATTCAGGTCTTCAGGTTCTGTATTCTGGACAATTTTCCCTATTAAAACTCAAGAGAAGAGCTCCTACCTGATTAATTTTCAGAAGAGGAATCCATAAATGGAAATCCAGGTGCTTATACTGGAACATGTCCAGCTGTAAGAAATTTGGAATCTCATATTTTGTTGTAGATTTTTATATTCTTGTCTGCTTTGAGAGATAGGCAAACTATTTTTTTTTTTAAGTAGCTGAAAGCAAATCTGTCTCTGTGAAATTGCTGTCTTAAGTGCTCAGCTGACAGAGATCTCTTTGTCTCTATTGCATAGGGGTTTCTTCATCAGTATATAACAAATATAAGAAGTAATACTTGGCTCAGGATTTATTCTTTTAAAATATAAGAGGAAGAATTTTTATAATCACTTCTACACATTTATAGTCATTTCCTCAAATATTTTTCATATGACCTGAGATAAAGTTATTTTCTTTCTCGCCATTTTCATAAAGCTCTGTTGTCTGTTTGAAAATCTGCTTGTATTTTCTTCCCTAACATTAATTGAAGGTCTCTCATTTAAAGTTTGTGTATGGCCTCTCTATTCAGCATTGATCCACTCCCACCAGTTCAGGATCTTGCATGCTTGCATAAGAATTTTCCCTTCCCTTAGGTACAGAGGAGAAATAAGTCAAAACTTTCTTCATAAATCATGCCTTAGTTACTAACTCATCTCAGATTGCCCCTGCAGCACCTTCTCAGCATCTCCCTGTAAGCAAGAGGCTGAAGCTGAGCACTGTTTTCTAATGACACCAGCAGCAGGCCAGAATAATTCCTGCAGTTTTACACACCACACTGCCAGAGCATATTTCAAAAACGTGCTTGCTCTTCCTCATTTCTGTTATTGTTACCAGGAAGGAGTGCTAATGGTTTACTCTATTATCTGCAGTCCATTCTGGGTTCTTTTCTTACAATGAATTCCTTGTTGTGTCCCTATTTAGACTGCAATCTTCGTGCTTATTCTTTTAGTAATTGGCTACATTACTTTGCATCATGCTGCACTGAATTTTATGAACCACTTATCCACCCAAAGACCAATATGCTTGTGTTATAAATATTACATTTCTGCTCATTCCAGGCAATGCTGCTTTCACCTGTGTTTAAATCCCTAATCTACTCCACTCTCAAAACACCTCGGAGAAGGGTGAGCAGCTGCAGTTAAATGGACTAACTGCTATGCAGTCACTCATAAAAAAGGGAAAATGCCACGGAGGATTTAAAAAACCAACAAAAACCAACCCACATCGTCTGTGAAAGGCCAGGTTCTCCCAGTGGAGTCATTCAAGCAACAAGGGAGTTCCCTGACTTTTTAGCCAATTACAATGAAAGTTACCACGTTTCATGAAATCTTGCCAGTGCCAACATCCCTCACTGCCTTCTCTTCACTCAGGGTATCCTTTAAAGGGTCTGCTTCCTGGGACTCCAAAATTTTCAAAGGGTTGCCCAACACCCACCCAAAGTCCTTTTTTCTTTCTCTTTGGGTACTTAGAGCTGTGAGCAAGACTCAAATGATGTCTTTACATGGACTGCCATTCATGTAGCAGAGATATCCACCTCTCCAGCTTGTGCTTGTCTCTAACCACCCAAAACAACATCCTGGCCTTCCTCCCTGGCATTTCTTTGCAAATATTTAACTATTATGTCACAATAAGGATGACTGAAATACTGCTGCTAGGCCCCTTACTCCACTACATGTGACCCTGCTACTCCTTTTCCTGCCTCTTGTGATGTATTTTGCCTGTCACTCAAATATTCAGAAGGAAGCCTGAGATGTGTCAAAGCCTTGATCCTTTCTACACAAAAACTGTGAAACTGCCTTTTCTTTCTAAAAAGATGCTAAAAATCATGCAGACATACAGCTTTCAGCAATTATTTTTTTTAATTGCAAGTGTGACTTTTGCTTCATTTTGATCTACACAAAAATTCTTCAAGCTTCTCACTGTGACCCTGGTGCCCCTCTCTTTTTTGCCTCTGCACAGGTCTCATTTCTTGGTAAAATGCTTCCTCTCACTCTCATGCCCTTCACAGCCTACCCATCACTGCAAACAGCTCCTGCCTCCACTGGATGCTAGCATGGATTCCAGGCAAACTATTCCCTGCTGCCATCTTCACTTGGGATGGTTTTTTTATTCTCCAAGCATCCACAGAGCTATCCCATTATCCTTCAGAACCATTCTTATCCCATTCCTTGGCTTGACATCTCTAATGGACAAATGTTAGGCAGCTGGTATGCTGATACTGTTTGCCTTCATGCTTATCAACTGTTTAGGAGTTGCTTTGCACTTCACCATCTGTCCATCTCCATCTGGTGTCTCCTGTCTTATAGCTTGGATTTAAGCTCTGGTAGTGGTGACTGTCTTCTAATTTTTTTTTTTCCTTCTGCTAACAGAGCAGCAAGTACAGGGGGTTCTGGTCCATGACCACCATTTGCTAGGTACTGGGTAAAGCTAATTATTCAGTCAGCATGCCAGTGGACTATTTGCTCTGCATGAAGCAAATATGGAACAGAGGGTGCTCATGGACTTCATATTCCTTTTAAATCTGCAACTAGCAGTCATTCCCTTCTCCTGTTGCTTCCCATTTCTCTGTTAATAGACAAAAAGATGAAGAGAGAGAAGGTAAACAGTGTCAATTAATATTTATCAGTTTCCTTTTTTTCCTTGTTGTTTCAGGAATCTCTAGGAAAACAAGCTGAAATATTATTTCTCCAGTTCCTCCTGAAATAAATGGACGAGATTCGATGAAACAGAGAGACAGCAATGGACTCAAAGATCATGCCTTGTATTGATGGAGTTCTGGAAGAAACTGGATAACTGGTGTTGGCACAACAACCAGAGCACCATGCCAAGAGATATCCAGAGATGAAAAGGACAGGGAGGAAAGCAGGGAGGAAGTGTGGTGCTCAGGATGCACGAGGCTGTGATCTGCACAGAACAGAACATTGTGTTCCCTCAGGTGAGAAAGGAGGCAAAAGACCACACTTGAAGAATAAGTGGCCCAGGAATGTGAAGGGAGGACTATGAGTTATGACAGCATGAAAAGAAATACTTTCCTTCCTAGACCTCTGAAATTCCTCCAGAACATCACTACTTTTTAAATAAGAAAAATTATCCATATTTTCTTAATCGCTAACTCATATGACAAATAAAAAAAAAATACTTGTGGTGGTAAACACCATTATTGTTCTGCTCATACGGTGTAGAGATCCTGAGAAACACCAACTATCTATTCTGAGGTACCTGGAAATCTTTAATATCTCTGAAGGGCCAGGAGTTTATTTAGTAGGTCTGAAAAAGTGCTCAGGTCACTGTAGGATGGACCCTTCATCCCCTTCTTTTAAACTGAGATGTAGGAAAAAATCCTAAATAACAACACCAGATGTGATTCTAGCAACTGAGTTTTCACCCTCGAATAACTTCAGGCACCTCAGTGAATGAGGTGTTTATCTGTCTTTTCCAAGACATTTTTTTGCAACCTAGGCTCTTGAAAAGTTAAAGACTCAGGATGAGTGTATTTTAGAGTCAATGAGGAAATGAAGCTGAGTGGTGTTTAGAAGATATTTATGACATATCACATATATTAATTGGCACTGATAATTTAGATGCAATCTATCTGTTGGTTTTGTATTTCAAAAGATAGATCAAACACAAGTATTTGAAACAGCTGTTGCTGGAAGTCTTGGGAGCAGTCCTCAGCCTGTACAAATCAGCACAGTTCTGGCAATTTCAGTGGATCTACTGATTCACACAGCAGCAAATTTAGTGTTCCACTTCTGCAAAAGGTATTAAAATGCAAGCAGTAGATTGATCATGGCTTAATGCTGCTAATCCAGCTGCCTTTGGTCTCTCTATTTTCTCTGCTTAGACTTCAGAGACATTTACTGTGTAGGTAAGCAGCATTAAATTAAGAGTTCTTCAAAGAACTGGACAGTATTGATTGGCAGAGGTTTTAAAGCCATACCTGTGAGGACTGTGCTCTGTTAGCAATAGTTTCAGCCCAATGCACACAAGCCCCAAGTCCTGGAGCTCTCCTGACACAGGTGACACTAACACTGCACAGCAACTGCAGGGTGACTTCTGTAAGGTAGGACCCACTTTTCAGGATTCAGGGCTCAGCCTTATTTTCAGTCTGTTCCTCATGAGATACTTCACCAGAGGAAGTGTGACAATAAAAGCTTCAAGAAAGGCTTTGCTTTGTGGGATTCACTGTGAATGTAGATGTCAGATCTTGTACTTGGTACCAAAATTCTTCTCTGCATACAACAAAGGACTGACAGGTCCAGGCTATATTAAAAGCAGAACCTGATGTTCTTTATCTCCTTTCCTTACTCCAATATTTCTCTTTTGTTACCTTTTTATATTAAAAGAAAACATACAGTTTGACACAGTAGGCTTGCTGGGCCAGGGACTGCTGCTTTCTTTACAATCACAATGGGATTTCCTCCAAGCAATAGTTCCTATAGCTTTTAATATATTTTCAGTCAAAGACTTTGGTGGAGAGAATTCAGAAGTATCTCCCTCATATGATAACTTGTGGCTTTTATATCTGAGACAAATCTCTTGAGACACCAGGAGGACCAAAAGAACGTGTGCAAATACACACATACAACAAACTTCTTGTGTTTTTCTGCAGGGACCATTCTTGTCCCTGCTAATATCTCCTGAGCAGTCAGTATGAAAAGAGACCTGAGGGGTGAGGGAAAGGTGGTATTGTCTCATTTTCTAAAGACTGTCCCAAGGTCTCTTTTCACCATGTTATAGAGAAGATCTACTGAGGATCAATGTATACATATAAAAAAAATGTGCACTGGGAGATGTGGGGGATTGATCCCAGCATCCCACTGCTGACTTATCTCCAAGTCCTGGAAAAGCTCCAGTTTTCTTCTAGAGAAAAACAGACTATTGCTTAAAAATATTAGAGCTTGATATTTGTCTCAGCTCTTGATTAGGAAATTAGTGCTGCCCCCTCCCTTCCTCTTCCCAAATTACAGCAATTGTACCTGTGAACAGGTGCTGTCAGAAACTAGCATCCATTAGTGTATTTTCTGGTTTCATGATTAGCTGATACAAAACTGAAGTGTAATCAAGTAAGGATTCATTCGTTTGATTAGCCATTGAAATTATTCTGTGCCTAATCAGATGCCTGGCTAGTTTGTCAGCCTCCTTTATGGAGTCTTCCTCTCTAATGGATGGTCCAAATGCATTCACAAAGCAGATCTGATTTAAGTATAGTTAGGGTGCTCTGACTCATATTGGAGAGTCAAAATAGAAAGATGAAAGAACACCTCCAATGTGAGCTTATTTCATTCCTCACCCACAGTAATAAAAATGAGAAGTTTTGAATTGCAAAGTCTTATGTACAACAGAACAGGACTAAAAATGTTAACAGAGAGAATCATCCACTGCAACAAGTTCTGTGTGAGCTTAGCTACAAAAACAGATCTGCAAGGAAGCAGACCCAGGCTTAAAATCTCTACCCTGATTCACGGTGAACAGGCTTCCCACTCATGGATACCAAGGGATTTATACTCTCAGATCTCATCTTTGGTGAGTTTCTGTATAGTGTCAAAGAAAGGTTTCCTTAAGACTCAACAATTGTAAAGAATGGGCATTTCTTTGAGGTTCTTACCAGAACTCAGGATCTGACAGGTGAGTCAAGAGGTAGCACGTGCAGTTTGTTGTGGGAAAAGGTTGTTCTCACTCCTCTCACTCTGGCTGGAGTTGCACATTTTTCCCTCTTTCTGAACACATTATCCCAAGGCATTACTGCTGTTGCTGATGGGCTCAGCCTGGGCCAGCAGTGGGCCCACCCTGGAGCCAGTGGCCTTGGCTCCATCAGACATGGGAGAAGCTTCTGGCAGCTTCCCACAGAAGCCACACTTGTAGCCCCCATTCCAAAACCCTGCCAGCCAAGCCCAACACAAGGAGCTGTCCTTCTACTGTCAATTGTGCCAATCCCAGTCAGGCCTACAGCAAAATTCATTTCTGCAGCTCAAAGCTGTGATTTTCTTCCTCAGGCAGCTGCCCACATCTGTCCAAAGACAGGCTTGCTCAAATCAATAGTAATTTTTCTACCTAGCTAATTATTTAGGTTATTCTACAGCCATTCCAAGAAATTAATTTCTTGCTTATCTTGCTCCCTCCTCACTTACTCTTGGGCTGTTACATTGCAATACATGTTTGAAAGAAAACTGTTTCAGATGCAAGGGGACAGAAGAGTTTTTGCATCTACTTAACACATAGAGGTCAAAAACTTGCCAAACAGGAGTAAAAAAATGGTTGTATTTTAGCATTCCTACAAGACTAAGAAGTCTTTTAAATGCTAAATATCCTAAAGTTTTAACTCATTCCCACAGAAGTTATTAAAGCACAGAGATAATCCTGTATGCTTCAATATCTTCTTTCCAAATATTAAAAAAAAAACAACAAACTGGGTAAAATTACCATATATTTTGTTTTCTGATATTTCTATAAAAAAGGTCCCAATCAAAAGTGATAATGCTCAAATATCAGCTTAAATTGAAATGATGCTGGTTCATGACAAAATCATTTTTGCTTTTCTGATTTTGGATGTTTTCTCATCAGCTGTTTCTATTTAAAACTAAGAAAAAAGGCAAAATGCTATTAGAGTATCTCAATTTCAGAAGTTAGATGAAATAGAACTATTTGGGATTTCACGTTCAAAAATGGGTAGATACTATAAATACAGCAAATATGGGTATAGATATTAGAAAGCACTTTACTGGAGAAGCCTGAATGCAAGAATTCAATTGTGATTTTCTGCCTTTTAAACACAAATTCAATTTAAAAATTAAATGTTGTTTACACTGAAGTCCAAGACCTGACTGGAGTGAACTCCAGTCTTAGGCTGCTGTCAATGAATGCTGTAGGAATTCAAGTTCAGGTGCCAAAGGGAGTGTATCAACTATTTCAGCAGTCCCTCTGTTTGTAAAGAGAAGTGATTTTCCAGCCCCTGGGAATTAACAACTAAATTCTACAGCGGATGTTGAGCTGTTATTGTGATTTCAGGGTGGACTGATAGAAAACAAGGGTTCTCTCAGGGTAAGTGGTACAGGAAATTGATAACTAGACTTGCTTCTAAAGTGGGATCTACTCAGCTCCTCTTGCTCCACTCAAACAGTTTGTATTTAGAATGTGTCTTCAGATAAGCAATTCTCTTCCCTCACCCACCAACAAAATTCAGCTGTCTTAAGTGGTATTTTAGAAAGGTTTAATACAGCTTGCAATTTAAATTAAGCAGGATTCAAAGTTAAGATATTTCTCAAAAAAGGACCCATTATCCAGGATGGAAAGGATAAAAGTCAGAGTTTGTGTATTGACTCTTTTTCTATTTTCAGTACAAGGATCGGTTTAGCTTTGTATTAGCATTGCAAGAACTTCTCACTCTCAAAAACCTTTCCCCTTTCACCCACTGGTGGAGGATTTTGCCCTTCATGGTTAGAACAGCCCCATGCAAGGAGCAGGGGACAGGACCTGAAAAAACAGACCTGAAAAAACAGAAATCTGGCAGGAATAGATCAGTTGTTGGAGTTTCCCACCTTATCACTTAACTTCTTCCCTTCCTCTTCCAGCTGTGTCATACAGCCACTGAGGAGAATTTGGATTAGAGTCGAGTGCCATTAATTTTTCCCTGTTATCAATTACTAATAAAAGTTAAGACAAAGGATCCTAGTTAGAATTGCAATTGACACTTTGTAGTGATGTATTTTACAGCTGATTTAGCATTTACCCCTCTGCAGGCTTAATACCAGAAAAATTGATTTAGTAATTCTGAAATGAATGCATGATCTATTATTGACATTAGCAGTCTCATTCATGACTTTAAAAACTGACTAACTGTTAGTGATGACTTATTTAGTAGTAACCACCAACAAATACAATTTCAAGGGTTCTTGTATTGTGTCTGATACCTGATGGAGGAAGAGGAGGGGGAGGAGGAGGAAGAGGCCTTCTGATCTTTTCTAAAAGGGGTTGGAACTCCCTCTGCTGCTTTCTGTGATTTGTAGGTTGCCTCTAATCTACTCCTGCTCCAGTGAAACACAGGATAAATAATCTGGTGTAACTATGAACTAAGTTGCACTATCATGGTATGCAATGTGCAGAGAAAGGTGAGATGTGAACACAGTACCTGCTTTGGGAATTATTTGATGTGACTCATTTAAACAGGGCTGCAGAAATGCCAGGGACTTTCTGCTGATGGTTCCTTAGGACCCCTCTGTCCTCCTTTAAGGTGTCTCACTTGTCCTGGAGAGGAAGGCTTACATCAGGCAAAGCTGAGTCTTCCTCACCTCAAGGTCTTCCAGCTGTCACTGGGGTTCTGAGGACAGTGAGGATTATCCAGCTGCCCCCTTCCTACTGGATGGTTACAGTGGTGGTCATATCTTGGAGGAGTGCAGAGACTTCACTCTGCTGCTTTCTGCAGCCTCTGAGCCAGCCTCCCTCAAGCCAGTGGGACTGAAGCAATGGTCAGGTTTTCAGTCACTCATAAGCCACTGATCACATCCAAATTCATCCAGCCCCTTCAGTCATTTATTTAACAGCTTACCTCCGAGTCACAGCACAGGAATTCTCTATCTGGAAGGAGTGAGAGGAGCATAGCCCTTCAATTTTTATGTGCAGAACTGTAAGTTATACTGAAATAGTAAAAGAATGAAGAGACACTTACAAAGAGAAAGCTCGCTGTCGAGATAGTAGGAAAGAAAAAAAACCTCTACAAACCTGAAATGAATTCAGTGACATTTAAAAAGAAAACTAAGAATCTACTCAGCTTGGCTTTGCAGTCCAGCAGCTTGGAAATGATGGCTCATGAGATGTTCTGTAACAAACAAATGTACCCTCTGGGCACAATACATATTATTGATCCTCAGGCAAGTAGAGAGGAGATTGAAAAACACAGATTAGAAAAAAGCTGTAAGAAAACCTCAATTTCAACTTCTCTTTCAAGTTTTAAAATGCAGTTGCAGATGTATACTAGGGGAAAGTGCTTCATATTTTCCGATACAGCACCTTCATATCTGCTGTAGTTCCACACAACGTTGTAATTCACAGGGAATTCTCACAGGCTTCAGCTGTTGTGGACACTAATTGGAAAATTCAGTGAACAATGGGAACTATAAAGAAGTTACACTTCAACACAAAATCAGAAAAAAATAATAAAATACTCCTACAGTATGATGTAAGCTCCTCAAAAACTTCCCTATCCTGCAAGGAAACTCAGAGGAATTCTTGTAGAGTGTTAAGCAGACATGAATGGTTCGAGTCCTGAAAAAAAATGATTTAAACAGCAGAGTCACCAACCCTCCCACTGGCTTCTCAGTCAAGAGTTACTCTTGACTCAAGAGAGGAAACAAATTATGAAATTATTAGCACTAGATTTGGCCCAAATTTCATAATTCTGGATCTAACAAACTTAACTCATTTAATTGCAGCTCCTCCCAGGATAGTATGAGAACGTGTTTATACAAAAATATTATATTATATTTGTGTAAATAACAAAAGCATTTATCCCCACAAACTAACCCACAGCTTTGGATAATTCATTTCTAGCTAAGTACTGCCCTCAGAAGGACACTTCTAAATGCTGGGTGAGAAAAGGGGGAAAATTTTAGTGCAGGCATATAAATATCTGTAATAATCAACAGTTCATTGCTTACATCTTCCTATGTAACTGAGAGAAGTTATATATTAAAAATCAAAATCTATATATTGCAATTAAGTATTAAAGTTTTCTATTCAATTGTTGTCTTAACTGGACATGACCTGCCCCTGTAAAAATATCTCTGCCTGTAGAAATCTGCAGCACAGATCTAGGACTCATTCTCAAAACCAAGTTTTTTTAAGAATAAGTCTTCTGTGATCATGGGGAACAAAGACTAAAAATAGTCTCCTACTCACAATTAATAGCATTCGTGACTTTTCATTGACTTTCTATTAATGATTTCAGAGGTATTCCAACCGGAGTTACATTTAAATTAAAAATTAAAAGCACTTACCATACATGATGTAAATTCATTAGGATTGCTTAGTTACAGAAATGTTTATTTGAGAAGATTTTTTGCTGCATTGTTAAAGAAGGCTATCAAGTTGCAAATGCTAGCTCTATGAATAATTATTGTCAAACTGCACAATGAATTACAAGTTATTACACATCTTACACCATAAAGTTGTTGTGCAGTTTATTTGGCTCTGGAAACACTGCCAGAGTTGATGCTAACCATAAAATTGATGAGATTTTGGACAACAGAGTAATAAACAAGATAACAAACCAGACATTTTAAGTAAGTGTATGGATAAAGACCCACTTTTCAAACACAGATATATTTAAAATTAGAATTTATGTACATATTTCAGCTAACTGGAAAACAGGTGATCTGAAAAGGTATCAAAAACATACTGGTCTAGTGGGAATTGATATTTTGCAGTATCATCCAGCCCTGGCCTGCTCTTTTTAGGAGCTTATCATGAGCACTTCACATTGCAAAGCCTGAAAACCTGCCAACAGGTTCTTGTGCAGCATCTCTTGCTCAGCTTCACTGCCTTTTTATGGAACACGATAATGCTTGCTTTTTTGTTTTTCAAAGCTTCTTTCCTTTATAGTTCTTAGACTGAAGGCATTTCCTGCTTCAAGAAATTTCCTTTTTGTGTTTTCTACACTGACAGCACCCTGTTAAGTCTCCTGAAATCAGCTGTGTTATTAAATGATTATTTATGTATGAGGTCATGGTAATTATCATTCCTAATGCCTTGCATACCCTAATACCTCCAGGCTGGTAATCTTCAGCATGTCTTCTTCCAGCAAGTGTTAAGAAGCTTATGCCTGTGAATTTCAAACAACTTGGAGAACAAGACCGAGTCCTGTTGCATTTCCAGCCTCACTTTTAACTGACATGCCTTTCCAGCTTCTGTTCTCACACGTGTTATCATCATTTCATCATCCAGTCTTTATAGCAAGTCCACAGGGCTCTATCAATTCTCAGACAGTCTTCCCATACTGAGTAATACACCTGTTTAAATTCAAAAAAAGACCATTTCCTGGCCCTATTTGTTTATTCATCTCAGCAAGATCGCCTGAAAAGCACAAACATCTTCTGAAGCTGGAGACACTTTCCTGCAGCTTGTAAGAGCTGTAAGAGTACCCAGGAGGCAGATTGATACAGATTTCTGCTCCTCTGTTTGAGCAACAAGAATATTGCTACAGCCTCAGTCACCTTTCTTCATATATGTACATTTGATTAGTCTACACTAACTGGCATTGTGCTTAGTGCTATTTCATATACTTTCCAACTCACATTTCTTGTGTTTATCACTTGTCCTCTTTAATTCCACATCTTTTTACTGGCCTCTTATTTTCCCACAACAGCTCTTCTTAGCTTATTTTACATACCTACTGCTTCCAGCATGTCTGCTTCAGCACAAAACCAAACCTGGACAACACTTTGCAGGTTTTCAAATCATCCCAGTAACCTCTCATTTTAACCAAAGGTTGAGAAAATCAGTTTGGGTCCAAGGAGATAGTCAAAAGCCCCATGGATTGTTTCATCCAATTGCTGTTGTCTCAGAGGTATCAGCAGTGCTTAGAGAAAATGTTTGCTCATCACATACTTGCAGGCTAATGTGGGGCATCTCCAGCACACCTTAAGCTCTTTTATTTTCTTTCTTTATTTTTTTTTTTTGTCCCAGGAAGCTTTAGATGAATCAGCTTCCTGTGCATCACTGGTGATGAAAGAGGTAAGGAATATATGGGTGGGAAGGCATAGCCCAGAGATGATGAACCTGAGCTGCTGTGGATGCTCACCCTTACCCTTTCTCAATAGCAAAACCAGTTTTAAAAGTTCCTATTCCCCTCAACCTGTGCATTCCTGCACCTCTCTTATGTTCTTCCAACTGTGTGGGTTTTGTGCTCAGAGAAGGATATTAGAGAGGACAGGCATTCTATGAATATTTCTATGATACTTTGAAGGAGATATCTCCTTGTGCATCTGGAACAAATAAAGAATGCCTGCCTCTAAATGCTACATTGATGTCAAGGAGTTTGGCTTTTTACCCAGTTTTTGGTAACAGTCCAATGCCTTTTTTCCAAGGTAACAAGGATATATTGGCTATATAGTTCATAGTTTATTTTCTCCAGGCCCAAAGTGCTGATGCAAACCAATCATTCTATAGCTACAACAATCTGCTGCCACAAAAGCTAAAGATGACCCCGAGAGTTTAAGGCATCTCCACCCTCCAGATTTGGGTTACCTTCTTCTTGCTGGAGGTGACAGTGGTGTCAGGTTGTGGAATCAGAAATCCAAACAGGTTGGTTTGACACCTTGCCCACAGGAGGGCTGGTATCTCCCTCTTCCTCCTTCTCCCTCTGCTTCTCCCTGTGCCCTCAAGCCCCTGAGCCCACGCTGCTTTGGCCAAAACAATGTTAATTTTCTTTCTGGTTAATGCTTGATTTGTTCACAAAGGTTGGTGGAAGGAAAAGCATGAAACCAAGCAGGGCTTCCTCTTGGAGGTCAGCAGGCTCTGAGAAATGCAGCAGGTTCTGGAGAAACGCAGTATCATTCAATAGTCCATGTTCATGCTCATGAGCTGCTTCAGTGCCAAGTCTTAACATTAAAACTGTGAGCAAAAACCAACCCAGAAAAATACTCATCACCCTCTGGGCACTGAGGCAGGATTTTCTATTGCCAGCAAGAAATGCAACATCCAGCAGATGGGCAGAATAAACAGCTGGAGGAAAAATGTAGCAACATATTTTGAAATATCATGAGAAGATGAGTTAGAGCTCATCTCATCATGCTATCATGACACTTGGAGCACTTTTCTGCTCTTACTTCATTAAAAACTGAACAAATTGCACAACTGAATCTATCAGCTGAAACCAACCACGTCAATCAAATCTGCATAAAACCACCCAAGGAATCCAAAGACCACATCACTCTGGGGCCAGCCCCAGGAGGTCTGGTTGGACCTGACACTGTGTCAGCACTGCAATGTGCTGACTGTGCTGGGAGCACAGGGGCTCTGAGGGCAGAGAGGGCTGAGATGGCCCCAGCAGCCCATGGAACTCTGTTCTCAGGGGTTTCTGTGCCCACTGCAGAAGTGAGTGCACTTCACAGCCTCCCTGCCTTATGGTAACACAGAATGGGTGACAAATCTCTTTTAAAGCACTGGGCTAAACACCACCTAAGCTACACTCTCTTCACAAGGTCTCCCTGCCAAGCTGCCCCTGCACAGAGCAGGAACTGAGCTGTCCCAGTGTGATGATGTAATTCCACATACCATTTAGGGCATTATAGGCTGGTGTTGTGTCCATACCCTCCACATTTTAGCTTTCCTTTTTTGGTTTGTACATCTTTTTTGTACAGCTCAAACACTTGTATGGTCACAAAGTGAAGGAGGTGAGGGACTGACACAAACCTTTTATGTTTTTCTCCACCAAATCTGTTCTTTTAGACACACATCTGCACAAATGATTGTGCTGTCACTAGGTCTTTTCTGGAAACACTTCATGTTGTGAGTCAGTGAGTACCCCTGGTCATGTTACTTGCAGCCTGAGTTTAATTCCTGTATTATGTAGTTCACACACAAGAAGTTTTACCCTTCAGAAACTTATCTGTGAACTTACAAACAAGAAGCCTAGTTTAAGTTCGAAGAAAATGAGGCAAATTTTATCTGGCTTGGCAATCCTTTTTGAAGGTGTCTCTCTGCCTCTCCATCTCTGAAGAGTAGCTCAAACCAGAATATAAGGAAAGATGCAAAGATCTCCAGAGTCACATTCCAAGTTATTTTTAGACAAAATAACCACACTCTTAAATAGTCAGATGACAAAGTGTCTTTCAATGTTCAAAATGGCTAAATACTAATTCCTTTTGAACAAAAGGGCATTATAGGTACTTATAATCCCTACTGGTATTTATAATCCTCAACATTAACACATAACCCTACACAATATATAATTTTGCAATTCTGCAACAACTATACTTTCATATTTATGCAAATGAGCTCTTCAGTGTAGTGCAGCTGTTTCCTCAGCCACATAAAGTGTTTGCTTGTTGCAGGAAAACATACGTAATTACGTTAGGTTGGCTGCCAAGAAATAATAGTCCTAGAAGTGAAACCTATGGATCAGACAACTGGTACATCAGTCTGCATGTCACAGCACAGCTGCTGTCGCTAGGAGCTGTGGGATCACTCCTTTGTAAACTTTCCAGCTTTTCACAAGTTCAGCCATGCTGCTTTCCCTCCAAAAATTGGCCTTTTCAGCCCAATCTCTTCATGCTGTAAAATCAGCACCCTTCATTTCTCCTGATAATGGCTTTTCAAAAGGCAAATCTTACAACTGTCTCTCTTATAGACACATTTCTTTCAGGTATATAGTACATTGCACATGCACTTTCCAGCATCAATTGGATTTTCAGTGGAGGCAGTTATGCAGGAGAGAGCCTGAGTGTTCAATTTGGGATTCTGGATACCACTGTAGAAATTTAATGGTGGGGACAGAGAGGTTTTGGACATCAAAAGTTTGGCTGCTCCTCTGGGCACAGAAGCTGTTCCAACTTCTCTGATTCCATCTGCACGGCCTCCAAAAATTTCAGGGACCAGCTGCTCTGCAGGGTATGTAACAGAATAGCAGCCACACTAACAGTTCTACCTACTTGTTGTTGGAAACCATACAGAATGGTGGTAGCTTATGAATCATTTAAATGGGATTCCTTAAACTGTGAGGGGCACTCAACTGGAAGCTTTACTGGGTTGTTTGAATCTCCTCTCATGCTGACTGGTTAAAACAAAACATATCCAGATAACAACTTGCACTGTCCACTTTGCTCCACTCTGGGGTGGAGTAAAAAGCAAACTGAGACTCTGAAGTTTGTGTTTTCCATAGGGAAGGCAGAGGCTGCAAGTGAACAACAAGGAAGAGGAGAAGATGATAACCCATTACCCACTACAGCTCCAGGTGATCTGGGAAGCTCTGAGACATGACTCTAGAGGTTTCAACATCAACAGAGCTCTTTTCTTTCCCACAAAATGTCCAGGCAAGTTTGTAAGGATCACCTGGATCAGACAAGAAAAAATAATTACTGCCACATGCAGCCATGTCTTTTTCTGTGCATATGTTTCAGACTGACCCACACTGCAGTCTCCAACTTCATATTTTATACACACCAAATACTTTATCTGCTGTACCCTTTTATGGTCTTTGAATTAAGGAAAATAAAATGTTCACAGCAACAAACAACTCAGCTGTTAACTACTTGCCTTCACTTGCAACACCTTAAGCTCTTGAACCTCCTGCTGGTTCCTGCTTTGGTGTGGCCATTAAGGCTGTGGGTGTAAACATCTTTACTCAGTATCCCAATATGATTGTCAAACTGTAATAAAACACTTCAAAGTGTCAATGCATAAAGATATATGTGTTTCTCTAGCTAATTATGGGATGCCTGCCTCTGTGCCATTTAGACTTCAATAATTACTTTAGAAAAACACTTGCTATCTTTATTATCCTGTTGATTTTCAAGATGAAAGGAAACCACAAAATATGCATTTTTTAAAGCACTAGCTCTTGACTCTGTGGATATACATGGCAAAGTTGTAGCAGCTGCAGTGATTTGATCTCATGTTGAATTTGGTTTGTTACAGATTGAAATTTGTTTATTTTTTCAGATGAAATAAGAGAACTTGGTCAACAATACCATATATTTAGTAAAACCACAACCTATATATAAGCCACTTTGCAAATCCCATCTCTCAATTTTTTCTCAAATGAAAGCTCACAAATGAAGAACCACATTTTGTCACAGCAGAGTTTTTTCCATCCATTTCCTATAACCACATCTCAAAATCTGTCCTCCCTGCCTCTTTCCAAAAATGAAGATTCCTCCTTTTCTGCTGACAGCCTCGGACTTCCCCTTTGCACATAAACCACAGAACTCCCGTAGTGAATCAGCAATCCAGCCACGGGAAGCCTGGAGTGCCCCGCTCTGGAGAGCAGCTGAGGTGCAGAGAAATGAGGCACATCTGCTCCAGCTGAGGATGCTGCCTCCCACCCCTGCCAGGGGCTCACCTTGGTGATGGATTTCTGTACAGCTGGGCCACCAGCTCTGGTCCCACATTGTATTTTCTCTCTGGCCTCTGCTGACAAAGGGGCTGCTGGTGCTGGATGTCCAGGGATGTGGAAACCATGGAAAATCTGCAGAGAAGCCAGTGCTGCCTGAGAGCAGGGAGAGCTTCAACAAGTCCCCACCTGCAAATTCTGCTGAGATGCTCACAGGCACAGCAAGGTGAAATGGAACAAGCTGATGTGTGTGGATGTTGGGGAAAAAGGGTGCCCTGACCTGCTGCCCACCCTGTTTTAGAGCTGGGGAAGTTGTGCTGTGGTGGTGTTGGACAAAACCTGCCTGTCACATCACCAGATCAAGCTCACCTCTAATTAAATTCAATTTGCTGCTTCGAGAGCAAAGTAGAAACCACAGCCTCCCAGGAATTGCCAATTCTGCTGAAGAGCAAGTCAAAAATCACAAGAAGGTGTAGCTTAGAGTATGAAACAAAAAGACAACTGTACAGACACTGCTTTTTCCTTTTAAAGAGAAGCCAATACACAAGTTTAAAGCAATCACCAAGTTTGTGAAACAAAGTTTGATGGGGAGGACCAAGTGCACTGATGCTAAGGATTTCACAAGCCCAGGGAGACATTCCACAGGCACCTGTAAATGAACTCCCACTCACCCATTGTAGAGGAGACAGCAAAACACTCATTTACAGCACTGCACAACATCTGCAGGTAAAACCAGTCTCTGTGAGGACTCTGAACCAGGAACAGGTGAGTTACAGAAGCTCTTGTGAAAGAACAAAAGTGTTTCTGTTGAAGCCACCCAGTGCAGGTGAGGCCCCAGGCAATGACAGTAACATAAGAACAAGTGGTAACCCAAACCAGCCCATCAGAAATCGGTCACCATCAGTGGTTAGTATCTGTTTTAGAGGAAATAGATCAAGAAGCTGATAATTAATATTCACAAACTAATCGTGACGAATCATGACTACAGCAATTACTGCCGTCTGAGTAAAGCTATAGGTCTGCTAATTTGCCACTTGCACAACAATATATTCCTTTGTTAGAGCTTGGACTGGATGAGTCCTGTCAGGCTTAGTGGAAGACTGCATCACTGCTCTGATGGGGAGATCCATTTGCTTTAGAGTAATCACAATTAACACTGACTGTGTGCTGAGAACTGATTTCTCACACTTCTGCAATAGGAAAAAATGAGCTTTCAGCTGCTTCTAGAATCAAAGGCTAAAATACAGGCAAGCCTGGGATCTATACGTGGAACAAAAGCTCAAGCAGGGCAAAAGAATTAGAGCAAAGGGAAGTGTGTCATATTCATCAGCTTTACCCTACAGATCCTCTTGTTTTCTCTTAAGGCCTATTCCAGTTCCTAACTTGAGAATTTCATTGACTTCACTTGGACTGTGTGTCAATTTTTCCTACTTTTACTGCATGACCCAGATTTTAGACACCATGCTCATTAATCTATTCAAAATACAAGTTAAGAATATGACAAATTATTTCCTCATGTGTATTCTGTTCTAAAATCAGCCCCAAAATAGCTTAGCAATTTGCATTGTTAGTATGCTTGAAAGTTGCTCACTTTTTGTCTTCAGATGCTTTTTGCTACTATTAGAATTGTCCCTTCAAAAAATACACTTATTTAAGCAGAAGAGAAGAGATCACAAATACAGAAAGAAGTTTTAATCCCACACATATCCACATAACTAAGGAAAAGGAAGTATGAGCCCAAATATATCAATTTTACTTTGAAGGACTTACTAAAAATCATAGACTAAAGAAGATTATTTTCTTGGAGATGATTTTTTTGCTACAGCAATATCTGACATCAATGTAAGGCCAGCCAAACTTCCTTAGTATGCAGTGAGGTGCCTGGAGTACTGCAGTAATTACACATTTGGCAGGACGTAAACTCCTCTGCATTTGGAGCAGCCTGTTAGTCAGAGTGCAGAATGCAAGGGGCACAGATCAAAAAGCAGGCTCAAACACCACATGGGAAAAAAAAAGGTAAGGAAGGAATGTCTATGACTATAGCATCAATGGTCGACTGATCTGATTCCTCTGCATGTGGCAGAATAAAATCTGCTGAAGCCAAATCCCTTCCCTAAACTCTCATCATTCTTGAAGCCACGAATACTCACCAGTGTGAATGTAAATGCTGTCAGGCACCCAACCATTATTTCCAAAAGTACCATTTCTCTCAGATGTTCGTTCCCCAGGTCTCCCAGCACACTCTGCACTGTCTGTCTGTCATTAGACTGCACACTCCTAGGGCCACCAAGTGTCATTTCTGCTGCCTCTTACAGCACTAAGCACATTATTGAAGCTTAGCATCCATAACTATGGAAAGCAAAGCAAAATCCCACAAGTTAACTTTGATGTGGTTGCAGATCCCAGTCCTGCTCTGACATCAGGAAATTGGACTCATGAAGGATTTGGGAAGGCTGTTAGAAAACATGGTGAAGATATTTAGAGCTCACCTACCGAGGGAAAAATGGGAAACTTGACACAGTTTACTGCAGTTTATTTAACTTCAGGAAACCTCTCCATGGGCACTTATAATCAGTGACTTAAACTTGCTTAGGGAGGGTCTCTGCACATAAAGAAGCTTTACACAAACCTGAGAGATGAATTTCTGAATCTGTGATGGCTCTACATTCACTTCCAGGTAATGTATATACATATATATATATATATATACACACACACAACCCATGCCCACACAGGGATTTAGCATAAGGAGAAATAAACAGCATGTCATCAATTCACACTCTGCTGAGCAGCACTCTGAAGTGTCAGATGGCAATGATAAGAGTCATATCTTCAGGGTATGTGTACCTTTGTCATCAAACTTTAATCCAGACATCCTCTGCCACCTCTGAGCCCTCAGTTATTTCAGATAGCTTTTCTTCCATGTAGCATGGGGAATGTGCAGGCTGGCACAGACTTTTTTGTTTCTATGGGGTGACAGCACTGTACCATCTAAGAAGAGAATTAAAATGCCATCATGCTGGGTGCATGCATAATGCCATAGTGAGAAATCCTGTCTCATCTCCTACCACTGAATATTTATACAGAACAAGTGACTGGATTCCCCAATGAAATCTGAGGTTCTGTTGTATTTGTGGTTTTTTGCATGTCCATAACAAGTCAATCACAGGCCTAAAATATTTATCTCATTTGGAGATGACAAAATCCCAAGGAACATCTCCCTCTCATGATCCAAAACCCACATGACAGCACATTTTAGCAACACTGGATACTTCTCTTATAAATAGGTTTTAAGGGAAGCTAGGATTTTTGTTTCAAATTTAACTTTTCATAGAGTATCCAAGACACACTCCTTCTTGCCTGCATCCATTTTCAGTGCAGTGGGGAATGTTTTTACTACAGTAAAAGTTAGGACTTAAACAACAGCAAACCATACTCTGAAATGTACTGATAGTTCTATGTAACTAGTGATAAGAACTCTGGGAGGGATCATTGGATCAGGACTTCATTCTGACCTTTCTGAATAGGACATGATGAACTAGGTCCACCCAGATTTTGACACCACTATTTCAAACCAGAAACCATAAAACCACACAGTATCAAACCATAAAACCACACAGTATCTGCACTCTTAGCTACTTCATTCATTTGGTGGAAGGAAACACCACTGATCTTTTCCTCAGGAGTTACATTCACAATCCTGCTATTAAAAAGCAGAGAGGCCAAGCACTTGTACCAAGTCAGACTACACAATCAGTCATTCTGTTGGAAGGAGAATGCTTGGATGTACTCTGACAATGCAACCCAATTCTCAAGCAATACTGCCTTTCCTTGCTATTAAGAATATCAGCTTCCCAGTTTATAATAATGGAATTGGAATCCTCTGTCTTTTACCACAGCATTTCCCACTGATTTAATCAGTCTATTCATATTTCTTGCTGACCTGATTTTTCTCCCCTTTCACTTCTAAATCCTCTATTGACTTGAATTAATCTTGCAGAGTACAACTGGGAACTCATTGAGTTTTGAATGCAAGCTCTGGTAGCTCACAGAAGGCCTTCTCACACATCTATTTAAAAAAAAAAACAGTTAAGTGCCTAGGGAGAGAGGTAGCCAGGTGCCATTGAAAAAAAAACACAGCCCAACACACTCAAGTAGAGAATGAAAGTGATGGTTAAAGCAAACCTGTTCCTGAGAAACAGTTTCAATTCAAATCAGAACTCATTTTGGTGAAAGAAGGAGTACAACTTTGCATAGGAAAAGTAATGACAATTGTTGCTGAAATTAAGGCCCAGGCAAGTTTCATGTGTACCATACTTAGGTCATGCAATAAGGTCTCTTACTTCATGTGCCACAGGCAAAATACAACCAATGCACTGCAAATACCAAAATCTGTAACTAGCTATATTTAAATAACATGAAACCATTTCACAGTATCTGATCACAGGTTGATACTTTTGATCCCATCTTAAAACTGGAGCATATTTACACAACAGCCACCTACCTGTACAAACAAGGACACTTCAGTGATATAAGCTCATGTTGGTCACCTAATACAACCTCCCTAAATTAAAACTTATTAGTTAAGAGACTGTGAACAGAGGGCACTTCAAGCTGCTGCAGTTTCATGAGAAGCACACATTTATTTCTTCACTTAATTGCCCCTTCTTAGCTGCACTAAACTGAGGAGACAAAGAGGCTGCAATGTCATGACACAGACTGAACCTTTGTAATAGAATAAATAAGGACACCAGGAACATAAATTCAAAAACTAGTTTGTAATAGTCAGATACAAGCCCATGTATAATAGGAAATATCCATTTTTCTGCAGTGGAAAGTATGGAAACAAATATCCACTGGTGCCTAGAAAAAACATGAAATGGCTCCTCATTTTTTTTCTTCTCAGTGTTAACACTCATGGCATGGAGTAAAACAGTTCTTCCAAGTACAGTGACATTCTACTACTGTTTTATAGACAGGAAAATTCTCTCAAACTGGGGACAAGAAACAGCATGGTACTACAGTACTGAACAACATAACACAGCTGTGATAGAAATTCCTATTACAGTTTGCCTTTCATATAGTTCTTTGGTTTTGGGTAATTGTTCCTGAAGTGTGGTCTGTGGATCACTGTTAGCCAGCTAAGTCGTGTCAGGGGATCTGTAGAGCTGCACACTCAGTATCTGCAGCAAAGAATTTGATAGAAGTGAATGTTTCCCTGAGAAATTTAGAGGCTTGATGCTGACCCATAATTACCCACTCTACCCCTCCTCTCAGTTATAGGGCAATATTATCAGAAAGCAGCATTGTCCATGTAAAGAACAAGGATTCAGGTTTCAGCTGGAAATAGAAAGGTTATAAATGGCCACAAGCTAAACTTTCAACCAGGGGAAGGTACTCCTATCCAATTACAAAAAACCTTCTTGTCCCTCTCTGTGATTAAACCATTTGTCTGCACTATTAATACTACCACAGCAGTATTTTTTTATCTGGAGAGGCAAAAGGCAGCACATGCAAAAAGAGCAGCCATTTGGCATGGGAAACAGTGCAAGTTTGAAGGCACAGAAGGCATCACTTAATAGCAGAAGTGTTATTAACAGGTTTTTAATCCCACATTTTTTGCTAATTTTTTCTCTTCTTTGTGCTGTATTCCTGGTTTGTTGTGGTTTTAGGGTTCTTTTTAATAGATTACTAAGAGCTTTGTGAGATTCTGTCATGAAAAATACTGGGTAACTGTTGTGCTAAGACAGAAACAAATGAAAACACATTTTTCCTTAGCTGCTTAGACATAAGGGAAAAGGTAAAGGAGAAAATAATTTCACCTGGATCCACTATTGCATTTAGCAAGTGTGCATGCAAAGATACTTATGAAGATGAATTTCATATTACAATAGAAGGTATAGAATCTTTTTACCTATGTTGATAGTTCTCCTCATTACTATACTATTACAATAGCTGTTGATAGCACTCTTATGAAAGTAGCAATTACAGAAGCTGGTACATTACATCTCATTTTCCTTCTTTATTCTAGTGCTTTGACCTTTGAAAGTTAGTGTAGATTTTTGGAGTGATTATATAGCTGTAAGTTTATGTCCAGTATCTACTGAAAGTATTTGCAAATTTAAAAGAAATAATTTTCACCTTTAATTGCAATAACAGAACTATTGCCTTATTACTATTCTTACTCATTTTGAAAGTGCCAAAGCTGCTGTGGGCAAATTGCCCCTTGATAAAAAAAAAAACCTGCAGATGAAGCTGCTGAAATAATCGTGTAGCACACTGTGGGTATTTAAAAATGAAATAAAAATGTTATTCACAGATTCAGAGGATGAGCAATGAAAAAAATGAACCTTATCCCAGCCAAAACCAGGACAAGCAATAATGAGCACTTATTGGTTTTAAAGGTATTTGGTGAATTAACTCACACTATTTTTTTTTTTTTACAAAACTATCTCATTATTTTAAATGTCCTTGAGAGTTCCATTCCATTAGCTACCTGAGAAAATGAAATGCTCTTTTCCATCAATATGTGCATGAAATCCATATCAGATTTTCCTTTGAGAAGCTTACGTCAATCAATATGGTTTCTGTAGACCATTGTTTTCCATACTGTAAATTAAAATTAAATATCTGGTGAAGAGAACGAGATATGTGTATGTTTTTCTGAGAAAGAACTGTTTGCTGTGTATTATCACCATGTATTCACCAACCTCAGATCATGGGAGCAAGCGGAACAAGGAGCAGAGCACAACAGGAGTAAGAAGAGGAGAAGGAATACATGTTTTAAAAGGATTTGAAAAGGCCTAAGAGCTCTTTGACACCCATAACATGGGTTATGGCAAACTGTCACTGGCAAACTGTCCCTTACAGTCTAGATAAGCATTCTCCACATCCAAGGGGTGCTCCTGTGGAGCCTGAAGAAGCCAGCTTCTTTCCATGAGCATGAGCAACCCACAGGTCCTCTGGAAATGCTCCCCTCCATCAGCATCTCTGCATGGGCACAGCTTCCCTGAGTGTCCCAGCAATGCAAACACTGCTGAGTGTCCAACATGACAGCTCCAGCTCCTGGCTGCCTGCTCTGCTTTGCCCTTGAGACAAACACCACAGTCAGGACCATTAGTCACTCTGTTGATCAGAGGAAAAGCCTGGCTGAATCAACACAGTGTTAGGATCTAATCCTGCCAGAAGAGTGAAGAGAAATTTCTGGTCAAGCAGATTTGCCACACTGCATGTCTGTGATTAGTTTCAATTCAGCTTGATGTAGTCTAAATAGAAGTGACAGCTAGAAAAAGCTGGAAACTGAACCTAAAAATGAGGGGATGAACCACTGCTTGAACAGTGATCTTCCCACTCTATTAAAGAAATTAATTTAATATTTGCATTTAATCACAGCAATTACAGTTAACTGAAAGGGAGGATTCCTATTTTCTGAAGATCCAAGATATAAATGACATCCTTCCTTCGCCTATGTATTTATTACCTGAATTTTCAAGAACTCTTGGCTCTATAAAAGAGATACCATTCCTCCAATTTCTGGTTTTGTTTGAAATGTCTAACCTATTTGGTCCAGACTCCATGTCATGTTCAGTGAAAATAGCTTGAAAAGAATGAGAGATAATAAATTTATGCCAACCTTTCAGGGGTTAATTCTTATTAATCTATGCGGCCTGTGTGAAAAAAACTGTCCTAAGCCTGGACCAGGAAGATCTCAGGTCCTTCAGCTTTTCAGTCATGATCACAATTGAATGTAGACTACATACACAGTACCAGGTAAAAATCAGATTTTAGTTTAGTCCACTTAAAAGTAGTACAGAAATATGCACTCAAGGATGCAGTTTCAGTATTACATTTGAGGCACTGCAGCTGAACTATAACTTATTTGCAATTCCAAATCACCAAAATCACTTAGGGGCAGTTTGGTACAACATTCAGAGCCTGTACAAGAGTGCTGATCACTGCAGAGATGCTCCAAGAAAGGAGCACTTGCTGTTGTAATGATTACCTCTGGAGGCCCTGCCTTTCAGAGCTGCACAGCTCCCATTCACAGCATTTGGGTTCCCACTTGTGTCTCAAAGTGAAAACGGAGCTGCTGGAACTTTGAAAAGAAGTCAGAAAAGAACCTTGGCTATTTCTCAGTTTTAGATCCCCATAAGCATTCAGATCTAATTCATTTTCATATGTTAAATTGGAAAGGGGAAGATTTGAAGTTTCAAAGGGCTATTTATCTTCCTCCTAATCTGCCCTGCTTGTTCCCCATGCAGTGGAACTCCTCCTGTTATCTGCTCCTGTCTATTATCACATTCTCCAACTCCCCTCTGGTGTTTCTGACCTTCACCTGCACATGCTGCTTCTCTCATCCCAAGCTCCTCTGGGGGATGCCAGCTCTGCTCTGAAACATGTAGCTTCTTTTTCATAAACTCTTTTTTTTTTTCTTTTTTTCTTCAAATCCACATCCACTGTGACACGTGGAAACAATGAGGTGAACTAATGACAGGTCTGCCAAAGGGAATCTGGGAAATATGTGATAGTAGAAAGAGCAACAGCAAAATTTATTCTTCATTGATGAGTTTGTTAGGGCATTTCTACACTGTAAAGTACTACAGGACACAGGATGCTACTGACTGGAGCAGCTCTGAGGGACTGAGCTAATTAGCCTGAGCCCAGTGCCATGCCAGGAGGGTTAGAGAAGGAAGTTAGTGTGTCTTCATCAGAGCATCCATCAGAGTGTAGAATTTCATTAGCAATTGAGCAAATCCATTAAAGTTAGCAAAACTCACATGATGCCTTATTTGTAGACAGTTGTTTTTTTTTCTTAAGGTCTTAGGTGCAAGCAAGCAAATGTTTCTTCTAGTAAAAACCCACCAGTTTTGAACTTTGCATGGAAAACAGGGAAAAGAATTCCTTGACATTTCTTGAAACAACTACAACGCAGCAATTATTCTCTTCTTACAGCCTTTTGACAATACAGAAATTTGAATAACCATAAATTTAACTTTGAGAGGCCTCCCATCAGCAGAACAGAAAACCTCCCAAGCTGAGCTGCTCTGTTTGCTCCCAGCTATTCCAGTGAGCTCTGAAATGCCATTCCTCACCTCAGGAGGCAGAGCAGAGACCTCACCGTGCACCTCTAAGCCCCAACTCGCTCCATGGGAAGTGACCAAGCACAGAACAAACCAACTTGAGGGATAAATGATCGGGGTGTGAGCGACTGCCAGCCCTGTCCCGGGGGTCACTCCCACACCCTCCTGTGCGTGGTCAGCTCTACAGCATCACAGCTATTTTTGAAAATGTAGAACTCCTACACTAATGGGATTATTTGTAACGCTGTGTAGTGAAATCAAAACATGAATTTTGATTAAGTGCACGTCCTGAATTTTTTAGCTAGCCAGTGCCATAAACTGGATTTTTATGACATCCTCATCCTTGACATTTTGACTTCTATTTTTTCCAGGTGGGTTGCTTAATGACCAATTTCCAACATGCTGCCAGTGACTCAGGCATCATTTCTGCACTAGTCTGATCACCCTGTCACAAGTTCTTGCTCACACAGATCTCTACTCCCACCTTCCATCTCAGATTGGGGGCTATATCTTATTGGCTGAACAGCAGGAAAGCATTAGCAGTAATTACAGAAATGTTTTTCCTCTGCTCTAATTACAGTGACATCAGCATTCTATTAACCTTTAAATGACTGGTATTTTTCCAGAGAGAACTGAAATGAAAAGCAGTTAAGAAAAGGAGTTTCAGAGCAGAGAAAAGAAAGCAGAGGTGTTATCTGCTGGTGCCAGTGTAAAACCCTAACCCTACTGACAGTGCTCTGGTACAGACAAACACCACTGCCTCTCACAGGCCAGAGCCTCAGTTTAAAGTGTATTTTGCATCAGCTCCACTGATCCTGGTATCTACAGAGCACAGTTTTTATTGCCCAGTCCTTAGATATCTTGGGAAAAACCAGCGGAGCTGGAGCTCAGCATGCAATCGCAGGTACCTTGCAGCTGAAAAGAGTGAGAAGTTACTGTCTTGAATATGCTCCTGGACAGACAGAAATAAGAATTTTTCTGGATTTACCTCAATAACAATACACATTAAATGCCAAAGAACATGAAAAAGAAATAATTTTCTTTCTTTTGTGATAGACCAGTTTCATCTGTTATAAAGTTGATTTTATTCCCTAGATGAGTGTGCTGGTTTGAAAGTAAAACCAGTGAGAGACTCCAAGTCAGAAAATACAATTTAATAGGAGAAATAAAAGTGAAATAAAATAAATTAAAATTGTACAACCTGACACCCTGTTAGTTAGGGTGGTGGTAGCAGCCCAGATGAAGTGCTCTTGTTGAAGCAGTGATCCCACAGAAAGGTCTGGTAGCTCTGGTCCTCCAGGAGTACAGCAGGCTGGTGCCCACTGTGCTGTCCCAGATTATATCCAGGTGGGAATGCTTGGCTCCTCCCCCTGGGTGGAGCATCTCACAATGGGCTGATCTCATTCTATGAGTCATACAATGGGTCCTTGATTGCCAATTAACAGAGATAACACCCAGAGGGAGTCACCTGTGAGCCATGGGCAAGGCCTTGATGGCCCATGAACAGGAGATAGCCCAGAGGGAGGGAGCAAGGGAAAACACTGCCCCACCTGGTTCCAACAGCTCCTGAGGGTGGTGATAGAATATGTACTTTGGGAATATCTTACATCGTAACCTAGGACAATGAGATTCCTTAATTTCTTTTTGCAACTGGTCTCAGAATAGAAATATCTTTTTGAGAGAAGCTAAGGAAAGAAGAGGCTGGAAGAAAACCAATTTTTTTTTTCAGCAAGTCAAATGAAGTAACAGATATTTCTGTGTATTCTGAAAATTATGTTTAACATTTTAGGGATGCTTAGTCAGAGGAAATGATATTTTTTTCCCCTTTAGGCTTTCCAAACACTTCATTCCTTTAAAGGAAGTGCGTGGAAATACTTCCCATGATAATATGAATGTTCAGGAAAAAATATTTATGCTGATAGATATTTTTTACTCAGTTGTTTCTGGCAGAGGTGCCTATTCCCAATATACACCTCAGCATCCACATGCACAGTGGCAAGCAGTTCTACAGTGATAGAACACAAATTTGTGTTCACAGTAGCATACACAGAGGCTTGGCACAGGAAGAACAGAGGAGCACCATAATGGAATAAAATAACCTTACTATCTCTTACACAGCTAAAAGGAGCCCAGTGCAGATGATTCATTATGGAAACAAAATTGTTCTCTTCTTTCAACAACAAGAATTTGCAGATGCAGTTCTTGCTTCAGTGTAGAGCTCTGCTGTATGTCCTTTGTAAATGTGCTTAGAGTTCTCACTTTTATGTCAAAGCTTCTCTGGTTTTCACATTGATTTGTGGGTAATATATTTATGCACTTATATTGTGAACTTCATACAACCCACTCCTGAAGAATGAGACCAGGATAAAAGAGTTCTGACTCAGAGAATTTCTTTTTTTAATTAGAAAGCAATCCTTATTTTCTTTTTTCAGTGCCTTTCCAAAGAACCATTCTAGTGCATATAAATATTTTTTAAAAATGGACCAGGTGAGGTGAGTGCTATGACAAAAGATCTCAACTGAGACTCAAATCCTTGACCTGAGCCAGGCAGAGAAGGGACTTGATCCAGCTTTCTTCTCTTGCTGTGTGACAGAGCCACCATGCCATGGATAATGCTGGATTGATTCTCTCCCTCTGTGTTTGAAATTTCAGGCAGAATTTCAGGGAATCCTTCACTGACCAAGAATCACTGAAACTGCCCTTCTCAAAGGAGAAGTTTCAGCCTTTCCACAAAACAATTCTGTCAAATGAACAAAATATCACGACCGGTGGACTTGTACCATTTCCTAAAACAGCCAAGAGGCTTCACGACCATGATATTAATTTTCAGAACTTTATACTCTTAGAAACCTTAATCTTACTTCATTTCCTTGAGGGTGAGAACAGTCAGCATGGATTTACCACAGGTCAGATGAAGATTAGAGAATGCCAAAGGCAGAGGGGAGCATGTAACCACAGCACAACCCTGATGGCTTGAGGAACGTGGTGTTTTCTCTGCCTTGGCAGAGGTGACTGACTCCAATACAGGAGCTCTTAAATCAGCACACATATATATTGGAAATGTATCTGCAAAGAATTTCCTCCTAAGGAAGCAAGTAAAAAGAACTGAAATTGCTTAGTATATACCTTTAGAAAATCTTACTCTTCTTAATATATTGGCACTGCTATAATTAATAGCCTGTTTGAATTTTCCCTACAGTTTCTATTACAGGAGGCTCATAATTCAGGCATAAAAATCTTACTCTAGGCTGAAACTTGTTATTATTTAGTGTCTGAACTTGTTTCTTGCAGCTTTTCTGCACAACCCAGCTCACCTCCCACCACCTAAGAGTAACAGATGTGGGGTTCCTCAACATAACCTGCTGGGAAGGGGTCAGCAAGCTGAGGTGTAAAATTGACAAGAGTGTATTTTTAAAAGAAACAGCTGGGTCTGTCCAAGGGCAGGTGGGGTAAGAGCTCAGGAAGTGGTTCTTCCATCTAAATCTTTAAACACAATCAGAGAATGACCCTGTCTAGGGACAGGTCAAAGAAATGAGCCAGAGAGAGAATGGAAACAGAATCATGTCTGAGATGGTGAGACTTTTACCACAGAAAAGAAATGATGACATTTGGATTCTTTCCAGATTGGTCACTACTGTTCCTTCTGCCTCAGGTTGTGACTGCAAACATCAAAACCAGATCTGTGCAGGATCAAAACACTTTGCCATGTAAATCTGTTCCACACCAGCCACAGAAAGGTTTTCTACCATGACATGAAAACAGAGCATCTTAACTGGCAAATTAAATTTACATGAGATGATAGTTTGCAGATAGAACACAAGACTTTTCTGATTGGGCAACTGGAATTCAAAATCCTAATTACTACACCCTCAAATTCACTAAACATTTCCTCGAGACATTACAGACTTTCTACACTCTCACTTTTACAACAATTTCTTTGAATGTATTTTACAATTTCCTGGAATTTCCATGTCCACTCCTTTAGCTCTCTTCTAATTTTTGAAAATAATACATCACTTATCATACTGTCTGCAAACCCACATGGACAATGACTTTAAAAAGGCAAATTATGGAAAAATAAGAAGTAGTAGGGAATGGTCTCCATCCAATAGAATGTATTTGGCAGCAAAGATCTCCAGTTTCTACTCCCAGCCTTGCCATTTACCATGAAAGTCACTTTCCTTCTCGGTTCCTTATCTTCCCCATTTGTAAAACATGAATGTTGTCACTGACTTCACAGGAAGCCTTCATGATTCACTTAATCAAAATGCTTAACTGAAAAATATATATGAACCTTCCCTGAGAGAAAGAAAATAAAACTTGCACTTCATATAGCTTCCAACAAGAAGAATCACAAGAAGAAAATTAACTGTAAATTCTAATTTCAAGAACTTTTCCAAGTTAAAGGTTATGACTCATGATATCATGCTAAAATATATGAAAATACAACTCTACAGATGATCATTGATAAGCACTGAACAGGCAGCCACCAAAGAATTTTATAGGAATCATTTGATCAAAAAACACAGTGTTCTTTTTCAATTTCATGTGCATCATACCAGTGTGATGAAATACTACCAATTCTTGTGCACTGATGCAGATTTCTCATAAAAAGGAAAATCTCCCAGGCTAAATCCACATATTTTAGGTTGGAGATTGGCTGAGTTCTTCATTAGCCTTAAAATTTAACCTGTTTTGTAGGGTCTTAAAAAAATCTCTTTTCTTGCATGAGAGACAATAACTTCTCACTTGTACTGTTCTGTTTTTCAGTGAGATCACTGAGCATGGATTTCAGTTTCCTAAGGTATGGATGATCATCTTCAGCCTGAAGTTCCCATTAAAATACTTCCTCATTTGCTCTAAATTGACATTTAAATTTTGAAGAAATAACTAGCATTTAAAATATACAAAAAATATCAACACTGCAACACTTGTTTTGGATTGTTACAGTTGTTTTAGCAGTTTGTACCTGGGTAAGAGTTGGAAGGCGTATTTCAGATACTCAAAGGGAGAGAAAAAAACCCAACTGAACTAGAAAGGTTTATACATTCTCAGATGAAATGATATATTTTTAATTTGCAGGCATCTCTCTACAGCTCAGAAGCTTTCCTCTAGTGTGACAGATTGGAAAACTCCAGTACAATTTGTCTTTTCAAGCTGTCCCTGAAAGAAGATTCTGGGGGAAGCTTTTTAAGTGCAGAAACATGTGCTGTGTTCTTTGCTTTTAGCTTATATCCAAGCCACTGAACTGAGAACATTTCATGTTCTGTCAGTTTTAATGTTTGTTAGTCTACGTCCATAATTGTGTCACTTGTGAGATTCTGTTAGAACAAAGACTGGGGTTTGTAAAAATGTGAGGTGTGAAATAAACCCAGGATTTCACAGAGAGCTTTGTATTCACAAAATTCCCAAACAGAGGATGTGCAAACCCTTTGGTTCCCCTGGACAGATTTGTCAACTCAGGCTTTGTCCTGTCTCTCATGTGGAAAGTGGAACAAGTTCCTTATTCCAGAGCAGTGAATTCTGCCTGCTGCTCAATAACAATACACACTTTTTCATTATTGTGGCACAAATTCCTTGATTCCCTCAGCCAAAATACTAATTTATTTGCCAAAATACTGAAGACAATCCAAGTTATTTGTGATTTTGAGCTACATTTTGTCTGGGTGTCAAAAATGGCAGGTAATGAGAGAGGTCAACACATTTTAGAAGAAATATTCTGTCTCTAGGTTATATAATTATTTCATTTTGGTTTTTCATTAGAAAACATTTTTGAAGTCACTTTAATGTAAAAGAAAAAAGTAGAAAAAATTGAACTCAATTTCATTTTAGAAAAATAAGTGAAACATTACTATGGTAGATCAAGTTAATGGCACATCTGATATTTCCTCAGCTGTTCTGGGAGGCAGTTTTCTTGGAAAACAGGGTATTTCTGTGCCAATTGTTTAAAAATTCAGGCAACAATGTATCATCTTGTGATGAATTTGATAGCCAGTCCACTGGTCCTACCATGCTGAAGTTCTCTTCTCATGGTCACGTACCAGCTGCTTATCAGTGTTGCTGGAATGAGATTGCAGCTCTGCTGGTCAGCCAGAACCCAGCTTGTCACTGATCTTTACAGCAAAGTGGCAAAATAACATCCAGGATGTCATTTTCTGCATGAGAAGTGTCCATTTGAGAATCTTGTGTTTCTTGGTAGCCTCTGTGGGTGCTTGCACATGCTCCAGTTTCCATTTTCTTTAGGGAACAAACCCTGGGATACTTCCTCCACCCACAAAACACTCAGTAATATTTTGGGCTGAGTGTTTTAGTTCCTGCTTTTTGTGAGTTTTCTCTGCCTTAAGAGGCAATATCTGCCCTCTCAGACAGTGCTTGCCTGCTCTGCTTCCCTGTTCCCTTACCTTGAACTTTTGTAATTGTTGTGCATTAGTGGCTATTAAGGTTTTGATCCTTTTCACTCTAAAGCCTCTTTCTGTCTCAGGTCACAGTTCTCACCAGACACTAAATACTTATTCCAGTATTTCAGGCATTATTCCTAGTAACAGTGTCAATCACTTTATATCCTTGCTTCACAATGGGAAATAAAGAAGAAAAAGAAATAAGAAAATAAGAATAATGAAAAAGAAAAACAATTTTATCTTCATTTATTCTTCATCACCATTTTCTGTAGGTTTTGCAGTTGTGCCTCGTTAATTGCATTTCCTGCCATGTTGTGGATGCCATAAATCTGCTCAGTGACATCAAATTTCATCTTGGGAATGCTGAACAGTAACAGCTCGAGCTTTACAATCAAATTGTTCTTTATCTCCTGCTTACAGAAATCCCAGAACTGTGGCAAACGCCTGAGCCATGCATTTATATTTGTACTGTCTGGTCTACACTCCTCTGTCTTTCAACTTGTATTCCTCATCTAAGTGCCATCCAATTTATTACTTGCATGAAAGACTCCTTACAGAACAGGAATTGAAAAGGCTTCAAATTCTGCAGGTTTTCATGGGTAGCACTAACACCATGGTAATTTCTTTCTTCCAGGTGAGGCACCAGAGGCAGCAATAGTTACAAACAGGGCCTGCACTTCTAAAGTTGTTTGAGACTCAAAAGAGATAATTAAGGGTTTTTTTTAACCAGCATGTCATACTCTATAACTGCAACTTTGCTGTGAATAAAATGTTGTAAGGTCAGAAGCATGAGTTATTTCATTTTCAGCATTGTCCCTAACTGCTCCCAGGACCCATCCTGGCAGTTTTGTACTATGAAGCCCTGGGCACAAGTCCTCAGAGGCTTCCCTTATCTGTACAAATGAGTTTGCACAAATTCCCTCTCTTCTTGCATTGTTCTGAAAGCCTTGCTGTGTATTTGCACTCTATTAGCCAGTGTGCAGAGAGAAGAACAAGTAATATTGACCATTCAATAACTAATTCTCTGATGAAGAGGCCAGCTGACTGGAAAACAGCTTTCCATTTATTTCCAAGAAAAATATTGATAGAATTATCTTTTAAAATAAAACAGAAACACAATACCACCATCCATGTTTCTCATAAGTAAACATGTTTTCCACTGATGAGGAACTCTCATGAACCATTTTTATAAGCTCCTCTAGTGATTGTTCATTCAGGTAGAGAAGAGCCAAATTCCCAAGCTTTGGTCAAAGCATTTGAGACAAGGTGCACAGAGCTAAGAGATAAGAGCTATCCACCTCCTTCCACATGAGCAGCCAAGGAGCAAGTGGAGATGATATTAACTGAGATCAACAGTTGGAAATTTCCCTCTCTGTTTTGGGTTCTGACTTAGCCTGTAACTCCAAGGAATTAGCATTTGTGAAAGGTCTTCCCTGCATAAAATTTTTGAAATAAAAACTAAATAATCAATCTCAGTAATGGTTGATGAAGTTTTGTCAATGAAGACTGATCAAAGCACTAAAATTAAATTAACATCTCCATCCAGATGTTACAGAATTCAGTCTCCTTCCTAAAGTACTGGATGAAAAATAAGAACTGATTTCTAGAACAACAGAATACCAAAGCTGCAAATCAAAAGTATTTCAAAGGCACTTTGATTAACTGGACTACAGTTATGTATTGTACCAATTGATCTCTGTTTCTTTCTTGCCAAGTACTGTTTCTTGTCTCCAGAATAAACTGTCCATATTCAGGAGTGACCTTAAAATTGCCACCAGGGAGCAATGACTCAGAGAAAAGCCTGAAGGTATTCCATGAGGTCAGGATTCCCATGAACCTCTTCATTTTGAGGAGATGCTTCTCTGATCTTAAAACTTGCAGGGCCAAACAGGTGGTTTAGATGACAAATCTGATCCTGGTGTTCTTAAAGACATTTTTTAGAGTTGCAGCCATGACTGTCACTGGCTTTGAGATAACACACTTCAAGTTTTGTTGGCACATAAAGAGAGTTCAAGGTAGTTATCTGGGATGATCACATTTAACTTCTTCCTTTTTAATTATCTACCTTGTATGCTTGTGAAAGCATATACACCTTGAAATACTAAAATTCAAAGGACATTCTGGTTTTTGATTATTGAGCAACTGAATGCAAGATATCTGTTTGGATTTGTCTTGGATTTGTCTATCTGGTCTTTTTCACCAAGACTCACTAGAGAGCTATTATTTATGTTTTCTGAATTTAAGCACAATATCTTGCAGTTGTTCCACAGTGAATTCCTGCTTTTTGGAAACGACCATTACTGAGTCACTTTCTCTGCCACTGTGAATAATTCTGTTGAATTTAATAGAAATAAAACAGCCACATTAAAATATCTGATTCTAAATATTAAGTGTTTAATTTTAAACATTCAAAGTATAAAATAAGAAAGAGTTGAGAGCAATTAGGCACCTGAATTTTGGGTTAAAGAAAGTTGTGCTTTTAATCTATGCTTGGGAAAACTATGGCAAATTTCTTTTAATGAAAAGATACAGAGTGAACCCACATATAAATATGAAAATATCACATTTTTCCAAATCAATGGTGTCAATAGACTTTAAAAAAAAAGAAAAAAAAACCAAAAAAACCCACAAAAAAACCCCAAAAAACAAACAAACAAACAAACAAACAAACAAACAAACAAAAAAAGGAAGCTACTTTCATCTTTTGATGTAAGTGGAATTTCAACCTAAGCATAACATGCACAGGAGTTTGCTGCATAATATTCGTCACTAATTAGCACTTGTGTTATGTAAATTTGGTAAAGCAGTTGAAAGCTGAAATCTCAAATGCAGTTTCCATCCAATTACAGCATTGAAAAATGATTCTAACTCTGTTTTACCACTACATGATCTGCCTCAGAAGACCTCTATCTGCCTCAATCTACCTCTTCCTGACCAGCAGTTTTAGGTTGCTGAAGAGACTCCAGCAGATCTCCATCAGTGAGTAATACACTTGTCATACTACATTATTCATCTGAGATTTTGCTCTAGGAATAGGATACTTCCATGCTGGTCTCTTGAATCCCAGAGCAAGGGGAAGCTATTCATCTTATGAATCATAATATGTCTAGAGACACTAAATGCTTGCCAGCAAGGAGAAATTAACTGGATGAAAACATCAACAGTGCAAAATCTGTGCAAAGGAGAACTACAGCAATTACAGCACACATTGATAGGTAAAAGGTGTTAAATCTAAGTAGGTGCCAAAAGAAATAAAAGAAAGAAACACCTGTATTGTCTTGAAATGAAAAGGTTGGCTTCAACAAAATTTCAAATATCTGGTTTAATTCTGTTAGAAATTACCACGGGGCTGTTCTGTGTTCCCAGCTTGGTATTTAGCATTTGCATTGGGATCCTTCCAATAATCCTGATAGTTGTTTGGTGATTTTTTCTGGTATTCAGAATATGCCATTTGTCCTTACATCTATTCACAAGGAATGGTGAATATCTTATGCAAATCTCCAGCATTTCTTAGAGATGAAATTCAGTGACTTTATATCTTTTCAGTAAAATTCAGGAATCACTCTGCTTAAGAGATTTTCCAACAAAAACTCCAACTAATTGCACAGGTTGTGTTATTTTGCCAACTGAAGATATTGTTATATACATGTACATCTAATATTGCTTATTATCTAGTGTACATGGTCCAACACACTTTAACATGGAGGATAGTCCCAGTCTTACACTTTAATTAATTAAATTTGAGTGAAACCATATGACCAGATTAATCATAGATAGTAGTGGTGAATAAAGTTGTGTAAATTACGTCTTTTGTGGGGATGATGAAATTGAAAAATTAGGAAAAACAGCCAGTAGAATGCTTTCGTTACCCAGAAAAAAATATGAAAAACATTTTATTGTCAAACAAAAATGCTGCTTGATACACAGTAAAAGCATGTTTCATTAGGGATTAATTAACTTCCTGAATTAACAGAGGCCAAGCCACGTGTAATACATAAAGGCATGAGCTTTAAACTTAATATTTCCCCCCAATCCATTTTTTCCCCAGTGTATGATTTCCTACCCAAAAAATTGTGCAATAGGGAAAAAAAAAAGAATAAGAAAATACAGGATGTTTTGGTGGAATATGCAGAACTGAACAAAACAGGCAATTTCATGTGTAACTCATAAATCCATGGGTAAATTATTGTGCAACAATCAGTAAATATATCCAATTGCTTGTTATGCATATTTGGCAGGTCTAAAAATAGGCATTTATTGAAATGACAATGCTGCTTTATTTTAGTCATTATTAAAAGTTATGTATTTAGTGCTCCATGCTAAAAATGTTTGGTTTACAAAGTATGGCAGAAGAGCTCAGTCCTATAAAATGCTACAATAGAAGGAT